>OU896711.1:28911887-29511887 GCA_918026855.4 Phaedon cochleariae | reverse complement strand
TAACTAATTAAGATACAAATCTTTTCTAATCATTCCGATAAATTATCCTTAAGTCTAAATAAAAGTGAGTATAAAAACGTTCTTAAAATAACTTGATATATATTTGACATGTTGTCAAGAACTTGGTAAAAATTTAAAAGGGAGTTGAAATGTTGGCAAAAGCGAAGTAAGATATTCTATTTATGCTATTCGTTATTTTTTGTTATAATATTATGAACAATGTCTCTATCCAAGTTGAGCATATACTTCTTGAATATTCTCTTTATTAAATTTATATTGTTTATTTCATGTATGTAGGTCTTGTATATTTCAGGTAAGTAGTTGAATACTTTACTACTGAGATAATTGTATGTATGTTGTCCAATGTTTTTTCTTGTTATAGTGACTTGTACGTTGCCCTTTGCTTTATTTCTGGTGTTGTAATTATGCTCAATATTTCGTAGGATGTTTTTATTTTTGTAAATGAACAATACGATATTATACATATAAAGTTGTCGGATATCAAGTACTAGTGAATTTCTAAAGATGTAGTCCGACGGATAGTCCTTTTCTTTGAAGTACATTATTTTAAGTATTCTTTTTTGTAATACTTCTATTTTTTTTAAGTGAGCGTCGTGTAAGCCACCCCAACTGAGGATAGCATATTGCAGCCGAGATTGTACTAGGGCATAATATATTGTTTTGAGGTGAGTCGTATCTAGAATAGTTCTCAAATATTTGAATTTGAATAACATATATCTCAGTGTTTTCGAAACATGATTTACATGTATATCCCATCTTAGATGAGGATCTATCGTGACTCCTAGGTACTTGATATGGTTTGCCCTGGTTATTTTCACGATTTTTCCGTGGTTGTTAATTATCAATTCGTCGAAGTTTGGCAGACTGTTTTCATAGTTCGCGAATGGTAAGAAGTGCGTTTTCTCAAAGTTAATAGTTAGTGATTTGTGATCAAACCAATCTTTAAGTATGGTAATTTGATTTTCCACTTTTGTTTTCAGGCTCTTCCAGTCTACGGCTGTGAAGAGTATGGCCGTGTCATCAGCAAAGCTGAAGATAGATCCTTCGCACCTCTGGGTAAGTAGACTGTTTATATATAAGGAAAATAGCAGAGGACCAATCACAGTGCCTTGTGGTATGCCATAACTAATTTCTGCTTCTGAGCTGAGAACATTGTTGATTTTTACAGCCTGCTTTCTGCCGTTCAGGTAGCTTTTCAATAGATTTTGAGAATTACCCCGAATACCTGAGCAACTTAGGGCCTCCAATAACTGGATATGATCAACGGTATCGAAAGCCTTAGCTAGGTCTAGAAATACACATATCGCTGGCTTTTTATTGTCTATATACTTATATATTTCGCTTGTGAGAGCAGCTATCGCGTCGTTTGTTGATAAACCTTGCCTGAATCCGTATTGTTTGCTAGATATGAGATTGTATCTTTCAATAAATGTAATTACTCTAGATTTGAGTATTTTCTCGAAAACTTTATTGAAGCTTGTCAAGAGCGAGATTGGCCTGTAATTATTGACCATTACGGGATCTCCTTTTTTCAGGATAGGAGTCACTATGGACTTCTTGAAAGCATTCGGACATTGGCATGTTTGAAATATGTTATTTATCAGAGAAGTTAATAGGGGTGTTACTTCTTCTGATATTTGTTTGAGATGTTCAGCTCTGATGCCGTCAAATCCAGGAGATTTCCTGTTTTTAAGAGAATGGATTACATCGTACACTTCTTTTTCGTTAACTGCAGAGATTCATCAAGTCAAGTAGCTTGATATTTTAACAACTACTTGACTTGAAATTCAAGCTCGTGGCAAATTACGTACTTGACTTGACTTGAATTTAAGATATTTATTACTTGACTTGAAATCAAGCTACTTGATAATACTTGATCTTGATACGCACGAGTCGCACGGCGTATATTTCTGCAAGCTCGCTCACGCTTAGACAAAATACGGGGGTTCCCCGAGATCCGAGCTGACTGAATCGATCGCGCATTCAGTCTTACGATGCCATTTTCATTTCATCAGTTATATACAGGGTGACTCACGGTCGATGGTAGGTTAGACGTTCACGTTTATGATAGGAAAGCAACGCAGGATTTTTCTGAAAATTTCGCATCTCACATTTCATCACCGGTACTATCGATCTAATATATTTTCAAAATCACGACGTTGCCGCTTCTATAGAAAAATAGGAACCACTTTGTTATTTCGAATTGAACACCCTGTATTTTATTGCATTTTCAGATTCTCCTTGAAGAGTTGATTTCATCGATACATGACACTCGGGGTATAGCGGAAAAGATTATGGAGATATAGAGTGCAAAAAATCGAGATTTTTCAACTTCAGGAATTTTTTGTGTATGCGAAATTTTCAGAAAAATCCCGCGTTCTCCATAAACGTCTAACCTATAACATCGACCGTGAGTCACGCTGTATAGATACACAATAAAACTGCTGAAAATCAAGTAGCTTGATAGAACTACTTGATTTTTCAAGTACTTGATAAATAATTACTTGACTTGACTTGACATTAAAAAACTTTCGCTTGACTTGAACTTGACTTGATTTCAAGTCAAGTCAAGTCAAGTAGCTTGAATATCAAGTCAAGCCGTGAATCTCTGGTTAACTGGTTCGAGAAAGAACGAGGTCAAGTTAGTAGTTTGCTTGGGAGTTTTGGTAATCTTCTCGGCGTATTTTTTCCCTACATTGGAAAAAAATGCATTGAACAAATTTGCCTTCATCTCATCGTCATTTGTTTTTGTTCCATCCTCACACAGTATTTCTTTTATTGAATTGTCTTTTTCGGGAGCATTAATTTCATTCACAATTTTCCATACTTGTTTTGCGCAATTTTCACTATTTTTGATTTCATTTTGGTAATATTTCTGTTTAGCAATTTTTATTAATCTGTTATGATGGTATTATACTATATCAAATATTACCACTAAAAAATATTATAATACTTATAGTTTAGTATAGTACAACTTCGTAGTGGTATTATTTGATGAATGTAGTGCCTGGCGCCTATTCTACTAAACGTTTGGTTTTCACTACCGACTATTTCTCTGAGTGTAGTAATTTTATATCTCAAATTCACGTAATTACGACGTGAAGAGACTTATTATGAATTTACGTTCTTCCATTTACGTAATATATATGTAACAGTCAGGTTCACACAATTTTTTTTAAGCGCTGACGCGTCAGCTCGTGGTCGGATCTGTCGAATATGGTCGGATCTTCTCGACTGGTTACCTCCAGATACGCATTTTTTAAGTTATGTTGTTCGTTGTTCGCGGTTTCATCACCATGCATGTCATGAAGGGATTAGTTTTATTGTCAAGGCAAGTGAATCTACATATTATTGTTTGTTGCTTTGTCACATGGAAGTATCGTGTTTGAAAATAATGCTTCGCGATTTTTTGATTGACGTGAGGCATGAGGCTGAGGCAGGCGTCGCCTCGGGCATCTCATTTCATCTTCAAAGTCTGCCTCATCATGACAAAGACAGGGAGACACATATATTATCGAAGCGAAAGATAGTAATGGCGACCAATAATAATCAAGATCACAGGCTTCTCATTTGAAAATAACGACGTGAACCTCATAATCATAAATGACCTGAATACCACCTACCCAAGGTATGGTTAATCCAAATAACCTACGACTGTATCTATTATCATTTTTGACATTGATGAAAACATTTTCGACAATAATGGATAATGCTGGTCAGTCGAAGATATCAATTCTTCCACTGAAACTTTTATTTTTGAAAATGAAAAATCTGCATCAAGAAAATTTTCTGATGTTGTCATTTTATGAAATGATGTATATAAATGAGTAACAGTGCCACTGATCATGGTTTGATGGCATCAGATTATCAAAATAATGAGATCATTTAACAATAATATCAGGTTCACACTCTCTATAATCTGAAGGTCCCTCTCTCCTTCACCTCTCACAAAGTTTCGACTCATGGAGAGTTGTTTTCCAACATTGGAGTATAGCGGTTCACTAAAATGATTTTTTCAAATAATGTTTAGTCTGAGTTGTAATAACACAAGGAATTATTCCCTGAGTTCTCTCAACAAATTTCACTACCTAACTTTCCTGTATATGGTTCTATTTTTCATGATTGAAATACTCTGGTTCAATAGATTCTACATGATTTCAGATGCCATGTTATGCCTGTACAGAAATTCAAGTCTAAGTGACGTCGGAAAACAATCAACAGGATGGTTAAAACTGTCCCACCACCGACTTGAAAGACTCAAATACAATCATGAACGTTATATTGAACTATTTTTTCATTCAAAAAGTTGAAAGAAGTTGTATACAGGATAAATATATTTGAAGAAAAATTGACAAAAGTACCTAAAAAACGTTTCCTCGAAAACTCACTTAACAGAAAGTTCTTGGCATCCTCAAAGTCAAAATATTTCAAATTTAGATTTTTCTTATCAAGTACTCCTTCCTAGTGTACGGATTTTCATCGAATATGGCACACTTAATAGTATCACAGTTTAGAGAATATTAGATCTAATATTCTCTAAACTGTTATAGTACTCTGATGTTACTGCACATCCTTGATCCAAAAAAACCATAACTGCCCATGAGACCTTTGAAAAAAAAGTAATGTGGTCTTTTTGAAGGTCTAAGTCCCTTTGCCTTCGTGGAATTCAAGTATAATGTCAACTAAGGATGCAAAGGAACATATCGATCAGTACTGAGTTGAAAAATTAGTAGAAAATCAGTACACTAGAGAAAAGGTTGAACAAATTTTGATTTCGGAAAATTAACATCGGTGGCATATGTAATTTATTGTTTGAAAAAAAATTTTATAGGAACTTTTGGCAATATTATTTCAAATGGAGAATCACCCCCTTGAATGTTTGCAACCAATTTCCAGTCCTTGTATATATATATATCACATAAAAGTTGAAGTCATCTTCATGTGAAACGGAAATATCAATTTTACGTTAAATCGTTATGTGATTGTCAGGAAACAGTTTTAGGTGAATATTACATAAAAATTCGAAGTTTTCTGTAAGTCAAACGGCGATATGCAAATAACATAAATAAGTTATGTAATTATTGAGTAAACATTTCACGTAAAATTCGAGTGAAAATAAGATGCCTTTGTTCCGGGGACATTATCTCCAGTTGGGGCAGGTGAATGCAAGTTACATTTCACGTGAAATGTTACTTCCAAAGAAGCAGAATTATGTTAATTATACATGAATATTACATAATGGTGTTTTTTGGGATACCATTGCTTGCGGGCAATAACGTACAACATGTCGGGCATCAGTTATTGATGTGACAGTAGTGTATAATATTTCAATTTAGGATATAAGTGAAAAAAATTAGAATGAACAGTAACATTTTTCATTACAATGGTACGCAGTGGCATACAGATTTTCCTAAATATCTCGACTACGGATCGGTCAATTCAAAACACCGACGTTTACAGATTACAAAGACCTTCAGAATGAGGTAGGACTCAAAACCCCTTACTTTTTGAGATTTTGCAGTTGACGGTAGCTTCCCTTTGCAGGGAATGAAATGGGGAGCGTTTATATTTTCTGATGAAAACTTGTCCCCTTTCATACATTTGTCGACGTGTCCCGGAATTTTGTAAAAACCTACACACATTCTGAGAAAATTAAGATACAATGCTTTTCATCCTCCAGATCACAACTGAGGAGATCACATTTTTATCAAAACATCCTAAAAATAGCTCTCCTTTCAAATAATTCAGATGATTGATAATTATATCCCACAAATAATAAATTGTTGATCATCAATTAACTGTCATCAAAAATAAATCTAATCGTTTCAAAATATTGAAATACTGAAACTGTCGGAATCGCAAACCATCCAATTAAAAGAATGTTAAACTTTGAAGTGAATAAAGACAGTGAACACTTTTATTAAATTGTCAGGTTGATTCGACCGAAACAGATGTTAGCGCGTTTCTACCTGGTTCTCGAGTACCAAAAAAAACTATTCTTGGAATTCCAGAAAGAAGCGTTGAGGCGCGAAAGCCGTTTCATTTACATAAGATGATACTTGGCGGCTATCAAAATTCACCAAGTATCTCTTCTGTTAATAAAAAATGATCTCTATCACGACACTAAGTTGGGAGAGTGCCCTGGTTGCTATACTCTATACTATATAGTAAGACTATAGAAACTGGTCATCATTCCAAAAGCATATACTTAACTAGTTGAAATTGCAGGGCCAGTTGAAGTGAATGAGGTAATTGAGTTTGGAAACATAATCTTCCATCCACATTCAAGTTGATCAAGGAAGAGAAATATTCATTTCCCTAGGTTATTGAGGATTTTTATCCTCCCAAATATAAATGAAAATCTGAATTATTCCAATATACGTGTGGTATGGAAAAATCTGATGAATTGCCCCAAAATAACACTGCGCTTGAAATTTTCCATTAGAAACTTAAGGGGAAAATCCAATCGCGAGTCATCGACAGTTTGTTCGAGAAATTTTTGAAGAAGAAGAATAATCAACATAAAAATGTGAGATTTTCCTTAATACCGAATTTTTCGTTTTTGTGTGTTGGTACTTCTCAGAGACAGAAATTATCAAAAATATCTTCGAGAGACAGGGTGTTTTTTTTTATTCGGAAGTGCTCGCAAAAGTTTGGACCTACAATCCCGTGGTGAAACTGCGAGCACTAAGGAGGGACAAATATCGATGGATCCTCCTCTTGAAGGTGAATGGATTGTAGGTCGCTGGAAATACATCTGTGGGCTAAGAATTCCACAATGAAGATGTCCTACAAAAGAAGGAGTTCTTGAAATATGTTGTTCTAGGTGTTTCAATTTTGACTGCATATTGGTGTGAGACTTGAGCCAGCCGCGTTTGACGAACAAAGGTCATTCCAGGGGGGACAGCTGATGACAATTCGACAGAGCATCGTCCGTGATAGTAGCGATAGAAGAGTGATAGGTCTGCAATGTCTCTCCGATGTTATAAAGTTTGCAGTGATCTTGTCAGAATTGGGACATTGATGAGCCTGATGGCTCATCTTTGAACCGACTCCAGCAACCTCAGGGAGTGTTTTGGAGCTGATCCCCAGACGTGCGAACAGTACTCAAGGGATGGTCGAATCTGGGATTTGTATAGTGTCAGAAGCTGTTGTGAGGTGAAATACTTTTTCGCGCGGAAGAGGAATCCCAGCTTTTGAGAGGCAGCTCTGGCTTTATTGGCAACATGGTCATGCAAAGATAAACTGTCAGATACCGTGATGCCGAGCATTGATAGTGATGAACTGATTGGTAAGGTTCTTTCAGTCATAATTGTATCAGGACCCGCACGGTTAGCCTCATTAGAAAAAAACTGTTGCTTGAGTCTTCAAAGCGTTGAATTGTACGAGGTTCAAATTGCCCCATTGCTGGATCCTTTCCAAATCGTCGTTTTTTAAATTAATTATTGAATGAACGGTGTCGACACGTATAGTGAGTGTATAGTTGGTGCCCAGCAAACAATTACGGTCGGTTTTATGCTAGCCCAAAATATGCTGATCAGAAATTGCCATAACGGCCCAATTTCTGTGAACATTGTTGGGCCAGTACCAATAGGAGACTCTGGCCGTCATCAGGACCATTACATTTCTGCCGATACATTCAAATAAAAAAAAAGACGACCGCCACAAGATTCAAACCTCGTCCTCCGCTATCACTTGGTTACAAATCGAGTTTATTCCAACTCTTTTGAAACGATATGTGTGTAAGGAATTTATTTGCGATTAACTTTCGAATATTAGTATTCTATTAATAATTATCATCATTGGTTGGTATGTATGTACAGATAAATCTGGCCATCGATCTCACGAGAGGTCCTTCAGCTCATTAGTGTTCTGTTTAGGCTTTGTTACTTCCTCCATACGCCGCCCAAATAGCAGCATTGTTTACTGGAACGCAACAGCGAAACTTCATTAAATTTGTAACTCGTTCAATGAATTGAAATTATCTGCTCTTACGAGGATCCGAACCTAGCAACCTTTATATGTCTAATTAAATAGTCGAGCGCCTCAACCACTGCGCTGTCTCAAAAATCAGATTCTTCAATTCAAACTGAAATATTATCATGCTATTTTCATCACGTTGCCGATTTATCCTCTACTGGACCAGAAGGTGGCCAGAAATTTTATGATTGCTGATGAGTAGTGATTTTCTGAAGGGTTTTCCTGGATATTTCTTGGAATTGTTTGGAAGGGAATGTTCATCCAGGTTCCACAAGTTTGATAAGCCGTAAAAAATCACCACCTACCAGCCTGATCTGGTGAATTCGCCACTTCCTAGATGCCCACTACATAAAGTTGACATTGCCGGTCAGTACAGTCATATGTCTGTAGTTACTTCGGTGGAAACATTTTGTCACCATTAACTATCAGTTTCTCGGTGAGCTCGCTTCAATCAATTATTTTTATTGTTATCCTGTCAGTCATATGTCTTAGTGGTCATTATATCATTCTCTCAAACAGACATATATATGTCTGCCATATGGCAAATGGAACTCATCATCAGGTTCCGAGAGAGACATCACCATGCAACGTATCTGCTACGATGCTATTACATTTCATGAAATATTACTTCTTGTTCTAGTAGTTACATAACAGGAAACAAGAATTATACATGTACGATAAAGAAAATAAATTCGCATGTTTCCCTTATGTAACAAAACTATACAAGATAATTTCCTATTCATTGAACATTTTATGAGTGCAACGCTTTGATCTGTAGTCGTTGGTACTTGATAGTTGATCACTATGTAACGAAATTATTTGAAAAGATATTTTGAGGTTGATTGAAGAGAAGGAGACCACTTTAGGTAAATTTTATGAAGGTTATGTGCTTTGCATGTTTGTCCATGGAGATTTCTTTAGATTCAAAATTTAAAAGTGTATTCATTTCATTGTGAATTGTTGATAGTGAGAATGAGATATCTCGAGAATTAGTTCATCAGTTGAATCGGAGACATGCAGAGTCAGAATATCACGAATAAAAATGGTTTGGATAAGTATAGGTACTGTCCAAGTGAATCACAGCCAAACTGTTCCTATATGACAAGCTGAATCATCATACATACATACAAACTTAGACCCTACAAGTTGAATGTGAGTACCATCAACAGATGAATCTGAAAAAGATGCTCAAATGGATATTGAATGATGATTTTTTTCATCTGTGACTACTTAAGACAGCAAAGGCATGAATGAGACTTAGACACTACAAATAGCATGTGAGTACCATCAACAGCTGAATCTGAAAAAGATGCTCAAATGGATATTGAATGATGATTTCTTTCATCTGTGACTTTCAGGAACAATTTGGAAGGGTTATTAAATCCAAGAATTTATGCAAAAAGGGTGATTCCTTGGACATTAGATTTCTGGGTCATCAAAACAGTCCTTTTCATGCCATGTTCATGTGCAATTTTCAATATTTGTGTATCTATGTAAGTACCAGCAGTCGTTCCAAAAAAGCTGAATCTGCGATCTGAAATGATATAGTATGTGCAGTGCTTTTCCCAAGGGAGAATAATTATATTATCAATCAATTTACCTCTCATTAGCACTGAACTACCTACCTAATCTTCCATTTTGGTGTACTTGAAGTGCTGGATCATTTCGAATTGATGATAAAATATTTTTCTTCGATATCTTGTCTACATTGACATATGATGTTTTCCTAGTGATGCATTGAAATTTCAATTTCAAATAATCCTAAATTAATTATAATTTAGTTTTCACTACATTGCTGAAGATGCTGAAATTATTTCTAGTGATTTTCAATCTGGAAACTATGATTGATATGATATGATATGATGATATATTATTCCACTAGTTACTGAAAATAATCAAGGACACTCCAAACGAGTAGGTGAGTACACAGTAGAGTGATCCAAATTGAGTGTCCATCATAATTGACTTTGTAATAATCGGACTTTGTTTGAATTATCAAACTAGTAGTTTTTTCAACGCTCTCTATAATGAAAGAATAAAAATAAACATTGTTGTAACGCGTTTTTTGTGACCAATGAGAAATTTTGTTCTTATCAGAAATTATTTCAAAAATACTTGATATACAGTCTGTCCAAGATAAGGTTGAACAGCATGGGGATCTCGAGAACGGTAAGAGATACGAAATCGGTTAAATGGGGAAAAAGTTGCGCATTCGGAGGCTCATATCAAGAGCCTTCGAAAATTTTGAAAATTATCTTCAGTTTTTGAGTTATATCGAAAAAAGTGAATTTTTGGAATTTCTATTTTATTTTTTTTCTCCGTTATTATTAGAGATACAGCAAAACTGAGAATACTTTTTCATAGCAACTTTTGATGACGGTCAACGAAGTGATACCGATTTTTTCATGCGACGTTTCGTATTCGTGGAACCATCATCAACTTTCGTTTTTTAAATACGGTCCTGATAATTTTTTCACAGATTCTAAAAGGTTTTTCTATTCTGAATTCAATCATGTAATATAAAAGGTGGTTCATTTGTGTTTTGACCTATTTTTGGTCATCATCAATGTTTTTTCGAAACTCCAAAGGAAAAATGCCATCAGTTCCACTTATTTTGAAGGAAAATTAGTCAACACACTGATACCTCATCAACTGGTTTCAATCAACAACCCATTTCATTTTGCGGAAACAAAAATTCCATCCATACAAATTCAGAATATGTCAAGCGCTAAAACCAGGCGATGACGAAAGGCGCAAGACATTCTGTGAGTGGTATACCAGGAAATGTTAAAATTTTGCAGATTTCTTTCGAACAATCATCTGGACTGATGAAAGCATGGTCACTAATCATGGTAGCTTCGATAGAAAAAATACACATTATTGTTCACGAGAAAATGAACATTTATACATTACAGCGAGACACCAACACCGTTTCGGCTTTAATATGTGGGTTGCAATATTTGGTACACGAATTATTGTTCCTTCTATTTACCATGAAACACAGACTACCGAACGTTATAGAAATTCGCTTGAGAATCATCTTGAGGAAGCTCTGGATGATTTACCGATTGCGGAAGTTCAGAACTGTTGGTTTCAACAAGATGGCGCTCCGGTACATAATTCCAGAGAAGTCCGTGCGTTTTTATCCCTTGGCCGGCGCGGTCGCCTGATTTGACACAGCTGGATTTCTTCTTAGGGGATATATCGAACTTTGTACACGCAAATAACTTTGATGATGAAGAAGAACTAAGGGACAGTGTCTTCGAAGCATTCAATAGAATAACCCCAGAAATGCTTAGCAATGTCTTAGAAGCAACTGTGAGAAGATGATATCTTTGTTCAGAAAATAATGGTTATCATTTTGAACATTTGTTATGAATGTCTCTGTAGGTATTGTCAAAGTTAAGTTGTTAAAGTAATTCGTGTAAGAATTCATCAACAATTTTAAACGCTGCATTGATCGAATGATGTAGTGAAATATTTTTTATTTACTTTTCAGTATTGAATAACTAATCCATCAAGTTTGACACTAAATGATCAGAAATAAGTGGAACTGATGGCTTTTCTTCTTTCTTCTTTTGGAAGTTCGAAAAAACATTGATGATGGATAGAAATAGGTCGAAACACATTCGAATCACCTTGTATAGAACATTGTTGAATTCAAAATGAAAAAAACTTTCAGAATCTGTGAAAAAATTATCAGGACCGTATTTAAAAAACAAAAGTTGATGATGGTTCCACGAATACGAAACGTCGCATGAAAAAATCGGTATCACCACGTTAAACCTCATCAAAAGTTTCAATAAAAAAATATTTTCAGTTTCTCTGTATCTCTGATAATAACGGAGAAAAAAAATAAAATAGAAATTCCAAAAATTCACTTTTTTCGATATAACTCAAAAACTAAAAATAATTTTCAAAATTTTCGAAGGCTCTTGATATGAGCCTCCGAATGCGCAACTTTTTCCCCCTTTAAGCGACTTCGTATCTCCTACCTTATTGATAAAATTATCAATGTGACTGCAGACCCTCGATTTCTTGAATGTTTCTTCAAATGAACAAGAACGTTATTTTGGATTTGTCTCACATATATTACTTCGTGACATTCATTCAAAAATCATGATGAGAACAAATTTGTTACCAATGTTGTATCTGATCTGATACATGTAGGTATGCAATGTTACTTCGAAAAAGCTCAACATATGTCAGATATATGAAGGACCTTCCAGGGAGGCGGGAATCTGACGTTACATGCAAAATACATCAATATATATGTATGTATATCAAATATATGTCTGCAACATCGTATGAGAACAAGAATAAATGGTTGTGATGTATCAGACATGTATTTGTGTCTGCTGAAATACTTATTGTCACTAACTCAATCTGTAACCCTCACCTTTTGAACAATTGCCTCGTGTGATGCATCTATAATTGTATGATGCACTTGCGGTTGTTCTTTTTTCTTAGGGTCGAAGATGTCCTCTAAAAAAGAGAATGATTAACCATCAAATATTTATCATTCTCATACACATACCTATGTGACATCTCACACAAATGATTTATGTGGACTGAGTTTGCTTTCTCACATTTAGTTTTTCAACTCTAGTAGAATTTAGCAATGCTAAAGTCATAATTACCCAAGAATCATTGTAAACCTTATGCAATTCCAAGCAGTGGGTATATACATGATAATCACTTGGATTGAAAATAATCGAAACTAAAATGCACATTTTGATATCTACCATTCTAGATCACGCTTTTCTTGAGGGTATGAGACTTCACACGTTCTCCATGATATAAACTGTATTGAACCATATTCGACTAAATTTCACATTGATTAGATTACTTATGTTCCTCTATCACAAAGTTGAGTGAATTCATCTGAAGAAAAAACAGTCGAAGAGTTTCCTACATATTTGATCGTTTCAGGATTCTTAACAACCCTGTATATATATATATATATATATACGATGAGTATCTCGAACCAGCATCAAATTGTTCTAATTAATTGAAGAATCCCTTGTCAATATTACTAATTATACATTTAAGATCTTCATATTGATTAATATGTACAAGATGTCAATCAAATTGTTAATCAGATGAATTCAATCATTATTTCAGAACTAACCAATCATTTTACTTACATTCTTGATACTATATACAGGGTGATTCAAAAGTAAGCGGCATCCTTTCAGAGGCGTATTCCTTGCTTGAAAATAAGGCAAAAAGTTCCTATTGATAAGGATCCGAAAATGCTTCCTAAGGGAGCTACGGCCCTTTGAATAGGACACCTCAAAGACGGTTTTTTCTCTATAACTTTAAAATCCTTCACAACAAATTTTTAAAAATTGGTGTACGGCATAAACATTCGATGGTAAATAGGACTCCGTATTCGAAATTTCAGAATTTCATTCAGGGGCGTCACATGCGGGAGAGGGTAAGTGTAAAAATATCCCTTCTTCTCCGGATATTCAGGTTACTGTGATTTCGTTTGGAAATTATTTCGAATACGGAGTCCTATTTACCATCGAATGTTTATGCCGTACACCAATTTTTAAAAATTTGTTGTGAAGGATTTTAAAGTTATAGAGAAAAAACCGTCTTTGAGGTGTCCTATTCAAAGGGCCGTAGCTCCCTTAGGAAGCATTTTCGGATCCTTATCAATAGGAACTTTTTGCCTTATTTTCATGCAAGGAATACGCCTCTGAAAGGATGCCGCTTACTTTTGAATCACCCTGTATAAATATAGAGGTAACATTTTGATACATTGGAAAAATGCACATGTCGTTTCCAGTGAAATACTTTCTCAAATAGTGTCGAAAAGGAATATTCTCAGATGAAATTATGAACATAAAAATATGGATATAAACAGGGTGGGGCATTTGTGCGTCGGAGCTCGATTGCTCGAGTTCTATGATCGCTAGAAACTTGATTCAAAAACGATTCTCAATGAGACGAGAAGTTCCTCAACTAGATTTTCATTGCCGCATATACAGGGGGCATCGGAAAAAATTCAGAGGGTCGGGATCACTGTTAATAAATGGAATGCCCTATATATTAGCACATTTTTTGGAGCATTTCTGTGACCATGAATCACTCCTATGATATTGTTGACCATTTCTCGATCATTTCAAAGTTATTAATTTTCTTGTCGAAATAATGTCATCATACCGAAAAAATCACTGTAATCACAATTATAAAGTTCAAGAGATGATGATCATATTATCATTTGATGGAAAAATGCGTGATATTCCTGTATAGAATTTTCAAGTCTTCAAATTATACAGGGTGGCTAAAAATGCTTTTTCGATTCATTGATTTCCAGGCGATTTGGTGTAAAATCAAAACACGAACATCTCCTATCTCAACATCCATATAGATATTCGTAACGATCTTTGAATTATTGAACTTCGAAAATTATAGGAAGGCCATTGATTTTCATCGATACACATTCTCATCTGATATTGAAACATCTATAATCCAATTAATAATTCAGTAGACTTGTTTTTTCATTGAACGAATTGATACCAGAATCAAAGCAAATAGAAAAGTTCATATGCTTGTTATTCACAAAGTGAAGAAGAACAAAATTCCCATTTTGCATAATCATTGTGGATTATTACTATCCTGGTTTTGTTTTTGATGTACTAAGAATTCATGAAATAATTTGAAGATGGAGTTTTTTACTAGCATATGAACTATTTCTGATATTTGCTTTAATTCTGAGGGGCTAGTTTTGAAATATTTCACTAGTGAAATTGCTCGAATTTCGGATAACTTAAGTTTTGAATTGATTCATTTCATTCGTATTCGAAATATTTTCACTAAATTAATTCGGACAGGGATTACCATTCGAAATACTAATTTCATATACTAAAACGATATTTTTCCGTGTATATGAGGTTTATTTATAGGTTGTTTTGTGGCAGAATAAATTAATAAACAGTAATTATTGCCAGTTTGTGAGAATTATCTATAACAAATGGCAAATTTAGAAGAACTACATTGAATTATGATGAACAACATCATAGAGATAGTGGAAGATGATGTTTTAGCGCTGAGAAGAGTGCTTCACCCCCTAAGACAAAACGCTTTCAATTTAAGTGATGATCAGTTCATTAAAATTTATCCAACTATCCAAAGAACTGGCTCATCATGTGATAAATTTATTGGAACCTCACCTCACAGCTCCAACAAGAAGGTCGGCTATTGATGTAAGCACTAAGGTAATGAGTATGAGATTGAAAATGTAATTGGTGACAATTGAGATTATTTGATTTATGAAACATGAGAATACATGCATGTGGTAATGCCCTTTTTTTAGAATTGTGCAGCAAATTTGTAAAATTAATTTTAGGTTTTGACTGCTCTTCGGTTCTATGGAAGTGGCAGTTACCAAGCTGACATAGGACTGAATTTGTATTCAGCAGTATCCCAACATAGCGTAAGCGTTTGCTTGGAAGAGGTGACTAGTGCTTTGAATCTTCCTCACATATTTAATAGATATGTACACTTTCCAAGAAATATTAATGAATTGGCCACCAAACGAAGAGAGTAAGTAATGTAGACCTGTGAATTCAAGAAGAGATGAAAAACTTCTGATTATTTCAAAAATAACAGAAAACTTATTTATTTTTCAAGGTTTTTTCACAAATTTAATATACCATGTGTAGGTGTAGTAGACTGCACACATATAGCCATTGTTCCTCCAAGTGCAGAGAATGCAATTTATCCAGAGCACCTGTATATCAATAGAAAAAATTATCATTCTATAAATACCCAGTTGGTAAGTATTCAATTTGTGGAATAAATTACTCATTATATAAAGAGTTATTAAAGAAATATTTTGTTACAGATTTGTGATGTCAACTTGAAAATTATGAATGTCAATTCAAGATTTCCAGGACGAACGCATGATGCACGTATTTGGAGACAAAGTGCAGTAAAAAATTTACTAGAGGGTCTGCATGATGGTGGTAATGGGGTTACATCATTTTTTTTAATAGGTTTGTATTATGCTGAAGTTGAACTATAATAGTTTGTTAATCTCAGATGATAAATTATTATTTTAGGAGATTCAGGATACCCACTTAGGACATACTTACAAACACCATTTTTGAATCCTGTGCCTAATTCGCCAGAAGCAGCCTACAATGTAGCTTTCAAAAGTGCAAGAAGTACCATTGAAAGATGCAATGGAGTACTAAAGGCAAGATTTCGATGCTTGATAAAACACAGGATTTTACATTACTCACCAACAAAAGCATCAAAAATTATAAATGCATGTACAGTTTTGCATAATTTATGTGTGGAGAATAATGTGCCTTTACCACCACCAGATGATGAGTTCAATAATATAGATTTTGGAATATTTCATGTGGACCCTGTTGTTAATAATAGAGCACAAGGAATAAAAAGAAATCCAGATCTAAATAGGAACATACAACTTTTTCTTGCCTGTACTATTCAGCATAACCATTCCTTTCTAATGATATGATAGAAAGTCATTTTTAGGCTTTCATTTTGCTTCCACGGCCTACTCGGTGAATTTCAATAATAATTTTTTTCTGATCTAGTTTCTGGTTAGATACCAACTCGTGATATGTCATTAGAAAGGGAATTGAATGCTGAATAATGCGAAAAGAAAACAAAAATAGGGTTTCCATTTAAAATAAGAAAGTTGATGTTACTTCCGGTCAGACCGAAAGTTAACTTCGACATGTCAATATGCTCAAATTCTAGCTCTTATGTCATTATATCGACGCTCCAAAATTCACAAACCTACTTCATACAATAACTGAGATATTCCGTAGGCAATACTTCCGTAGCCACCTGGTATAGCGCATTCCTTTTAAAAATGTGAGCATGACCTTCTAGATTTTTTCCGATGCCCTCTGTATATGTGGCACTAATTTCTTGTTTCGGACCTTGTTGTCTCCTTGATATTCGTTTTAAGCTATCATAGAACTCAAGCAATTGAGCTGCGACGCACTAATGCCCACTCTGTATATAAAGATATACATGGTGATTCAGGATTTAAGGCACAAACTGAAATGGAAGATAGATCTCATCATTTTAATCAAAAAAGTTAATATAAACATCAGTCCGATTTCGTTCAGTAGCGGAGCTACAGGGGGTCAAAGTTTAATTTTTTTTTCTATTAATTGAAATATCTCGCATACTTTTCAAGGATATCATTTTGAAATTCATTGTGCATGGTCAATACTTTCTAGAAGATCATCATTTCAATCATTTTAGAGATTTTCAAAATCTACAGGGTGATACGTTTTTGGAGGTAGAAGCTTCTTTATCCCCTCCAAACTTTCTCGTTGTACGTCTCTGGCATCTTTCAGTGATGAAATTGTGTTGATCGTTTGGTTTAGAAGCTTTTTTCGCTCTTCAATTTTTTTCCAGAAACGAACCGTTTTTGAGATAAATAAGCATAATGGTTCGAAAACATGTTAATTTTGCTCATGTTTCGCTTGAATTGTATTCTTTGACAAAATTCTTTGCAAATGCAACAAAATGTTCCAAGATTGGAATGTTCTTACGCACGAGTCCAATCTGGATAATTAGCGGGGATACAGAAGGTAGAATGGTATGGGAAGGCGTCGGAAATAATGAAATGTTTTATCTTGGTCTATGTGAAACAAACTAAACAAACCCATTTTTTTTTTCCTGCACTAATCTAGATCAGTTTGAATCGCGGCACGTTTCGATATACGCTAAAGGGGCACCGTTTTCACATGAAGGAAGTATGTCCGGAATAATGGAAGCAAATGAATCGCTGTGTCGTGGATTTGGCTCAGATTGAGGAGTTGCACAGGTAGGATTTTGAGATCTATATACCATTCAATTGGTATCAGATGGCATAATTCTTATCTCGTTATTGAATTCCGAAATTGACTGCAAATTACCGCACAAGAAAGTGCCATTTGTTCAGAATAGAAATTGGCATAGGGGCCGTTCGATGAAATACAACGTTTTTACATGCCTTCGGAGCATATTTCATTTCGTTATCAGATGACGGTCGAAATTTGCAGCCGGCTTCTGGCCCAGAAGAGGAGTTACTATTGCCAAGAATCATAATACAAATGACCATTTTTTCGTGAATTTCGAGTGCGAATTTCGTGTTCGAACTCGAAGCTAGCCTTAATTCCGAGTTCTTACTCGGAAAAAGTACTTATTTTTAGTTTGAACTCGAAATTAGCCTTCATTTCGATTCCAACCCAAAGTTAGCCTGATTTCGGGGGCGAACTCGAAGTAAGCACAAATTTCGAGTACAAACTCGAAGCTGTAGTCTTAATTTCGAGTTGGAACTCAAAATAATCATAAATTTCGAGTTCGAACTCGAAGCTAGCCTTGATTTCGAGTTCAAACTCGGAAAAAGAACCAATTTCGAGTTTGAACTATTTCTAATTCAAACTCAAAAGCAGCACTAATTTCGATTCAACTCGAAGTTAGCCCTTATTCCGAGATCGAAATCGGAATTAGCACGAACTTCAAGTAAGAACTCGAAGCTAGCCTCAATTTTGAGTTGAAAAGCATAAGTATCAATTAATTCGAATTCCAAACTAGCCTTACTTCCGAGTTCGAGCTCGGTTGCCCAAATATCGAAATCGAACTCGAAGTTAGCACGAATTTTGAGTACGAACTCGAAGCTAGCCTTGATTTCGAGTTGAAACTCAAAGGTATCACTAATTAGAGTTTGAACTCAAATGTAGCCTTTATTTCGAATTAGAACTCGGAGTTATCACTAATTTCGATACCAACTCGGAGTTAGCCTTGATATCAAGATCGAACTCGAAGTTAGCACAAATTTCGAGTAAGAACTCGAAGCTAGCATTGATTTCGAGCTGGAAGTAAGATGTATCAGTAATTTCGAGTCCGAACCCGATGCTATAGCCTCAATTTCGAGTTCGAACTCGGAGAAAGTACTCATTTCGAGTTTGAACTCGGAGTTAGCCGAATTCGAACTCGAAGATATAACTAATTTCGATTCCAACTCGAAGTTAGCCCTAATATCGAGATCAAACTCGAAGTTAGAACGAATATTCAGTTCGAACTCGAAGATATATAGTCTCTATTTCGAGTTCGCACTCTTGAATCATCACAGGGTGCCCTAGATTTCCGTCAAATATTAGAGGGGAAAGATTATGAGTCGACAACATGGACGTACTGATTTCATCTTCTGAAAGGATCATATATGTAAAATGATTTCCGAATTTTCTTGAATAATAACAAATTTGTAACTTCAATGATTTATCCACGATTTATAACGATATTGTAACGACTCAACTATAGAAAATAAACAATCTTGGGAAATCGAAGCTTTCCATGATATACTATCCAGAAATTTCTCGAAGAGTTGTAGTGAAGCACGAATGGATTACAAGAATCTCAATTACAGAATCTAAATCCATTATTCAGAGATGTATAGTATTGTATACCCGCAATCCATCATTTTTAACAGGATCAGAAATACAAAATTATCAGAGCAGAGAAGAAGATTAAAAAATTGCAACTCCAGGAGAATATATATATAGTAATATATATTTACAATACAAGTATATACTCATATTACGATATAACATTGACATAGATTATTAATCTATGACATTGAAAATGGGAAAAGGAAATATGGAAAAATAATAACCCATCGATTGTCTTTGTATGGATTCACGATACTAATGCTGCACAATAGTTTATTTACTAACAAGAACGCTGATTATTTAATGAAAACATTCGTTGAAATTACGATTTATTTGGTATATTATGTAACAAGCAAGGGTTGGGCGTTTACCTTTGTCATGAATCTATTGTGTTCCTAGTTATCACTCATTCCACGAACTTGAAACTTTGACGCGTTCATTTCAATATGAGAAAAATTCGTCGAAATGAATTCCGATCACGAGTATAGATTCTGATATAGAAATCGCGGCAAATGAAGCAATAATTGAAACTTTTGTACCTACTATATTCATGATAAATTAGTTCTCTTTTATGAGTGAAAACTGGAATTCGAAATTATTCTCATTTAAAGTGTAAAGTATCTCATTACAGAACTAAGATCAGTGTCATAATGTTACATATTGGTAGTATATTTGGCACGATAATATATACTTACACTGTTTCATCACTAACCAAACCAATTTTTTATACGCCTCGACACGTGTTCCGCTAAATATGTTAGCATCTTCAGGAAAATTGTAAAACCTAATATTCTATTCTAGTGTGCTACACATGTACTAGGTATATGTCCACCTAACCGTGAAAGATACTGAACGCCAAGTTAATGTTTGTGATGGTTGAGTTCACGTATTCACCTTTATCTTATATCACTAAACTAACTATAACAGAGGGCTACATGAAATAGGTCTACTATCTTTATTCATTACTCTATCACTATTCCCAAAGATCTCTAGGCTTTTATATGCTCAAGGCGTATGAAAAAATCGGTTTGGTTAGTAGTGAAATAGTGTATGGTATATTGGTAGTAGAGGTAAACGTTGTTTTCCGCAACAGTTTTGCAATTTCACTATGGTGAGTTATTCAAATGATCCTCAATGTTCTCCCAATGTACAGATGGCCCACTGCGGAATTTTTCATATCAATAAAAAAATCGGTTTGATTTTCCAAAGCAGAAAAAGTTACACGAAATGCTGATAGCATATACAGACCTTTTCCTCTAACGAAAACACTTCACCATTTTAGGTCAGCGCAGAAAATAAATGGAAGCTAATAAACGCTCAAACTAGATTACACTAAACGGATTATCTCGGAAGCTAATAGTCTAGAACAATTACTTAAATAATAGCCACCCGCTAGAAAATGGCTACCGGATCTTATTTCCTCGGGGGAAAATGAACAGTAAACACAATTCCCTTGTTACGCTCAGACTGTCTCATTCTGACTGAAGCAATACACGAATAGTCACATTCTATGGAAGGCCCCGAGTAATCCTACAAAGGGGATGATAACGATGTGTTTAAGGGAGCTTCGGATGCGAGGGGATTTTTTTACTGTGTTGATTCAGGAGATTCTGGAATTAGGGATTAATCTCGTGGCTAAAATGGAACAGCGGTTTATTCACGCCCAAATAAATGTGTTTTGTGATTGAAGATCTGAAAAGAAATAGTGGATGTTTGTTTAAAAGTTCGTCAGTATAAAAACTTTACTTTCCCGTGATATCTTCTTGCTTAGCCAACTTCGATAATCTTACAATATATGAGACAGGTTCAATGAGGGAATAATGTCTACGTATACACATGAATAAATATGGGACCTCCTGATTAAAAACAATGATTAGGAGGGGATAAGATAAATGTCACAAAGTTTCATATATATAGCATATGGACAATAAAAAAGGCATCTCATGGAAATATGGAGGTGTGATGTATGTAATTATCACATTATGATATCAAGAATTGATTTTGCATCGCGCAAACACACCCTGAAACTGTCGGATTTTGTCCAAAAAAGGGCAATTCGTCTCGTGGGTGATGCCTCGCTCACAAACTCACTCACTTCTCTGGAACACCGTAGGCAAGTTGGCGATCTGGCCCTATTTTATGGATATTCTCATGGACGAACCTCTTCTGGAATATCAACAATTGTTCCGCCATTGGCAGTCCCCGCGAGATTAACCCGTCGAGTTGAGGCTTCGCACCCCTGTGTGGTCACTTTGGAGACCTGCAGAACATCTCTTTTCAAAGACTCGTTTATCCAACGAACAGCGAGGCTCTGGAACACATTGCCAAGGGAAGTGTTCTCCAAGGCATATAACCTCTAGAAATTCAAGAAGAACACCAATTCCCACCTTATTTCCCTTGGTTCTCACGATGTTCTCTGAACATTACAGGACACCCCTTTTCGTGGAAACCCGAACATAAAAAAAATGTTTCTGATTGAATGTTCATATCTATATAATATGAGGGTTGACATTATTGTAGGAGATACTTATATCAGCGTAGGAATTAGGAAATACATGCCATGCCAAAATCGTTAATGATTGAGAAAAAGTCATCGTATTAGTAGATCCTCTGTCCCGTTGAGAAGGGGAAGGATCCATGTGACGCACGTATAAATGTTGGGGTTATAATAGATGTTACTCTGTGATTGAAAATATGCGAAAAAAGCCATTCTGAATCTTTTGGTAATTGAATGAACATCAAGAACTATTAGTTTGTCAAAATATAGCTTGACGGGATATAATGAAATAATGTATTTCAATCCAATCAGAAGAATATATCTTTTTTATCAGTTGTATATTGTGACAATGTGTGTCTCATTTTAGAACTGTGATACCTCTTGCTTCACTCAGACCGGTTCGATTCTATCAAATTTGAAATAAATGAATGACCTTGAAATAGAGAAACTATCAATCTCGACAATATAATCATCTTCTCGATTCTTGAGAACATTTCGGAATCGTGATTTCCTCATGAGGTTTAGAACCTTCTGAAATAGTCTAGAACAATCCCCAGATATTGAAGAATATCCTTGAAAGATCTATATGATTCTAGAATATTCTTACGGAAGGTTATATATTCCTTGACTCGTTCGAAGACTAACAACAGGGTATCAGATCTGATAGAGAATAGTGATTTTCAATTATTAGGCAAACGCGAACAGAAGACGAAAATCTACCAATGGTTTGGGGTGAGCTTGAGAGCAAATGAAATAGTGGTAACATTTAGCGAAATCGTTTTTCCATTGGCATCGTTGGGTCAATATTGTGGTTTTCACTAAAAAGTGGGCAACGAAGAAACAATTACGAATTTAAAAGATACTAATCCATGAAAGGCCTTCCAATTTTATTCAAAAAAGATTTATTGTTGAAACTTGATAAGATGGACCGTTTAAGAGGAAAAATGGCGAAACATTATATACCAGACTTCGAATTTTGATGTGAATATTCCATTCAAGGCATCATCCGTTCAGATTAGTGAATATCCATGATATGTAACATTCTGATATTGTTTGCACTATTTCATCCACAAAACATGCAGACCAAATTTTGCAATCACAATAAGCTATACTGATGGTTGAAAAAAACGTTGAGACTCTGCATATTTTCAACTTTGACGGCCTGTATCTCGAAAATGAAGCGACAAATCCTTATGGGAACTTCCAGTCCTGAAATCAACAAAAGCATCACTTCCTTCAATAGGTACACTGTACACGACATTAAAGAATACTCTATCAATAACATTCTGAATCATCCTTCAACATTCAATATCATCGAACACTTTATCATGAAACCTTCCAGTATATATATACATCTACTTTCCATAAGAAGTCCTTGTAGTGAGGGTATCTATAATTTGAATTCAATCAATTGTTTTGGGTTATATGATAAAAAAATGCTACATCAGCAAATTGAATAAAAAGTAATTATAAACAAATAACCGACACAATGAACATTTGCAAACATTGCACAAATGTGTGGGAGTATAATTTTGATATAATGGTTTTTATGGATTCGCTGTGGCCCTATATTTCGATGAGCAAGGAAATTTTGTCTAAAATTGAATCAACTTTCATTCAATCTGTCAGTTCTTATTGACAAAATGACTGCAGGAAGATGTAGTATTCATCAGAATCACGCAAGAATTTATTCGATATCTGGTTAGAGGAAGAATCCAGAACAAACCATATATGTATATACGTAACCTCTCTAGGTTGCACACGATGTTCCTCGAACATAATAGGAATTCTACCTAATCTGAACCAATATAAATTCGATTCAGACAGAAAGCAAACACTACACTGGAAAACTCGGAAGTCAGTAACTGACTTGAAGAAAGACTCTAATTGATTCAGTGAAAGCTCTAATTTCTGAATTGATTATACAGGGTGTTTCATGAGGAGACACACATAGCCAAATGGTTAATAGGGGAAATCAAGACGAGTTGATGTATATGTATGAAAACATTGTTTGATCCTCCATATTATTTGAAATTGCTTCATAACTTTGATGGTCGATATTAAAGAAATGATTCATCGTAATCTGCTGAAATTTGGCAGCGATATATCTCTACTGAAACTATTCAAGTTGACATATTATGGAAAGAAATATCCAGGTCCGGAAAATTTCATGTTTCATTGTTATGTCAAGAAAGTTCACTTTGTTACCACTGTTCTCGAAAAATTCTATCAGATTCAGAAAGATCAGACAAAATGCTATAAGAACTGCTCTTGAATTTACAAGGCACACTTAGACCGGTTCAATGAAAAATTGTGGAACAAAATCGTTGTTCGAATGAATTTTACATTTCGACCTCTCAACTTTCAACTGGATTCGTTCAAATTGATTTTTTCGTACATTTTTATTCGATAAAAATTGACAGAAGAGAATAGTTCTGATTTTTTTATGACTTGATATGTTAGTTTTTGACCGAACTTCCAGATAGATATGATTACTCGTGACTCTATTTCAAGAATGTGTTATAAAGTAGGCCCTGTTTTTATTTAATGTAACGTGGCGTTTGTTGATAGGTAAACACTTAAAATTCATTGAAACGATTTTGTTCCATATTTTTTAATGAACCGGTCAAAGTGTGCCATTTAAATTGAAGAGCAGTTTTCATAGCATGTTGTCTGATCTTTCTGAATCTGATGGAAGTTTTCGAGGAAAGTGGTCACAAAGCGAACTTTTTTGACATAACAATGAAACATGAAATTTTCCAAAGTCCGGACCTGAATATTCTTTTTCATAATATGTTATCTTGAAAAGTTTCAGTAGAGATACGTCGCTGCCAAATTTCAGCAGATTACGATGAATCATTCCTGTGATATCGGCCATCAAAGTTTTATAGCAATTCCACATAATACCTGTATCTTCGTTATGGAAGGTCAAAAAATGTTTTCATATATATATATAGATCAACTCGTATTGATTTATCCTATCAACCATTTGGCTATGTGAGTCTTCTCATGAAACACCCTGTATATGTAATGCATCTTCTCATGCCAAGATTGTTCATTAAATGGATGACATATTTTTCCAGTCCTATATACTTTGCTTCTGGTATATTTGATATGTAAATGTAGTGGGAAAATTGATCCAAGTTTCAAGAATCTGAGAATACGTGAGTGAACGAATATTTCGATGAGTTGTGTAAGGAATAATTATCCAATGCCAAAGAGTACTCTCGTGTGTCATGTGGTCAATGTAAGGTTGAACGTTATTATAATATCACGTCCATTATAATTATCACAACTTGACAATCGATTCGAAAGGCTAAGAAGCGTATTTCAAAGATACTTTTTGGTATTTAGAGAACGCTGTGCTGTTGATTCGATACCCCTTTCTGAGAAATTAATATAGTTTTGTTTCAAAGATTCATCGGATTAGCTTTCGCAAGAAATTTTATCATCCAGGCGCATTCATAAAAATCAGCAGATTGATAACAATTATTCAAAAAGTTCGATTGATTGATTGATGAAGTATTCATTCGCGATCAAAAATGAGCTATGCTCCAATTGTTCACCTTAGCATGTAGGAAATAATCACTTGCAGCTGTGTTTGTCTTCACGAATCATTGCATAGAAATCGAGAGGATCTTTGCGTGCCATATAGCCAGGAAAGTATAGTTGTTTTTCTCACGTTATCTACCATTTCTGTTCATTTTATAAACTATTGTGGTAATGATTTCGAGTTTCCTCTCTTTGTGATCATTCACTTTAAGTATTTGACTTTTCCCTAGTTGATCTAAATAATCATTTCATTTCTTATAATGAGTACTGATAATAAGTATTACTCTCATTTTTATGATTATATGTATTTATTATGACACCGCATCCACTATAATCATCAACACATGTCTAAGAACTCCTGATGGTCGGTGTCGGTATTATCACATAAGAAGCGTAATAGGATTTTTTTAGTGCAACCAAAAGTTCCAGGTAAAATGTTCAATTTAAATTCCAAGTGGGACATCAACCTACAAAATCTTAAATATTTTATCGGGAACCGACCAGCACATACCTATTTTAGTAGCATTATTTCAATAATTGGTCTTCAATGTCAACACCAGCAATTTTCAAATCCAACCAAAATCCTTTCGGTTAACAAGTTCGCAGCATTTTCGGTTCTTCTGCAAAACTTCCAGAGCCATTTCTACTTATCTGAAATTGACGAAGTATTCGCACATCTTCTTTAAATGGCATCATTTCAAGATACAATTGGCCGATTGCATCTCATTTAAATTTTGGACGTGTATGCAACAAGACTTCTGGTTCATCTTTGCCGCCATTTTGTCGTGAGGAATGTGTCTTTTTCATTTGAGTTATAAACGATCATTCTCACAAAGTCGTACTACCCTGATTTCTGTCAATCTGCGAGGAACAGGAGAAACATAAATTCTTGTCAGTAGAATCGGATAAAAAGCGATTTATTTGTAAAGTCGAGCACGACAGAACTCAGAATGTGACGACCCACTTGTTCGTTCCATTAGGACTTCACATTCTGATTTCGCAAAGTGGTATTAGTATCATTTTGTACTCCTATTCAAAATAGAGAACTGTAACAAAAAACTGCAGAGGTGCCGCTGACATTTGTTTTTACGCCATCTCGGCTTGTTTTTCGAATTGTTCTGTTGTTTCGTTCGCCTTTTGTTATGGGACATCATCAATTGTTCACGCAGGTGCCTTGATATGTATCTAATTTATAGTTTTAGCAATTTCGACCATAACTCAGGCCGGTGTCATAATTGTATTCTGGATTTTTTCGGGAACTGATTTCTATCTGCCACTTTTTCGACATAAGATTTGAGCATAATGTGCTACGTTTGCGTTACGGTAAACAATGGGTAAACCGGCCCATTATAATTTAACATATTTGATGCGTTTTGGCTCCGAAACAGGTACCTAAAAATGGGTACCGTTGAAATGGTGAATTTTTTAAATTAAATAAATGGAGAGGATTCTGAGAAAACATCCTCGTTAAAAAATACCTGATGCGTGTGGTGGACCTAAAAATATGAATACTGCACTTATGATAGTGTTTCTTCTGATTTTCTCACCTACTTTCCGCAATACGATGATACTTCAATAGCTCCAACCCGCCCCTAGTATTTCTCAGTTAGTCAAAAGATGGAATGCAAGATGTCATATAATAAGACAGTAATATCACGATGTTCTGAATATTCGAGATGATTCTGTAGCCTCACTGTTCACGAAATGGTGTTACGAAGCTACACCACGAGTCCGTCAGTATATTATACAAGTGGTATTGCTGTACTGCAACACAATTGAGTTAACAATGGAAGACGAAGTCATGAGGAGACATTCAAAACAGAGTGGTATTTTGCTAAACTAGTTCACGTTCACGATGTATAAAGGTCATTCATTTTAAATAAGCGATTTATTCTGACAGCTACAGATATGATGATTTTATGCCAAAGTGACAGACTTTGCTTTTCTATCCATGGTTTCATCGTTGATAACACGAACGCTGATTGTCCAATCAGAATTGAAAAACAGCTAGTGATTTCGCGATAACACAAGTTGTCACTCGCTATTGTGATTGATCAGATTATGTGATGAGTGAAATAGTTACCGTTATGGTGAATTCATGCACGACTCAACTTAGTCCTAACTTGAGACCAAACTTGATATTGCCTCCAAAATTATACATAGGTCAAAAGAAAAAACAAAATACTCAAAGTCAGTCGACCACACATTTATATAACACTATATCGTCAAAAACATGTTACCGGTTTCGGCACAACGGCCATCATCAGACAAAAAGTACCTGTAAATATAAATTAGATAATACAGTATGAAGAAAGAAGGAATACAAAACCTACCGACAAAATCATGGGCACACTATAACATCATTAAAAATTAAGTTGAAAAAGAAGGAAAATCAGGTTGTATGGCAGGAGATTCATCACCGGGTTTTCAGGCTCAGACACAAATGACTATTTTTAAATTTACTGAAGAGCCAGAAAAAACTGGCTCTGATAAGGTTGAACATCTTATCCGAAAAATTGTTTTTTATAAACTTGAATCATGCTAAGCTAAAAGCAATAACAGAATAAGACAAATTTGATGGTCGACAAAGACTTTGACATATGACAGTTGTACATGGAACAACAAACAAGAGTGAAGGTTATAGACTAACAACAGAACTAGAGAAGTAAGTACCTAAGAAGGAAGAAAAAAGGGGAAGAAAAAGGAGAAAGAAGGCAAGGTGAAGAGAAACCATGGAGAAGAGGAGAAAATGGAAAGGTCACAGAAACAAGGAGAGGAGTAAGTATAGCGTCTAGTGGAGAAACAAGAGACAGAAACAAAAGAAGAAGAGGAGAAAATTGTTACTTCGGAAACTCCAGTGGCGGGGTAGCAACTACCAGAATGGAACGAGCAGAAATTATGAAAAATGTAATGTTCTGAAAATATGATTACGTTCAAAATTAGTTTGATCATTGAGACATGAAACATTTTGATTATTAATGCATTTTTGAATTTCCAAAATTACAAGAAGATTTAACCTAGGACTCTTATCGCAGATGTGAAGAATTTCTGAATTAATATTGACATCAAAGGAGTGATTAGAATCAATAATGTGATTGGCAAACGAATCTCCTAACTTCTACCTGTTTGGCCTATAAAAGCAGCATTACAATCATTGCAATTCAATTTTTAAACACCAGATTTTTTATTGAGGGGGATCCTGTCTTTGGAATCAATAAAAATATGTCTAAGATTAGAAGTAGTTTTAAAAGAAATACGGATGTTCAGATTTTTGAAAAGTTTTGCAATCCTGAAAGTATAATGTCCGAAAAAATTGAGAGATTTATATATAGGAGAAACTAGAGGTTGACTGAAAAAGACATTGAACGTTAGTTTGAACTTGGTATAAAATTTAAAATAGATTGACAAGACATTTTCTAAGGGGTAATGGTTGTTAACTGCAATCTGTTTGATGATATTGATTTCTTTAGAAAAAGCGTGATCGAAAAGGGGAAGTGAAAAAGCTCTATGGAACAGACTATTAAAAGCTGAGTACTTATGAGAATGTAGGTGATTAGAGTCAAAGGGAATTATAGAATCAGTTGCAGTTGGTTTTCTATAAACCTCAAATTCAAATCTAGAAGTATTTTTTGTGATAAGTAGATCAAGGAATGGCAGAGACAGATTTATACATAGGTGTTCATACTTACACAACTTAACGTAAATATTTACGCATGTACAGAATCATGTATTTGGGGTCTGTTTTGTTGTAAATGAAGGAGTACCTACTGCTGTACTGAACTGATGAGTCAACCATAATGTTATAAACAATATAACAATATTTTAAACATTTTGGAAGATTTGTTGAAAGTTTGAGCAGAATGTTTGAGGTTATGGATTATTAAACCTAACTTTTTACAATTTCTTTCGGCATCAATGCTTGACCATGCGCAGTACGCGATTTGCAGGAAGAAATGTGAAATTGAGCTGAAAGTTGGCCAACACATGACTTTCTTAAGTAAAACTTAAATCCTTGAGTTGAGTGCATGAGCATTATCATCGATTATTCGAATTTCAACTTCATAAAGTTATAGGGTTAAGTTAAGTCAGGACTAAGTTATGTCGTGCATGAATTCACCATTATACCATACTTCATAATTTCAAACAGGCGACTTTTATTCAGGAGCACCTGTCTGTTTCACTACTTATTATCATATTATATATATCTTTGTCATACTACTTGAATGTCTCTCAAAGACTCATTTCACTCACTACAGTTGATCGTCAGTCGTCTCCTATTCTCTGATGTGTTAGGACATTTAGGCAGGGTGATATGTCTTTCCTAAAACTTGAAGTATTGAATATATATTCCAGAAACATTAAGAACATGATTTTCTTCATATACCCCGCAAGAAAGATTCGCTTAGCAACTACCATGCGTTCAACTGCAACAGGGCGTTATATAATTTTCACAATGTCTCTGTAATTATATGTCGAGATTTCTTCCAAGTAGGATAACATTTTGTTTCTTGTCTTTTACACAGTTACATCAGTGATGGATGGTTTCACATAAATATATTTCCAAATTTAAATAGGTAATTTTTATTGCTGTTTCAATATTCACATGAATTCTTGCCAACAATTCATCATGACAAACTTTCGCAGTGAAATTTGATTCGTGAAAACTTATTATTTATTACTGACGCCACTCTATCCATTTTTGAAACTTCATTACGAAGTAATCGGAAGAAAGAGAGATCCTATATGAAAGTATTTTCGTTGCAGGCAAATTGAGATATCGAGAACTGAGTATATCGCCCTTCTGAACTCAAATTCCCTAATGTACCCAAGTAACATTTTGAATGCCTAATAGCTTCGATGAGACTTTGAAGAGGTTATGTGAGCGCAAATGATAGGTCTAATTTGTTCTACTGTTTTATGAATGCCCTGGAAAAAGCATATTGGCCTTCATGTCCATATAATCCTATTAAAAGGCTTTGAGATACTATGATAGAACTATCGCATAAAACAATTCGGCATTCAGCTCACCTCGGTTTTAAGAGAGTCATTGAAATTCTTCATCAAAACTATTTACTCTTAACAACCCTCTTAAAACTCTTAAGTTTTATTAGTGTCTTGAATTTGACCAAGAGGTTCTGAACTAATCCTATGAAAATACGTCATAAAGCAATCATAAAACCAAATTTACACTAAGCCAATTAGGATTTGACTGAGGCAATAATGAAACCTATTGGCATTATTATAGCTATGTGAAAGTAATTATTGAAACCTATAAGCCACAATGAACTCATCGAAGTCAATCATAAAATCTATAGGATTTATGAAGTTTTATTTAGAACCGTGTTGAACCCAAATCCCATAATATAAATGTTCGTATTTTTTTGCCTACAAACGACTCACGTTGAAATGAACTCACAAGAAAATAAATAGTGTGAAATTAAGAAAAATGGCAACTCCAAGCGAAAAAATGAAGAGAATTACTTAAGAATCAAAAATCAAGTCGTGAGAGAAACAGTAAATCAGAAATCTCAAGCCCAAGCAATTCCAAACACTGCGTCTTTCAATTCATACCATGCACCTGAATCCACCAAATAGCAAGAATTCATTAGTACCTGATGTTCATGAAGTACCATCAACGAGTCAGAACGTAATGGAAAATACTTCTGATCATCGTGCTTCTGAATGGGAACTAGGAAGCGAGGAAGTTGACAACAGTTTAGCACAAATTATGTCAGATGGCGAGTAGAGCATGAATTTGAGAGAATGGAGCAATCAACACAATATCAGGCGAATTGCACTGAGTGTAGGTTGTCTATGTTTCCTACTCGGTTTCCTACTTCAAACCAATCACAAAGTGATCACTGTAAACAACAAAAGTGGGGTTATGTTAATCATGGGAACGAACAACCTAGTTGAATTCAACGCCACCAAAACTCAAGCCTGCATTTTCTCTAGAAAGGCGGAACTCAGTATGCCCGATATTGTAATGTCTGGCTCCACCATCCCCACCAAGCCCACCATATCTATGCTCGGTATTTCCATCAGCAACACTCTTTCATGGGATAATCATGTCAGATCCATCGCAAAAGCTGCTTCACAAAAACTCGGATTCTTGTTCCGTGCGAAAAGCTACTTCACACCTCAACAGCTTCTCATGATCTACGAAGCGCAGATACGGCCTGTTCTAGAATACTGTTCCCACATATGGGGTTCAGCACCAAAACATACGCTGATGCTCTCAGATTCCATCCAGAGAAGAGCCATTCGCCTGGTGGGTGACGCCACACTCACTCACTCTTTGACATCATTGGAACACCGTAGAAAGGTCGGCGACCTTTCACTTTTCTATCGATACTTCCACGGGAAATGTTCTTCGGAAATCTCTGCAATCATCCCTTCACTAGCAATACCAATCAGACGAACTAGACAAGCCCAGTCAGCGCATCCTTTCGTTGTCAACCTCGAAAGATGTCGAACAGCACTTTATCAAGACTCCTTCATCCATAGAACGGCTAGGCTCTGGAATTCATTGCCTGTGGAAGTATTCCCAACAACATATAATCTCCAAAAATTCAAAAAAAAATCCAATACCTACCTCCTGTCCCCATCCTCCCTAGGAACGCACGATGTTCTTTGAACATTATAGGGATTCCCTTTCGTGCGCTCCAATCGATAAAAAAAAAAATGTTGACGACGTTCTTCTACACTTTGCAACACTGCCAATTAGCACTAGCCAGGATATTCTTAAAGCTTTATAGTTTTATGAAGGCATTATCTCATAACCTCCTTGAATCAATCTTATCATTTTCGAAGCTATGTTGTCATACCCAGGAGCAAATAGTCATAAGAATGGATTCGAATATGCAATAAGTACTTCAACAGGAGGAAATCGTCTCATAAAATGCCTTATCATTACCTAAAGGTTTTAATCAAGCATTAGAGAAAGACAATTGGTTTTAAGTATATTTTGCGCCATATTTACTACAAACAGATGTCGGCCATTGATGGAAATGGAAATTTCAAGCGGAGAATAGAAAAGATGCATTGATACTGCCGTCGAAAATGTTGTTTTTCCACATTTTTCAAACGACTCATCCATATTCAGCAAACATTCACACAGTTTTGTCAACTTTTTTGAAAAGTTATTAAAATTCACATCCAATTCTAACTGGTGAAAACACATTATTTGTAGGGCGCTGCTTTTTTTGAAGCATATCTGGTATGTTTTCGTCAAAAAAATCGCCATCGTTTTCATTTTACAGCCTTAATCTTCACAAAAAGGACTATTTGATACAGTGGGGAATTATCATATCATACCGCCATGTTCAATCTCTTTTATAACTATCTATTGTTCTCTCTCCATTTTGACATGTTTGTATTATAGTTAGTTCTGAAAAAAGACTATCATAAAACACGTTACGGACTATATTATCTTAACAAATGCTTACTGCGACTGATAAGGTTTCAATTCTAGCCAATAAGTTTTAATGTTGGCATAAGAAATGTCGTTTTAAAACATACAGGTTTGATGTCGTGCTAAAAGGCTTTAAACGAAGTAGTTTTGATAGGTTTTATTATTGCTTTGAGGCATGCTACAATAAATTCCTATTAGTTTTATGACAAGCTTTAAGAGAAGCTGTGACAGCATTTATAAAGGTGGGCCCTTCATGTTTTGAGAAGGTTGTTTAATTGTTTTAATGATATTATTAAAGTATAATAGTTTCAAAGAGGCATTTTAAAATAGGCTGTAACAACCTCCTGTAGCTAACAATAAAACTGATAATGTTATTTGGGTAGCTCTATACGAATTTAACTCAAGTATTTGATTATAAATTGGTAGATAAGTCTTCAATATTCCTCTAAGATATTCAACTCACTCCATTTTTCTGAGAAAAAATAATTTCGCAATAATAAAAAATAATTGGAAGCAAGTAATGTTGATGATGACTCTTTGAAAATTCACCATTTGATATTGAAATACCAATCAATTACCTATTGGATTGAAATTTAGTCATATTGATATGATATTCAACCACTATGAACTGTTCATTGTACTAGTATATCACCTGACGAAGCTACTGTGTTAGCGAAATATGTTGTGTGTTTAAGAATTTTATGGTAATCTTATCATTTGTGAAATGTTTACATTAATTTGCCATGGATTTCCATCAAGTAACGGCCGAGTCAATTCAAGACTATACAAGATGTTCGGGAAAATATGAGAAATCTCTTGGATTCAGATATTACCTGAAAAATTGAGATGACAAGTTTCTATAAACATTGGTAATAAGACGCTTCATTTTCGAGATACCTATAGGGCGTTGAAATCGGAAATAGTCGAGTTGTTTTTATACATAACCTGATGTATGAGCTATCGTTAAAAAAAAAGTTACTGTGTTATGTAACTGAACTGGCGCCAATATTACGAAATTAATCATAGTTATCTAGTAACTTGATGAGTCGATCATAGTGAAAAGGGAACTATGCTGGCATCTGTTCAATCCAGAAATCTTTCAAAGGTTTCAAAGGTTCGTATAACAACTAATAAATATTTTCCTTAGCGAGTGGTACTGAATTTAGAACGTCAAAAGTTACCGTTAAGTAAACGTCAAAGTATCTCAATCAGTTAAAACCTCAACTTCAGTGATATCTTGAAGGATGGGTCAATGTTAAAGATATGGTCTCTTCTTCAAGTCGGATAGTTGTGAGGCTCCACAGATATTTTTATTTTTTCAGGGATCCTTGAGGAATCCTTTCGTTCCTGCATGTGGTGAAGAAGCAAGGACGTCGTCGATAATTTTGGTATCAGAGCGATATATGTTCTGTCTTTCATTTGATCCCATAGTTCGGTACGTGACGAGTTGTGAAGTTGACTCCGAATTTTCATAATTGTATCCTTGAATTCTTTTTTTTTTTCATCAATTGGTGATTTTGGATCTCGATGGTTCCCTACTGTTATTCCAGTTTTTTCAGATCCTTCTCGCTCTTGCCTGATTCCTTGCTGTGTCCTCCAGACCATGGAGCAATTCTTGATATTGACCTTCCCGAAGTCTCTTTAATGAAAATTTTCACATTCCACGGTTGCTACCGGCTGAGATCAGCTTCTATCTACAAGCTACTAATAATATACAAGATTTTCACAATCATGTCTGTCATAAAAACTATCATCGGGTTGGCTGACTCATCGCTGCTGGTTACACGGGGGAAAGAGCTCACGTGCCCTCCTTGAGAATTCAACATTGCATTACTCTGAAATGGGACATTAAATATTCTTCAACTCCATATTTGCAGCAATCAATGGGAATGATACAATTTTCAAGATAACGCTTGATGCCGAGGAGAAGGCTCTCTCAATCAATATTTTCAAACATCTCTAGATGATATTAGACTAGTTCATTCTGAGGTTCTCCAGGTATCCTTGGTTTAGTAGCTAGATTCCATTCTGAAGCAATTGACAGGGTCTAGAAAATAGAACTTTTGACGCAGTAGGAATATGAATGAGAATATTTTGAAGAAATACAGTGACGACTTTGATGAATGCCGCGCGAATCCTAGGCCTTCTATATTGCTGGAACAGTTATTGAACGGTCAGCTTGATCGTTTGGAATCTCAGGTAATATTGACTGTAATATCATAAATATTACTTGAAGATCATGATTCCAAAAACAGTTTGGAAACTATTTATTCGTATAACAATCTCCTGTCACAATAGCAACCCATATTCAAAACATGCCAACTATACATAGTGTAACAATAATTTATAAATGCTCAAAATGAAATATAATATTATCACATCTTCCTCCTATGGAATATCATATTTGAGAATAAAAACAATCATGTTCATCAGAGAATATGTCTTCACTGTTTTCTCAATAGGTACTTATTTTCTAAATACAGATGAGATGATGATAGTTTCAGATCATAACTATTCCTCCGCAATATAGTTCCATTTTTATTATTGATGAAATGAGAACGAGGTAAAGAATCTAGTTCAGATACTATTATTGTGGGCTCTCACAGATGATTCCCGTTTCTAAACACAATTTTCTGACCCTCAACAAAATCCGGTCTTACTTTAGTTGTTTGCCTTTCTCTCGTTCACTCTCTGAATTCACAAAGAAATCATTCGATTCACTGTTCACTTTAGCAAATATTGCTGGTAGTTTAGTTTTCGAATTTCTGGAGAATAATAATTCAGCACGTGATTTTCCCAAGCCTGTTATTGAAGTATTTCTATATTCCGTCAATGCAGTTTTAACCCTAATAACACATTTATGTCCCATGGATATCCTTAGGACAACCTGTCGGGACATTCAGGACGTCCATAGGACGTTCGAATTTGGTACCATGGACGTCCATTGGACGTCTGTGGGACGCACAAATGTCCCACTTGAGGACCACTTAGGGACGTCTTTGTGGGACGTCCCTGGGACAAATATCGAGGACAACCTTCCAGCAACGCTGAGGGATATCAATTGGATGTCCATAGGATGTCCCAGGGACGTACGAATTATTCTTGAATTCGAATTTTTCTGGGTCCCTCTAGGACCAGATCATGCATAACTGATGAGGAAATCCAGTTAAGTTGATGGTCCGTGGAAGGTCCCCAAAAAGTTTCTTAAGGATGTCCAATGGACTTACGTGAAGGACATTGACGAGGAGTACTTATAGCCTACGAGCAATCATTCGTCGGCGAGGTGTAAGTTAACGTCCTCGCAGGGACAGCAAATTGAAAGTACCGACTGGGACATCCATAGGACGTTATTTCTAGGACATTGGAAGAGTACAGTTCATGTACCAATTGGGACATCCGAAGGATGTCCCTAAGGGACATTTCGATTATTATACGATCCTGGAAATATTAAGGGCGTCTGTGCAGAGATATTTGAAGGAATTCACTATCAGGGGCATTTCATGGTTGTCTAGAAGGCGCATTATATAAGATATGAAGTCAAGCCAGGGACATACCAAGGACGTCCTTGCATGGACATTCTACAATATGTACCACGTGGGACGTCTAGGGGATGCTATTTCTAGGACATTTGAAATGATGTACCAGCTGGGACATTCTGTGGACGTCCATACTCGGACATTGCATGAGATGTACGGGATGGGACGTCCCAAGGACACTTATTTTTGGTCCGGGACAATCGGACTTGAATTGTACCAAATTGGGACGTCCCTAGGACGTTGTGTGCTATTAGGGAAAATCATTATTTTTTCTGAGCATGCTTTTTGCAGTTTGAACAGCTCTTTCAGCTAATCCATTCGATGGGATATTTGGGACTACTAGTTATGTATTTGAATCCCCATTTCCTAGTAAACTTTGAACATTCCCAAGGAGAATAAGGCATATTGTCAGAAATCACCACATCAGGAACACCGTATGTTACAATAATTTATAAATGCTCATAATAAAATATCATATTATATCATTGACTGCTTCAGGGCGACTCGAACACTGTAATAACTTTACCTAAATATATATTCTGTCTCATTCCCATTCTGGAATTCCGGCGCCAATGGGCTGAGCTGACTGAAAGTAGCCCTACCATCCTGCATTCTCCCATGGTGTTGCAACATCATGAGGATCAAAACCAGCGTGATCTCTGATACACCTATATGATGATTCACATCGTAGATTGTAGATTATCGGTGGTATAATATACATCAGGCTACTGCAGCTTGTTTTTCACTACGACCTAGATGATCTTTCACGAATAAAACCCAATATCATGAATGATTAGGATACTTTTTGCAGCTGTTTTACGAACTCCTGCAGGCGTAATTTATACCTGAACTATATAAGTGTCTCCTTGGGTTGACAGGTACTTTGCAAAAGCAGAGTATGTTTTCTTCCTTTCCAATAGATTGACTGCAGAAGCATAAAGTGTTATTCTCGGATTCACCAAGGTGATACCATAGAGGAGAGTGTCCTGCGCGTATATATAGCTCGATGGCTCTATTTTGTGAGTAGTTAATGAATAGTTTCACTCGTCTTGACTGAGACCCAGTTGTATAATATGTCGTAGATCAACATCAGGTCAACTGAACTGCCTGTCAACTATGAATTTCTGTTGGCAAATGCAAGTGCAGCGCTAGTTCTGTTGGACGTCGCTAATATTGGCAGCCCTGTTCAACGTATTGCCACCATATTTAGTGGCATTTCTTCTCAATATAAATGTTTCGTGATAAATATCGCGAAGTTTGGCATTATCTCAACTTCTTGAAGGTTATTCTCCATTGTTGAATCGAGAATGTATATCGCATCCGCATCTGGCATCTTTTTCAATGCATCAATTGGTATCTGCACTGTCTGCAACAATCTGATTTCTGTATCTGTATCATCGATTTCGAATCAGAATTTGGAAACTTTGAGGCAATCAATGATTTTAATAGTATTGGTACCTATGTGCTATTCAATAAAATGTGGAATCTGAATAGCATGATTCTCTATGAAGAAAGAAATAACTAGTAGGTGTTTTATCATGTAGAAAGATAACAGACAACGTATCCCAAATTTGAGCACTGAAGAAGAACATATTTTCATATCATTAATGGTGAGAAAATTCAAAGAAAGAATTGAATGTGAAAAAAGTGATACTATTTATATATAAATAGTATCACTATAGATAGTATCAAATTAGCACCTTGGAAATAAGTGACTGCAGAATTTAAAAGTGAATATCAAGAGATCAATATAAAAAGTAGAGCATGCACAATTTTTCTGATCTAAAAGATATGTGGAAAAGACAGGTGGTGAGCCATATAAGGACATTGACCTGGTTCCAGAAAAACTAATGTTTTATAGCATTTGCGAATGAAACACTCACTTTTTAATCAAGATCTGATCAATCAGAAATCGTAAAGTTCGTTTTTTCGACCAAAATCTACATCAAGATGTGGTAAATCCTTCTAACCGTTGAGTGACTGTACCTTGAACCGCTGTTGAACACTCCTCAGTTGAACTGTGGTTGAACTAGGCAACTACAACCAGGCCTAAGAGTAGTGTGCTACTATAAGATTTCTCGTATGTCCTTCTATATTCTGAACTTTGGCATCTTTCATATTACTACAGGATGATTTGAGTCAAAAACAATAAGGCGATAGCCTGATTCATTTCCGTTAATCCCTTCGTACCCTTGAACCCACCTAAGTGTGACCTGAATGCGAACCTGAAGAGTGACTACATTTCACATGTCAACTTTATATAAGTACTTCATATGGCGGCGGAATCTCCTGTAGAATCATTATGTCCTTATTCCACAACCCTTCACAAAAATACGTCATTCTTTAATAATGGAATACCTTGGCGAAAACATGATTTCCGTTGCAAGTGAGAGGAAGTCTCATAACGTTAACCTTCGTTTCTGCGACGCAATTGAAATGAGTGCCATTATGTTACAGGTCAATAGAGATAAAATGTCGAACTTCCTCCGTCTCAGAATAGTGGATTGAAGTATTAAGTAGATATTAAGGTATTTGAAACACCCGCGGCGATATAGAGCAAGTGCTTCAGATACCAGATATCCACGAATGCTTCTCGCTTTTTTTTCATCGGTACCTATAGTTTGATGATGGGTGTTACAATTGGAATAATTGTGATTCATGTAGCCCCGCGTTCACAAAACATCCTGTACAGATCAAAATAATTCTGATAAGTAGATATCATTCTCGATTGTTCTCCACCATACTTGTGTATACCCACAAGAAGATTTTGTCTATCCCTTTTTTACATCGTAACTATGTATCTTCTCCACACTAGGTGGAAACCTGGTATGTTTTTCTTAAGGAGCGTTCTCCAAATATTCGACCAGTATACTCAGTATACAGTGTTTCTCACGATTGCGTTTATTATACGTTCAGACAAACCAGACAACGGATAAATCTGAACATTCGATAATAAATATGTTCAAATTGACATAATCTATAATACGTCTGAAATATTTGAGACGATGCGGCGTTATCAATTCTATCGTTTCAATTTTTCGAATAAAACCTCTTGTATATAATAACATTTTATGATTCCTCATAACTTTCCTAAAAGAACCCACTAGGGCTGAGATGATGAAATTTGAATATTCCGAAATACTGTCGAGTAATACTTTGAGGAACCTTCCTTCAAAGCCATTTTTCATCAACATGGTACAGGGTGAAGGTTGGGTATAGTTACAAAATGCAGATGAATGGTTCACATAAAGAAATGGGTGGAAGTCAAGATTTTTGAATGGAACACCCTGTATCATCTGAAATATTTTACATAGGTAGAATGAAAATGTAAATTTATATGTTGCCTGGTTTGCCAGAGAGATGACTTAATCAACGCTCTGATGTATGTTATGTATGAAAGATAATCGAATTCTAGTTTAGTTACAATACTCCTTGGCGCTTAATAAAACTCCCATCAATATTCGTGAGGCTGGCTATGAATATCTCCTGCTGAATTATGACCCTACCTTCATCATCCGGAAATTCTGTATGTTATGGTTGAATCATTGATTCAAAATATCTCTTCCAACATGGTCGTGAATCGGAGGACCACATCCCTTTGGAATCATTTAAACGTGACTCAGTTATTCTTCAAGTACTTGTTTCTTCGTGAGAAAATTCGTGTTCCTGGCTTTGTAGCATAAACCGGCAAGTAAAACACGTAACATGATAATAGGATGTTTTGACAAATGAGACAATTCGTCGAAATTTATGTCATGTGGTTTATGTATTACCATTTTCATATGTATATAAAATAATTATGATTTTTTTTGTTACTCTTTCTTTTCCGAACTGTACAAATTTTGATTTCGATCTTTCCACCATTAATCTATTTGGAGTTTGTAAGTGAGGTTGAATAAACGACAAGTTCTGTGCATTATTATGTTATATCGTCCATGAATACCTACAAAATAAATTCGTCAAGTTTTGATTTGAGTGACCTTGATTTTCTATATTTTGTTACTATTCGTCAAACTACACAACATTAATTATCTTGCAAGAAGATGTTTATTGAACAAAATCATGACATTTGTCATTTCCATAGCAAACTACGCGAAAATTCTGTACTTGCTTCTTTGAGGCTAATGATGAATTCCTGAATTCCACTCAATATAAAAAAAGATCATAACCATCAGACGTATTGGGGATTGTGTTGCAGATCGATGCGGATTTTATTTTCCTTCTTCTAGTTTGAGAAAAAAAGAGACATTGCATTTGAAAAACAATTAGTGGTGGGTATACACCTACTTAAATAATTGCAAACGTTCGTTTCCTCAAATTTGAATGGAATTAGATCAATTATTTCAATGATTGACTCTTGGGAATGTAATATTCGAAAATGATAGAGTCATCGACTCTCAAAGAGGAAGACGAAAAAACTTCTAATTTGCGGTTTAGATGAAAGAGCCTGTATACTATGACGTGTTGGAAGGAACATTCCAACATGAATATTTCATACGTTCAATAACCTAACTCGTATCAATCGAGTATAACAATCTTCTGAATACTAAAATGAATGTAAATAGTGACTGAAAAATAATATACAAATTAACACGAACAGATAAATTCCCTTAATTACAATAAGACATGTTTCGCCACCACAGTATACTCAACTAGTTCAAGTGGAATACTCGTACAATAAAATCAATAACATTGATTCGCTCAAATCATAAAATTTATTTATTTATTTATTTATACTGATAACAAACAGACTATATACATTATACATTTGAGAGACTCTCAAGTCACATCACAATAAGTTTTACCTAGTTTAACATTACATTAAAATAACAAAAACAATAAAAAATATCAAAATAATTAACTTGAATATATCACAGGTGAGAGGGAAGTGAAGTTTTGGAGATATTCCAGATATCAATTTCACATGTTTTTAAAAAGTTGTTGAAGGTTCTTGAGCAGCTGTTGATAGGAGAACTCACAGTACATATTTTGAAAACAGTATTTTTGGATCTCAGCCTTATATCAGGTACATTTATGTGAATATTCATCAATAAGTCAGGTACATTAATCAAATTATGTAAGATATCAAAAATAAACAAGATCTGAATTTTCTCACGCCGTTTACTCAAAGTCTCTATGTTGAAGTCAATCCTTTCGTGTTCATATAATACTCTTATTGGATATATGTACACCATACTTTTTCAAATGCATAGATCTCAGAAGTTTCTTCTGAATCTTTTCAAGCATATTAGAATATAATTCTGTCTCAGGATTCCATATAATACAACAGTACTCCAACTTTGATCTGATATGTGAGTTAAAAAGCATTATGCAAGTATGATACTGAAAATCCGTACTGGATCTCATTATAAAACCTAGTTTTCTATATAGCACTCCCTGCTAAAGCACTTGACATGTTCATTGAATTAAATGAAAAATACTAGTTTTTGCTTCAGTATTCACAGACTTTGTGGAGGTAGTCACATGAATCATAGAAACACAAAGTTGTCCATAGCATATAGAGATAGGGATAAATATATAAACAAATAAATCATTCATTTTGGAAGTGTCAGCAAATATCGGAGCTATAATTATGCATATTATATCACTATTACCCCACGTCTTTCAGACAACATTTGAATTAAACGATGTATTAGCTAGCATAGATATAAAGATCCAATCTGTTGAAAGATCCCAGAATTTAGATAAGGAATATTTTGATTACTATCCCATAAGACAGTTATTAGTCACAAATTATACTGAATAAATTTACCTGTTTCCACCATGCATACAATTAATTATTACCAGAGAGAGTGTAGTAAAACAGCAGGAATGAGCTTTATTAAAATACAAAACTCAGTAATTACCTACCAATAAATTAACGTTAACGTTGGCTAGTTAAACAAATGAAACGCAACAAGGCCCATTAAACAAGTGAACATCTTGATAAAGACTATGGCTCTATGGCAAGATGGACGATGCTAGTCAGGCATAAACATTAATTTTAACCTAACAGCTCTGCTCAAGACGATATCAGATTACACGTTATTCCGGGAAAAAACTCACCATCTGAGTCTAAACGTTGCCGTGATTAAGTGGTCACGGGAACAGGAAATTTTTTATTGCTTTTACACCTTATGAGGCTATAGTCGAATTGTTTCTTGTTCTTAAACATCATTCTCATGCCTCATGCCTATACAGGGCTGATAAGAATTATGAATCAACCGTATAATTTTTACTATATCTGATGATTCTCTGCAATGGTAATGAATGATATACAGGACCATCCGTTCTATAATACATAGATAACTTGTCTTCTTCAAAGGATGTTGATAGTATTCCCAAATAAATCTGAATAATAAAGAAACCTTCAGAGGTTATTGAATATGACAATTCAATTCTGCAATTTAATAATATAAAAGAATGGGAAATTAGTGGTAGTTCAGTAGCTTACGACACTGTGTAGGTTGTCAATATTTCAACGGGAAGATGAAGAGTCATGCAATTCTTTCTCGGAGATAGTATTATTGGCTGATTTTTTCAACCTGGCACAACAACGAGTAAGAGCCAACAGTGTTTTTATACGAGGTATTTCTGAAATAAGTACGAATATTCAGCACATGGATATGATACGAATATTATCAGATTCCTTCTAATCATTTCAATCAACGAGAAATTTCATCTCAAGAATTGAACAAAAACGAGAAGAAAAGTAAGCCACTTGAAAAATATTCAAATGATTGAGATTCGCGTGATTGTGCCTTCCGCACAAAATTTGAACAGAGGTGACGCCAGAATTGCTATACAGTGTCGAACTTTGAGTAAAAAAGGGGTCAAATCCAAAATGTTATTTTGATCATTTTATCGTTTGATTAGTGCTATTCGATAATATACGTCAAGCGTTCCCAGGGTTTGAATAATTATTGCACTTATTTCAATGCGTCAACCCAGCTGTATATCCGGAAAAAAGTACTAACTTCTCTCGTTGAAAAAAAGACATTTTATTAGAAGTAACGTGTTGTTACCTGTCAACAGAGCTGAAATGTCTCACCCTCTTTCCGTCACAGAAAACAAAAGGTTTGTCGGTACCTACCTACGTATGTACCTACACAGTTATTTTTGGTGAAACCTTTGTCGACCTTAATATCGAAATAGACACCAGGCTATGTCAATTTCGAAATGAACACCGTTTTTGGGTTGACGCTATACGATTCTTTAGATCAGAGGATTATAAAAAAAATCATGATTGTGGGTGGAAATAGAGAAACGAGAAAGAAGAGCAGAGAAAGTTATTGATAGCAGAATGATGTCGGAATAATTAGTTATCGGAGGAATAAATGGAAACGATAATAATGATGAAGGTAGGTAATAGTATATTACGTAAGAAGCGTTGTGAGAAACATATTACGCACGAATGAGAAAATTATGCAGTACATGCATTACGTACTGTACTCCACCCACGACCATATACAATGTATACCACAAAAGTGTGAACATATAAAAGGGTACTTTATTCCTTGTATTTCACTGCATCTTCAGTTTTTTTGTACAATCTCACAAAATTATTTGATATACACACAGAATGCCTGAAAGATTTGGCAACAGATGGAAAACTTTTCTTCATCAGTTCTAGGAATGAGAGTAATTCCTCATGAAAATTCTGCAAGGCCTGAAACCGAAAATGCAGATATCAGATATAATTTTTCTTCAGTCGTATACGATGTGTGTCAGGAAAGATTGATCATGCGCAAAGTGAATAACAAAACATAATGTTCATCGTAGATAGATATCCGTATATCCTCAATAGCAACGTCCTTGGGACGTCCCTTTCTGGTACAACTCAAGTCCGAAGGTCCCGGACCTGAAATCATTGTCTTGGGTACCTCCCATTTCGTACATCCCATGCAATGTGCGAACAAGGACGTCCTCAGCATGTCTCTGATGGAATATAATTTCAAACGTTTCTTCAGGTACATATATCGGATGTCCGAACTAGTAAACATTCTGGCATGACTTCAGATCTTGGATAATGTCTCCTCTACAATAACCATGGCATATTTCAGACTATACATTCCTCCAAATATCTCTGCACGAAAGCCCTTGATATTTCCAGGATCATATAACATTCGAGATATTCCTTCGAGATATTCATCAGATGTCATAGTTGGTACATGAACTGTTATGACTTCGGACGCAACTACTACAGATAACCATACATATGTTCATCCAAGTAATAAGTTCAACAGGGAAGGAACTGAAAGAACAGGAAAGATAATTTCACGAGATGTCATGATTATAACCTCTTATGAACGTCCCAAGGACGTCCCCAGAATGTCCTGGATATGATTCGAAATTTTGTGATGAAGTGTTTTTTAGGACTTCATTACTAAGCAACGGTTTCTATCTAAACTCCTGTCTTATCGTATAGATTTCCATTCCGAGCTAATATTCCAGTAAAATCAGTTATCACCCAAGATACAGGGGCCCCATAATTGCTTATAAGTCAGATACTAACCTTCTATTCGACATCTAGCTGATATTGAAAATATGCAGTTCGTTACACACCTCCTCATGGAATACCTGTTCTGAGAGATATCAAGCTCGTATACCAACTACTAGGGATGTCTTTCGTGTCATTATAGCCCTGTCCTAGCTCCGGAAATAGACTCTTTGATATACAAGTACGGGAAGTTCTTTGGTAGCCTCTAGTATGTTTGGAAAGCAATCCTGATAAATAGAGTGAAATGTAAGCCTGTCTTGGAGATGCGAGAGGACTCCCTGCAACTTTTGAAAGCCCCTGATTGTAAGATTTCCTGAAAATTCATAATTTTCACATGTTCGGCCTGGACCTTGAAGATGCAAATATTTACCCAGCAATAACTTGAATATTTCTGCTTGTAGGATATAAAAATTGATTCAGTAGCTTCCGCAGAGGAAGTTGATCAGGTGCCTAGGCCCTTTTGGTCAAGGAAATATTATTTCCGCATTTTTCTTTTTCCAAGGACAACTTCGGATTTCACGGTTGTTACCGGCATTTTCATGAGGTCAGTCGAAGCTAGCCAATCAGGAGCAAGGATAGCTGTTGGCCTTGCTCAAGTTGCGTCAAGGTCTAGGCAGGACATAAATACTCGGTCCATCAGAGCGAGCAGTTAGTTCGCAGTCAGTCCAGCGTGAGTTAGTCCGACAGTCAGTTAGTTCTTTGAGTTAGATTCTCCGGTATTACTTTCCAGTCGGTTTACCAGTGTTCCTGTGCTTGCGCTATTTTTCCAGTTCGCAATTCCTGATAGTTTTCCAGTTATTTTTCCGGGTAGTTACTCCAGTTTGCTTCACCTTACAGTTCATATTCCAGTCACTTTTCATATTTCCAGTCAGTTCAATTCCAGCATACTTTTCAGTTTTCCGGTTCATGCCTTTTGCTACAATTTGAGAATTCATAACCTTACACCTGTCACCTGTATCATTTTCCGAAAAATCCATCGAGTGTGTAGATTTGCGTCTCCCGGGCCGATATCCGAACCTTCGCGGTCGCGCCAGTAGCAGTGTCAAGTGTTTCGCAGCCAGCAGTACTCCTGTTTCATCCAAGTAAGCTATTTCAAATTGGTTTGCGTATTGCTTATAGTTTATCACCCTGTACCAAGTGAGTTTTGTATGTAGTAAAATATCGCCTGAGTAGATTAAAACCTTGTCTGGTGAAGAATACTCCACATTCAGACGTTCAGAGTTAATAAGTAACGTAGCTGTTGTATCGAAAATAGTGGTGTCTCCTAAGCTTTGCTCTGCGGCTCAACCTTCGGGTGGATCTCGCCACAAGCTTAGGGACACCCTACTCCGATTGTTTCGAGATTGGAAGCCCGCCTGTGTGGATCCAGGGCCCGTCTCCTTTTGTTTGAGAAAAGTAGGATTCGCAAGTCAACCTGCAGACGGCTTCCGAATACTGCTATGAGCCAGAGTTAGAGCTACACCCTGAAGGAGTACTTTTCACCAGTCTATTCCGCGTTAATGATTTAACTTAACTATTTCATCCCTGTATTCCTGTTGATACCAAACTCACTTTCCTGAATAAACCCTCGCTTGCAACTTTTCCGGTCGTATTCGGTGGTTCATTGTCCCTGCTTTGCTTGCACCTGCACTTGCACCTTTGCTTGCCCCGAACGTACTAGACACGCATGGTTATTGTACTCGAATGTCATAATTTTCAGTGTGAAGGTCAATTTAAACTGTAATAACATCATAACCTCAACTTGTTTGTATAATAGATTTTGCTTTCTTTAATTAATGCCTGTAACCTGATGAACGGAAGAAGTTGAATAAACCTATACTTGACCTGTTTATGTGATTCTGATTTTCCTATCCTGACAACAAAGGTATAGAACAAAGTCAAATTCCAGAAAACTACCGGTAATAAGAGTTGTAGTACACTCAAGTCACAAGAAGTGACGACTCAAACATCTATTCAGAGCAACCAGTATTCCAGGAATCCCCAAGAGTGTATAATTAAAGCCTATGCTCTCTTGGCCCCCTGCACCCAGGTCAATTCAATAGCTTTGACCCCTGGTTTACTGAAGACATCCAGTGGATGTCTTTCTTCACTGTTGCTACCTTGGGTCTCCTTTCCGACTCAGTTGGGAGGAGCAGGTGAAGTAAATCACCTCTATCAAAAATCTGGCGCTCGAGAAACCCCGACAGGTCCCAGGAGCCGAAGTGTCAAAGTAAGGGCCCCAGAATAAAGACCCTTACAAATGGCGCCCGAGCAGGGACTCGGCATATTGAATTGAACACAATAAACAGACCTGAGTACCTGTAAACCGTAAGCACAATCCAGTCCAGAAACCTTTGTTGTCAGTGAAATCAGAAAAGCTTTCATACACCAGTAAATCAGTAGTAGTCCAGTAAAATTCATAACTTGCCTGATGAAATTGGTCCTGAATGTTCCTGTGTAGATACTGAACAGACATTGAAAACCCAGACTCAAATATCCTGAAAGTTACATTGATATTTGAACAACCTATAATTGCTGAAACGGAAAGGCTGATACACTACTAGTCCTGATAGCTAATGCAGTAAATAGTTATCAATTACTAGGTATAGATTATGCTAGTATGCTCATGGAATTGTATATGAACTGAACATCAAGACTCACCTGCACCCAAAGTAATACTTTAGCTCTCCGGACATTAAACAATATTAGTTTTGTTGTTTAATCCTGTAGATATATACTTATAGTTATCATTACCTGCCTGAGTACCAGATAATAGTTAGTTTGTTCTCATCCTGGTTTGATTTTTTTTTCAAAATTTGATTTGACCTCCAGAAAACCTGTTGGAATAAATTCCTGAACTTTGAATAACAGCACAGGGGAAACATAAGCTACCAGCATTGGAGTATAGTCTTTCCGATTAACAGTTATTCCTGAGTAGATAGTTAAGTGATAACAAATCCAGAAACCAGTTAGTTCATAATTTTGATTTATTTTGACACATGTACACACCTGAGAGATAGGGATCAGTTTCCAGTTTTTTTTTTTGTTTTTTTTTCTGGTTTTACATAAGCCAGGTCCTGACATCTAATCAAGTGAGTTCCAGCCTCATTCCAGTAAAAGATTAGTAATTACCTAGTGGCTACATTGAATTTGAACAACCAGAGACAGGAAGGGTATTTTCCTGAAAAACTTGGCTCATTCCACCCTGACAGAGACTTAGAATTTCCTGAAATCAATATCATACCCTGCAGGGGACTTGTAAAATATATCCAGTCCAGAATAATATTTTTTTTTTGCATTTTTGATTTTTTTTTGAATATCTACCAGGTAGATACCAAATAGTTGGATAAGTGGTCCCGTGGGAAGATTTAGTGTTATACTTCCAGAGTTTTGTTTTGTTTTTGATTTTTTTTTCTCCTGGTATTTACTCTTGATGTTCCTGGTAACAAAACCTATCCTGCAAATAAACTAGGGACTTTATAGAAATAAAACCAGACCAGTTCCAGGGTTTGTGGTTCCTGAAACTTGGAAAATAGTTTAAGTTTAATTTTTTTTCAATTTGATTTTTGGGTTTACATTTTTTTTCTGAATTTAATTGTTTAACTACCGTGATTATTGAGTTTGATTTTTTTTCCCTCTCCTTGAGAAAACTATATCATGCCTGATTCTCCGAGCCTGGCCCCTTCACCTTCCCCCAGTGCATTGAATGACATGGATCGTCTGGATGCCCCACCTGAACCTACCAGGAATAGTAGGCCCCAGTCTCCAGACCCTGATCGGGAAGAACTAGTTGATGAATATTTTACCAACCTGGAGCCCCGAGTCAGCTGGATCTACAGGTTGAAAAAGCCAGAGCTTGTAGATGAGATAAAACAATATGGCCTTGACGTGGAGGGGACAGTTCTTGAACTACGTCGTCGATTGATATGGTTTCTGAGGGAAGAACTTCCCAAAATGATCGGTATGAAGTCCCCAACTGTTCAGGGAGACACCGATAACCTGTTACCCCCCGATCCAGTGCCAAGCCCCTCAATGGGGCCCAAAACATTGCCTAACCTGACAATACCGACAGCTGTCCCACCTATGTCAATGCCAATGCCACACCTGTCAGTCCCGTCCTTCCACCCAGGACCACAGAATAAAGACCCTTACAAATGGCGCCCGAGCAGGGCACAGAACACCCGAACACAGAATCCGGTTGCACAGAACACCGTTCCGCAGAATGTCGGAACGCAGCAGCCGGCAATGCAGCCAGCACCGCAGCCGCGATCCTGTCACACCCAAATCCCTGCGCCATCGAACTTGGGACCCGGTACCAGGGCTCAGAGATTTACTTACCCTCCAGCACCTGTTTCTCCAGGTCCAAATATTATTGCCCCCTATCGTCCTGCCTTGAAAGCCCATCGGTGGAACTTGCATTTTGACGGTACTACCGATCCTGTAGCATTCCTGGAAAGACTGGAAGAAATCGGAGATGCCGAGAAGGCCGACCCGGAACAACTCCTGGACACCCTTCCCACATTATTCCAGGGCAGAGTACTACTGTGGTACCGCTGCAATAAAGTGTACTGGAATTCCTGGCAGTCCTTTAAGAAAGTTTTCAGAACTTCTTATTTCCCCATTCGATATCAAGAAGATATTGAAATGGAAATCAGTCGCCGGCTACAAAAGGACAACGAACCGGCCATGGATTACGTCGTAGACATGCAGACCCTCATCAGACGTCATGGAAATTTGACATCTACCCAGGAAGTAGCCTGGCTATATAGGAACTTGTTGCCAGACTATCGTCAGTATATCAAGAGATCCGATTTCCATGACGTTCCGTCTCTGATTACCATGATCCTGGAATTCCAGAGCTTACGTGGCGAAATACGCCGAATGTATTCCCGCGGTCCTAGTTACCAAAACAGGCCGACGTACTCTGAACCAGTTCGGGCTATGAGAGCAACCCAGCCCAATCCAGTCCAGATAACCCCCGTCCAGACCAATCAACCTTTAAATAGGCCTGCACCTGGAATACCCTCCCCTGCTCCCAGAAGTACTCCGGCAAGGGCGATAATGCCCAGTCCAGGTGCTCATGATAGAGGAGCAATCTGCTGGAGATGTGGCCAGCCTGGACATCGAAGAGACGAGTGTCGAAATGCCCCGAAGACATTTTGTTCGCGCTGTGGACGCGACGGAGTCCTGTCCAGAGACTGCACCTGCACCCGGTCGGAAAACTAGCGAGGAGCCCGATTGAATCGGGGACAGTCCGGCTCCAGCCAGTAAGCACCGAATACACCCAGCAGCCCCCTTCCCAGAAGGACAACCGTCCTCATATTCCAGTAATTATAGGAGATACCCAGTTCACAGCCTTGATAGATAATGGCGCTACCCGGTCGTTTGCCAGCAAGGCAGTGGCCGAATGCTGCGAACGTTTTGGCGCACTGAAACGCCCACTCACAGTGGCCCAGTCCTGTCAAGCCGATGGATCCCTTGCCCAGATTACAGGAAGTTATAAACCCTGGATGACGATAGGCACCGAGTGCCTATCCATAGAACTTTTGGTTCTTCCGAGTTTGTCTGCCGATATGGTGTTGGGCATGGACGTTCTTCGCACCCAGGGCTTCAGTATAGACCTGTCAAATGCCACTGTGTACCGGAATCAGAAGAACGTGTCAGTTATTGGTTCCCAGGGAAGTCCGATACCAGTACCAGCACCCAAAAATCCTGCAGTAACGCAAACTCCAGCACCATCCAGAAATCCGGACAGGCCCCACCCCTCCTGTAATCCTGATTCCAGACGAATTTCAGAAACATCCAGTATTCCCAAAACATCCAGAAGTCCAGCCACCATTCCCCGAGCAACATCCAGTAAGTCCAGAATCTATAGAAATCCAGACAAATCACAAACATCCAGAAGCCCAGACAAAAGATCAACTCCACATACCTCCAGCAATCTAGTACACATAAACCGAAATCCAGTACATCCTGTCCTGTCTACAAATTTACTCCCTCCAGAAACTCTCGCCAGTCCAGAACCATCCAGCTCAGAGCAGACAAACCTGACACCTGAACAACGACACACCCTGGAAATGTTTCTAGATCACCAACTACCCGCATTCCAACAGATAAAAGGACCGACACCTTTGGTAAAGCATCGCATTCGCCTGAAAACGACAGAGCCGATCAAACAAAGGTACCGCCCTCAAAATCCGAAAATGCAGGAAGTGATCAACGCAGAGGTCGATAGAATGCTGGACGAAGGCATCATCGAACCTTCTGACAGTCCATGGAGTTCGCCGGTAGTCATTGTTAAAAAGAAGGATGGAAAGCATCGGTTCTGCATTGATTTCCAGAAAGTGAACGATGTTACCGAAAAGGATGCTTACCCGTTACCGTTTATCAATTCCATATTAGATAAACTCCGGGAAGCCAAATACATCTCCAGTCTGGACTTAAGACAAGGATATTGGCAGATACCGCTGACCAATGATAGCAAACCTGTCACTGCTTTCACCGTTCCTGGACGAGGATTATTCCAGTTCCGAGTCATGCCGTTTGGACTCCATTCCGCTCCAGCAACATTCCAGAGGTTGATGGATCAAATCATTGGACCAGAGATGGAACCGTTTGCTTTTGCATACTTAGATGATATCATAGTACTGAGCAAAACATTCGATGAACACCTGAGAAATCTCCAGCAAGTTTTCAACCGTTTATGGCAAGCAAACCTCCAGTTAAATCCAGAAAAATGCCGGTTTTGCTTGAGTTCACTCAAGTACTTAGGACATGTGGTAACTCCGGAAGGAATCCAGACGGATCCAGACAAGATAGAGTCTATTGTCCAGTGGCCCGCCCCAAACACCCTACGAAAACTCAGACAGTTTCTAGGGATGGCTTCCTGGTATAGGAGATTTATTCCTAACTTTTCCGGGATAGTGGCACCACTGACCAAGTTGCTGAAGAAAGGTAACCGTTGGAAATGGACAGAAGCTCAGGATACCGCCTTTGAGTTTCTGAAAGCCCGACTTACCGAGGCACCAGCATTGACTTGTCCGGATTTTACTCAGCCTTTCGTTCTACAGACTGATGCCTCCGATTGTGGTTTGGGAGCAGCGCTTACCCAGACCATAGAGGGTCAGGAAAAAGTAGTGGCGTATGCGAGTCGCATGTTGACCGCACCTGAACGTAACTACTCCGTCACCGAGAAAGAATGTTTGGCCATCGTCTGGAGTATAGAGAAATTGAGACCATACCTGGAAGGTTATCATTTCACTGTCCTGACTGATCATTTGTCCCTGAAATGGCTGCAGTCCATCAAGAGTCCGTCCGGTCGCATAGCTCGATGGGCTATGTTCCTGCAACAATTTGACTTCGAAGTCAAATACCGCCGTGGAGTCCTGAATAAAGTTGCGGACGCTTTATCCCGTCAACCATTACCTGGATCCAGTCCCGATGAATCTGAGATAGAGGTTATGTGTTGTGTGACAGAGGCTGAAATGGAAGCCGGAGAACAATGTTACTGGTATCGAAGTAAGAAAGCCGAGGTAGAGAAAAACCCGGAGGCGTTTCCAGACTACATTGTCAAGGAAAATCGCCTGTTCCGACATCTTTGGGATGCCCACAACCTATGTGAGATAGAGATGAGCGATCCCTGGAAGCTCTGTGTTCCTAAACCCCTCCGCCAACAAGTATTAGACGAAAATCATAATGCTGTCACCGCGGGTCACATGGGGATAGCGAAGACAATCGCCAGGATCAGTCATCGCTATTACTGGCCAGGAATGTTCCGTGAAATCTCCCGATACGTCCGGAGTTGTAAAGTGTGTCAGGAATATAAAGTATCTCAGCAACAGCCTCCAGGAAAAATGAATCCTTCCCAGAACAACAAGCCATGGGATACTATTTCTACCGATCTAGTCGGTCCGCTACCCCGCTCCAGTAAAGGAAATTGCTACCTGGCTGTCTATCAGGACCGATTCACAAAATGGGTTCAAGTCCGTCCTCTCCGGAAGGCTACCTCCCGAGCTGTTGCTCAGGCCTTCTATGAGGATATCGTCCTGAGATTTGGACGTCCAGGCACTGTCATCAGCGACAATGGTGCTCAGTACACCGGAAAAGTTTTCGAAGATCTCCTGATGGAACTCGTCATAAAGCACAGACTGACACCTCCGTATACACCGCAAGCTAACCCAGTCGAGAGAACAAACAAAACCGTTAAGACCATGATCTCCCAGTATTGCGAGAATGACCACCGGAAATGGGATCAACATCTTCCTGAACTCCAGTTTGCAATAAACACTGCCCGACATGACTCCACTGGGTTCACTCCTGCTTTCCTCGTGTTTGGACGAGAGTTAGAGCCTCCGAAGGCCTTGCTCCGAGCCCCGGTTCCAGAGGAAGATCCCGATGCCCCTGTTCCAGAAGAAAATCGCGAGAATACTCTGACCTTCTGGGTAGCGCATATGGCCAAATTGAAAGAAGTTCATGAGTTGGTCCGCGTGAACTTGGTCAGAGCTTTCAATAACCAGAGTCATTACTACAATCTCCGCCGCCGAGATTGGAGATGTCACCTCGGAGACAAAGTAATGAAGCGAGAGCACAATCTCTCTTCCGGGATCCGCGGTCACGCCGCCAAACTGGCCCCGAAATATTCCGGACCATTCACTGTGACTCAAGTCCTGTCCCCAGTTGTCTACAACCTGAGAAGTGCAACCGGGAAACGTTGCAACCGAGTTCACATAAAGGATTTAAAGCCCTTTCACCCCGAGACGTAGCTATGGGATTTCTGTCCGTAGGTATGACGTTACCGGCACTCCAGGATGTCGAAGAGCCCAGAATCCGGGTCCTTCAGAATGTGGTAGTGATCCCTGCCCCCGCTCCGGACCACATCCAGATGGAGGACCTGGAGTTCTTAGACGCCCTCCCGACGCCCCCCAGACCGATTCCAGGAGGAGATGGTTCCCCCAGATCCCTGCGAGTGGATGCGATATTCGCATTATCAACTCCCCGGCTGGAAGAGCTAGAGGCCGAATTTCACGTACAATCTCCGCTGTACTTCAATCCCCCTGACCTCGCCCGCATCCTCGCCGGTAACATCACACCTGTACCCAGTCCCACCTTCTCCCCCACCCCGCCGGCGTACGCGCCCGTTCAACCCCCGCCTGCACCCCGAGCCGCCGTATGTGCTCGGGAAATATCCCCGCCCAGTCCTCGATCCTGGAGGGCGACTGAGTACCCGATACTACATCATCGGCTTACCCACCAGTCGCCTCCATTTTCCCTGCTCCATCAAGCACTGACCTGCACTCCCCCTGCCTCCCACTCCCCAACACCGGAGCCCAGAGAGGAACGCCTGCCGTTGCCGCGCTCGCCTGCGGGAACGTTACCCCTCTCCGCTCGACGGTGGGCAGCAGCGGAGATTGCGCGACACCAGTCTCGAGCCGATTGGTCACCACTGCTGGAGTCGATCGTCCAGGAGTTGCGACCGGCCGGCCGACGGACTGACCGGCGATGTAGGGTGCGAGTACGCACGGGGCCTGGGAAAGCGGTGTGGATAACCATTCCACCCAAAGTAAAGCCGAAAAACCAGAGTCCTGAGAGTAAGGAAAAATTAATGTTATGTTCTGTTCACAGCCATGAACGAGTTCCTGGAGATTCGAACCTCACCCCTGCCCTCGCCCCTGCCGATCTACGACACCGCCGGATGGGAAAGCGACCCCGAGACGCCAAATGTTGTCGGGCTTGGCGCACCCAGCCTGAACCCTCTCGACACCGGCATCATCGTCGCGGATGCCACCAGTCCCGGCGAACCCAGCCTGACTACCCCCCGTCCAGGCGAATCCAGCATGACTACCAGCCGTCCAGGCGAACCCAGCCTGACTACCCCCCGTCCAGGCGAATCCAGCATGACTACCAGCCGTCCAGGCGAACCCAGCCTGACTACCCCCCGTCCAGGCGAATCCAGCATGACTACCAGCCGTCCAGGCGAACCCAGCCTGACTACCCCCCGTCCAGACGAATCCAGCGTGACTACCAGCAGTCCAGGCGAACCCAGCCTGACTATCCCCCGGCCAGGCGAATCCAGCATGACTACCAGCAGTCCATGCGAACCCAGCCTGACTACCATCAGCTCCGGCATTATCATCGCGGATGCCACCAGTCCAGGCGAACCCAGCCTGACTACCCCCCATCCAGGCGAACCCAGCCTGACTACCCCCCGTCCAGGCGAACCCAGCCTGACTACTACCAGCCCAGACACCACAGCGGCTTCGACGCGGTCCGCGGAGCCATTCGTCCCGAACTCCTACTTCAAGGCCACCATAGGCGTAGGAGAGTTCCAGCTGACCTATCTTCCGGTGGCGCAGCAACTGTGTTGGCGTTGCGGAAGACCAGGACACCGGCGAGAAGGGTGTACGCGACCATTAAGGTGGTTCTGCTCGCGCTGTGGACTGGATGGCGTGCGGTCATGCGACTGCCAGTGTCCCCGACCCCCGAGAAGATACCCGGAGCACCTCCCAGTGCTCATCCCGGCTCAACCCACCACCACCAGCCGGACCACCAGGCCACCAGCCCCGACGCAGGTCAACCGACGGACCCAGACGTCCACCCCAACCGTCGCCGATCGAGGCGTCCAGTGCTCGCGCTGCTCGTGTGAGAGAGTGCGCCCCGGATACCGGTATTAGCCGGCAGAATAACTTCACAGCAGGCATCTCGCCCTGCTCTCCAGATCCAGTCACCAGAATAACTTCACAGCAGGCATCTCGCCCTGCTCTCCAGATCCAGTCACCAGAATAACTTCACAGCAGGCATCTCGCCCTGCTCTCCAGATCCAGTCATCAGAATAACTTCCCGGCAGGCATCTCGCCTTGCTCACCAGAACCAGCTACCAGAAATACGTCACAGCAGGCATGTCGCCTTGCTCACCAGAACCAGTTACCAGACGAGGATACCTAAGTTAATTGAGTCAATAGGTATATGTATAAAAAAAAATTGCAGCTGAAGCTTCAATTTTTTTTCCGTAAGAAGGAGGGGTGTGTAATGAAGTGTTTTTTAGGACTTCATTACTAAGCAACGGTTTCTATCTAAACTCCTGTCTTATCGTATAGATTTCCATTCCGAGCTAATATTCCAGTAAAATCAGTTATCACCCAAGATACAGGGGCCCCATAATTGCTTATAAGTCAGATACTAACCTTCTATTCGACATCTAGCTGATATTGAAAATATGCAGTTCGTTACACACCTCCTCATGGAATACCTGTTCTGAGAGATATCAAGCTCGTATACCAACTACTAGGGATGTCTTTCGTGTCATTATAGCCCTGTCCTAGCTCCGGAAATAGACTCTTTGATATACAAGTACGGGAAGTTCTTTGGTAGCCTCTAGTATGTTTGGAAAGCAATCCTGATAAATAGAGTAAAATGTAAGCCTGTCTTGGAGATGCGAGAGGACTCCCTGCAACTTTTGAAAGCCCCTGATTGTAAGATTTCCTGAAAATTCATAATTTCCACATGTTCGGCCTGGACCTTGAAGATGCAAATATTTACCCAGCAATAACTTGAATATTTCTGCTTGTAGGATATAAAAATTGATTCAGTAGCTTCCGCAGAGGAAGTTGATCAGGTGCCTAGGCCCTTTTGGTCAAGGAAATATTATTTCCGCATTTTTCTTTTTCCAAGGACAACTTCGGATTTCACGGTTGTTACCGGCATTTTCATGAGGTCAGTCGAAGCTAGCCAATCAGGAGCAAGGATAGCTGTTGGCCTTGCTCAAGTTGCGTCAAGGTCTAGGCAGGACATAAATACTCGGTCCATCAGAGCGAGCAGTTAGTTCGCAGTCAGTCCAGCGTGAGTTAGTCCGACAGTCAGTTAGTTATTTGAGTTAGATTCTCCGGTATTACTTTCCAGTCGGTTTACCAGTGTTCCTGTGCTTGCGCTATTTTTCCAGTTCGCAATTCCTGATAGTTTTCCAGTTATTTTTCCGGGTAGTTACTACAGTTTGCTTCACCTTACAGTTCATATTCCAGTCACTTTTCATATTTCCAGTCAGTTCAATTCCAGCATACTTTTCAGTTTTCCGGTTCATGCCTTTTGCTACAATTTGAGAATTCATAACCTTACACCTGTCACCTCCCAGACAACACAAGTGAATCCATTGGACAACCAATGGATGTCCAGCTATGGATACCCTGGACATCCATTGGATGGACGGCATTGTCCAGTATTTGTCCAATGGACATCCATTGGATAATACATGTCCAACAGTTTGGACATACATTGGAAGTCCATTGGCTTTCCATTAGACATCTGATGGATTTCCATTGGACATCCAATATTTGTCCTTTCCATTGGAAGTCTATTGGATACTCATCAGACATCCGATGGATTCCCAATGAAGATCCATTGTATGTCCATTACATTTGAAATACCATTGTATACACATCAGAACTCTAATGGATGTCTACCAAAAATCCAACTTATGTCCATTCCAATGATGAGTATTGGATACTCATCAGGAATACATTGGATTTCCATTGGATATCCAAATTTTGTCCAGCCAGAACGTAGAAATTAAAAAAAAGTTGTCCTTTGAGGGGATTGAACTCCCGACCCCGCTCTCGTGGATCACAATGCTAACCTCTGGACCACTGAGCTGTTATAAATATTGTCGCGTACGGGGCTAATAGAGGATCAACCCCCGTCGCTTGGGACGTACTCAGTAAGGAACAGCTAAACCCTTTCCGCCTGATGGGCTGATCTTAGGAGGCTTTTATCTTATCTACTCAGGATAACCACTATTCAGTGAATCAACCACAGGTTTTTATAAATCAGGGAATTTTATTAGATTTTCCTGGAGAAACAAATCGGCAACAAAAATATATACAACGCCCAGTACAACACAAAATTCTCTTACCTTAATAAAATATCCAACATGATTGGCAGTTCTCTCGAGGAGGCAACGCGAAAGCTCTAATGGTCAAAAATAACCCGCAAGACAAAAAAGGCACTAACTAAAACTCAAGATGCGCGGTCTACTTAACTCAGCAGCTATCCTCACCCTCGCCTCGCGGACTAACAACTGTGCCTATCTCCGAAGATCTCCCTATCAATTCTCATGCCAGCTCAAAGTCTATCTCTTCCTGAATCAGCAGTTTCGCATTCCATTATCATCCAACGATGTTCTCGTTTCTAGTTTTGGCAATGACATACTTATTGAATATTTATTGTTTACTGGTGCTGACCCATATTCTCTATAGACTTGAAGGTAGCAATGTTTTGTTTATGAAAATGATTTTATAATAAGAATATTGAATATGAATTTGAAATATGAAAAATCTTGATGTTTTATTCAATTTGTTTTTCACCCGAAAAAGTGCCCTTCTTGACATATGCCTCCCCCTCGAGAAAACTGGCCTCCAGTTTTATAAATTTCCATCCCTACATATGCAAAAAAAATGAGAATCTATATACCTGCAACTATATATAATCTATACCTGCAAACGTATTAAGTCTATACCTGCAATTATATAATGTAGCTACTATTAATTAATGTCCATGAATATAATACAAATCCCTACTCTATCGCACATATTTCTTGTACCCGGCACTTGAATGTTCCCTTGGTACACACAACATTTTAACTCCGGTCCTGCCTTCTGCATTGAAACGTATTCTCCACAACCGTCGGCTTTCAGTTGCGGTGTTGCCTGACGACTGACGCAGATATCATCCGCTGGGTGGCTGCCGGCAGTGGCTGCCGGGAGTCTGCTGCCGGGGGTCGGCTGCCGGGGTTCGGCTGCTGGGGGTGGGCTGCTGGCTGCGTGCGGCGGCTACTGTAACGTGGTTCTGTGGAATCGTGACTACATTCATTACATCCATTACAAGTCCATCGTTACGTCTGTTTGATATATGGGTAGGACAAGTTGACAACACCGGAACATTAAGGCTATGGTTAGGGAAGCTTATGTTGGCATTGTCTGTGGCAATGTTAACTGCGGTGAGACATGGTGGTTCTCTAGGTTTCCATGTTCGTGGATTATCATAGACAGAGATAAAAAAATGGAATCCGTGTCATTTGTCATTCGTCACTCTTGGTTAGTTAGTTCTGTGACTTCTGTGTCGATGCGGCAAGTGTCAAGTGTTGGCGGTAGTATCCGATTTCGAACTTGTTATCTATACGGACTCACAAGGCCTCTCTTTCCTACCTCGGCGTTGGAATTTGAGATCAGCATATTGTTTGGTGTCCGGTTACTTGCTTTCGTGCGTACTTTTTCTTGTGCCTACGTGGTAAGTGCAAACTTTGACTGTTTCATACTCTGTTTATTCGGTGGTGTGCCGTTTGGTTTATTCTATTCCATTTTCTCTGTTTTCCAGGGTGAAAAAAAAAATAGGGTGGAACGGCTGAACTACTCAGTTCATCCAGCATAGTTCTCCAACCTCAGTTCGAAATAGCGCGCCCCTTCTCATCAAGAGGTGCGATACTCATCAGATGATCCCTGTTGTTTGCTGGATAATCTGTCCACGTAACCTCTACCATTCCTTCTATCTCAGTCGCAGAATAGTGGGCCAGTCACCTTTGCCTCATCCTTCTTGACGGGCCTGTCCTTTCCAGTGATAGCCTTCTCGGTCGCAGCGTCTTCGGTGTCTGAGCTTTCCAAGGGTTGTGTGTGTACCATAATGAATCTGTGCCATCAGTGACCTGCATGCAGAAGAGACAAAATCGCCAGGTAGTATATTTTAACATAAAACTTACTGTATTTATAACTACTTCCAGAAGTTCACGAAGTGTGCTCTTCACAAAATTCGATTTATTCACTTTAACTTCGTGAACTTCTGTTCACGTTCCTACCCAAATATAACTTCAAATTTATCGTGTATATAGCCTAATATAGCCTAATATAAAGTGAGCTTGAGAATAACTTATGATATACCTAGGTAGTTTATTATGACATCCTTCTGGCCCTTTTTTAGCCCATTCAAACTTGACCTTACAAAATTTTCTTGTCTGAATAACCCTCATATCAATAACTTATATAGTGTAAACTCTATCCTTAACGAAAACATTTCCAAACGAACTTCATTGTTTATGCCAACAACATTATATGATCAAATGGCCGAATTTTTTACAGCCAACGTAATTTCGTGACATAGACGTATCCGTAAGTTGGACATAATAATATTCTCAGAAATTGCCTTATCCTGTTCTGCCAAATTTTACAATAACTCTCATATGTAATCTAGAACCCATTGGTCCTTTACTCCCCCATTGTCATCACATCTTCTCTCAACAAGCGGTATGGTCCGTATAGGTCAGGGTTTATCCCGTTCTCAAAGAACTTCCTGAACTCCTCTGCGTTCAGTGTCGGGTCGTATTCGTAGAATAGGGCCTGTAGATCGTAGAAATATTCCTGTATTGATTCCCCTTTTTTCTGTCTTCTTTGCAACAGACGTATCTCCAAATCTCTTTTTGCATCTCCATTGTTGTATTCTATGAAGAAGGCCTCTGAAACGTCTTTCCACGTTTTCCTCTGATTTTCTACCATCAGCCTATATCGATTATACCAGTGATTAGCAGCTCCTTCAAGAAAGGACCCGAAATAGCTTAACTTCATGGAGTTGTCCCATCCATTCGCGATCGCTGTTCTCTCGTACGATTTCAGGAATGCGTCTGGTGTTCCTGTGCCTGGGTTAAATGTAGGTGGGGAGATAAAATTCGGTCTTGCAGGGTTCCCGCTGGTCGAGAATGCTTCCTCTATGGTAGTATTAGCCATTGTCGAGATTAACTCTTTTTCTATTTGTTTAATAGGTGCTTTTGTATTGGGAATTTCTAGTGGATTTACCGACAGCTGGGTTTCTGTAATGCTCAGCCTCGTTTCGAGTTCGGAGTTTTCTTTTTGTTTTTGAGTCTCTTTTGACTTTCCTTGAGTCGGCTCTGTTTCCTTGGACTTTTTTGGGGCTCCTACTATCGTAACTAGCACTTCTTTCGCCTTATCTTCTTTGTTCCTACTGGAACCCACAGGGCTGAGTGGTGGTGATCTACTCAATAGTCCTGAACGTGCTGTTGGGAATATTTCTGTGCTCCTATGTTTTGGTAAAAACAGACCTTCCTTTTCGTCCGATTCGGACCGAGTTTGACTCCTTAGACCAAGGCGTCTATCACTCATCAATATTCCTGCACACTGGCCCCCGTTTAGTACCTACCTTGTACCATATGCTAGCACTATATATTGGTCAAAAACTCAGAACGACCCAAAACCCTTGCGTATACTCATCAAGTACCGTATTATAATATTCAAGCCTGATGATAGAATTCGCTATACTATTTTAAGCACCTCTTTACGTTTTCCAGGATATCTTTGAATATTATTATATTATATTACAAGAATATATCCTGCAACTTCAGGGAGCTCAAGCTCTAGATCTGTAATCGGGTCACGATAGAAAACAACGTAAAAAGGTCCTCCAACTAGTATATATTTCCTCAAATGGTGGGTATCCAATGTGAACTAGAAAATTTCAATTTTTCAATTTTCAATTCATTCAAATGACAATCACAAAATTTCAACAGCCATTCAATAAACAGGATTGAAATAGAAATCTTTCTTTTAGGTTAATTGTGAAGAATTAACCCACAGGAAGGAGCATCGGCGCCTCCACCATATGTCGCGTACGGGGCTAATAGAGGATCAACCCCCGTCGCTTGGGACGTACTCAGTAAGGAACAGCTAAACCCTTTCCGCCTGATGGGCTGATCTTAGGAGGCTTTTATCTTATCTACTCAGGATAACCACTATTCAGTGAATCAACCACAGGTTTTTATAAATCAGGGAATTTTATTAGATTTTCCTGGAGAAACAAATCGGCAACAAAAATATATACAACGCCCAGTACAACACAAAATTCTCTTACCTTAATAAAATATCCAACATGATTGGCAGTTCTCTCGAGGAGGCAACGCGAAAGCTCTAATGGTCAAAAATAACCCGCAAGACAAAAAAGGCACTAACTAAAACTCAAGATGCGCGGTCTACTTAACTCAGCAGCTATCCTCACCCTCGCCTCGCGGACTAACAACTGTGCCTATCTCCGAAGATCTCCCTATCAATTCTCATGCCAGCTCAAAGTCTATCTCTTCCTGAATCAGCAGTTTCGCATTCCATTATCATCCAACGATGTTCTCGTTTCTAGTTTTGGCAATGACATACTTATTGAATATTTATTGTTTACTGGTGCTGACCCATATTCTCTATAGACTTGAAGGTAGCAATGTTTTGTTTATGAAAATGATTTTATAATAAGAATATTGAATATGAATTTGAAATATGAAAAATCTTGATGTTTTATTCAATTTGTTTTTCACCCGAAAAAGTGCCCTTCTTGACAATATTATAGCAAGTATTTCGTATTCACGGTATTTCACATCGAGAGAAAATGCAATTTGCTGAAGTTTAGTGCCGCAATAAAGCTTTTACACGGCCCTTATCAAAAGTGTTACAGGGTGATTCATCTTTTTCGAAAGAAACCCGCCGTATAATATTTGCCCATATCGATCTTATTTGCACGGCCTAAATGGTTTAAAATTGAAATTGGATGAAAATCAACTTTAAAATAAGTACCTACCTCTATATAGGTACATAACCTACAAAAATTATGAGACGTATAAAATCTTGAAAAATAGTACCGAGTGCGAAGTTGTCCGTGATTAATGTTCATATATATATTATATATTATTGGTAAAAATATTTCAATTGAAATAGAAGAGTCATAAATGACACATATATACTTTGCGAAACGATTTCCATTGGATAAGTATGATGGATATCCATTGGCTGTAAAAATTTCGTTGTCCATTGTACAACTACAAAATAGATGTCCATTGTATGTACAAATCTCTATGTCCATTGTACATATACACAATGGATGTCCATTGGACATCCATGGACATCCGGCTACCTAATGGATTCAAAATGGACATCCAATGGATGTATGTGTGTTATCTGGGCTGTATCATTTTCCGAAAAATCCATCGAGTGTGTAGATTTGCGTCTCCCGGGCCGATATCCGAACCTTCGCGGTCGCGCCAGTAGCAGTGTCAAGTGTTTCGCAGCCAGCAGTACTCCTGTTTCATCCAAGTAAGCTATTTCAAATTGGTTTGCGTATTGCTTATAGTTTATCACCCTGTACCAAGTGAGTTTTGTATGTAGTAAAATATCGCCTGAGTAGATTAAAACCTTGTGTGGTGAAGAATACTCCACATTCAGACGTTCAGAGTTAATAAGTAACGTAGCTGTTGTATCGAAAATAGTAGTGTCTCCTAAGCTTTGCTCTGCTGCTCAACCTTCGGGTGGATCTCGCCACAAGCTTAGGGACACCCTACTCCGATTGTTTCGAGATTGGAAGCCCGCCTGTGTGGATCCAGGGCCCGTCTCCTTTTGTTTGAGAAAAGTAGGATTCGCAAGTCAACCTGCAGACGGCTTCCGAATACTGCTATGAGCCAGAGTTAGAGCTACACCCTGAAGGAGTACTTTTCACCAGTCTATTCCGCGTTAATGATTTAACTTAACTATTTCATCCCTGTATTCCTGTTGATACCAAACTCACTTTCCTGAATAAACCCTCGCTTGCAACTTTTCCGGTCGTATTCGGTGGTTCATTGTCCCTGCTTTGCTTGCACCTGCACTTGCACCTTTGCTTGCCCCGAACGTACTAGACACGCATGGCTATTGTACTCGAATGTCATAATTTTCAGTGTGAAGGTCAATTTAAACTGTAATAACATCATAACCTCAACTTGTTTGTATAATAGATTTTGCTTTCTTTAATTAATGCCTGTAACCTGATGAACGAAAGAAGTTGAATAAACCTATACTTGACCTGTTTATGTGATTCTGATTTTCCTATCCTGACAACAAAGGTATAGAACAAAGTCAAATTCCAGAAAACTACCGGTAATAAGAGTTGTAGTACACTCAAGTCACAAGAAGTGACGACTCAAACATCTATTCAGAGCAACCAGTATTCCAGGAATCCCCAAGAGTGTATAATTAAAGCCTATGCTCTCTTGGCCCCCTGCACCCAGGTCAATTCAATAGCTTTGACCCCTGGTTTACTGAAGACATCCAGTGGATGTCTTTCTTCACTGTTGCTACCTTGGGTCTCCTTTCCGACTCAGTTGGGAGGAGCAGGTGAAGTAAATCACCTCTATCAAAAATCTGGCGCTCGAGAAACCCCGACAGGTCCCAGGAGCCTGTTCGACAAGTGTCAAAGTAAGGGCCCCAGAATAAAGACCCTTACAATTTGTCCTGAGGAACATCCATTGGTGGTATCATTGGCATATGAATTCAGCAAAACATCCTATAATAATTTTCTTCACGCATTTTCCTTCCAATGTCCTAGAGAAACGTCCAAGAGACGTCCCAGTCAGTACGTTTGATGTGTTGTTCCTGCGAGGACGTTAACTTAAACCTTGCCGAAGAATGACTGCTCGTAGGCTATCTATACTTCCAGTCGATGTCTTTCACAAAAGTCTAGTAGACATCTTTGAGAAATTTCTTGATGGGACTCTTCGAAAACCCTCTTCAGGATCTATTGGGGACCTTCTACAGACCATCAAACACAAGTCGATGTCCTCATCAGTTATGCACGATCTGGACCCAGAATAATCAAATTCAAAAATAATTCATACGTCCCTGGAAAATTCTATGGATAATCCAGACAACGTCCTATGGAAGTTCCAGGGACGTCCTATGGACGTTCCAGAGGACGTCTTGTGTACATTCCAGAGGACCTTCCGAAGGTTGTCCAATGGATGACCTCGGTACATAAACAGAATGTTTCATGTTCTTCTTCAAAGAACGTCCATTGGATGATACCCCAAAGAGGTCTGATGTTGTCGGTTGTCCATGTGACTCCATTGTGCTATTAGGAAAAAGATAAAAAGGTATTCTTCAATATTAGTCAACTTGTCTCGATGACGATTTCAGATATTGTCGAAAATAAAGGTATCTCGACCAAAATCATAATTTGTGGATGCTCAGAAATGAAATGAGACTCAATTTGTCGAAAATTCATCCAGATTCCAAAATGGTCTGATCGATTCTTTTTCAGGAACCCGCCTTATAAGATATTTGTGTGGAACACAGAAATTATTCGAGAAATTTCAATAAGGTTCCTCGAGCACCACACTTTTAGCCTCCCACTAAACATGCAATGTTACAAAATATTGCCACAATATATTGTAAACCTCTCTTCCGTTATATGAAAATATAATATTGTATTGATTTTGCTGCTATATATTCCTGTTGATCATTGAAACAAAAAAAACTACTGACAAATTGTTTGTAAAATTCACAAAGTGAGGATTTATTTTAGTTTCAATAGCAATATTGCATCAACTATATATTCTTGTAGGAATGGCAAATGGTCTGATGTTGTCGGTTGTCCATGTGACTTCATTGTGCTATTAGGAAAAAGATAAAAAGGTATTCTTCAATATTAGTCAACTTGTCCCGATGTCTTGTCTTACTGTACTTAGCAAAGATGTAGGAGAAACTTCGTGCTCGCACTCAGAATTCATTCTAAAACAACCTCAGATATTAATCTTCAGAATACTCTCTGGCTCCATGAAATATTCATATCATCTAGTGAATATTCTATGAACATTTTTTCAGTGTAAATTTTGAGGTAACTATCTCAGCATACTATGGATATTTATATAAGGTATAAATGGAGTATTGTGAAAATGATCATTCTCATGGTCCACAGCAGAAAATTCAGAAAAACGTAGATAATCAATTGGTGTCTAGAGAATGTTTGATTACTCGAAAATAAATATATCCAGTATTGAGTATATAATCCTGAACTCTCGAGTCTAACTGATAAATGAACTAACACAGATTCCTGATTATTTTATTTCATTATTATTTCCTTTGTTCCAGGTGTGATAAACTCAGTTATCCTCTCAGGTTCCTTTATTATAAGTCAAAAGGATAAGGAATGAAACATCACGAAGTCGATTGATTTCGTCTATTCGTTCACAGTTAGATGTTAACAAGACCAGAGTCAAGACTCGAATTCATTCACACTGTGTCCTAAATCTGAATACCATGTTTAATTATCTATTCATAAACACCTTACCTAATTATTAATATTAAAACAATATATGCATCGAGAAGAGCTGTACGTAGCAGTTTCGTGGTGTTCCAAATTAATTGTTTAAAATATCAAAATTGTTATTGTTTCGAAATATCGATTGCTATACCAGTACACCTCCCCCGATGACGAAAAAAAATTGTAAACATTTTTTTTTCACTCAATAAACAATTTAATCCTATTTTTATGAATTTCAACTAACCTATTGTCTATCCTAACTACAACATTTGGTTCTTTATCTTCTACTACAACAAATGGACCTTTGAATATAGGATCATATTTATGAGTAGACGTGTTCCTAACTAAGACCTTATCACCTAGTTTAACATTAACAGAATTCATTTTTGTATCTAATTTTGTTTTTCGTTTCGTTTTTGATACCATTAAATTATTTCTTGCGTCATCCCAAGCTGTTTGCAAACGAAATTTCAACTGAATTGGGTAATCGTCGAAGTTATATACAGGGTCGCTTTGACTAGCAATGTTCGATGGTAATCGACTTGTTTTCCCAAAAACTAACTCGTATGGAGTATAACGAGTCTCGGTGTGAACTGTATTATTATAGGCAAAACACCAATATGAAATCCACGAGCTCCAGGTATCTGGATGCTTTGCTGCATGTATACGCAAATAAGCACCTAGATGTTTATGCGTGTTTTCTAAAGCTCCCATGGTTTCATGATGATATGCGGTTGAATTTAGCTGTTCGATTTTCAACAGTTTGCATGACTCTTTGAATGTAGATGCTAGAAATTCGGTACCTTTATCTGTCAAAACTTGTTCTGGAATTCCATATCACAAAATAAAATTTTCCACGAAAGACTTCGCAACAGTTATTGACTCTTTATTCTCTAATGGATATCCTTCGACAAATTTTGTTAACTCACATTGCAATGTCAAAATGTATCGATTATTTTCCTTGTCTTGTTCTAAGGGGCCCACCAAGTCAAGAAAAACTTTCTGAAACGCTGAATTTGCAGTTGTGGTAATTTTCATTGGTTGTTGATGCGGCCTTGAGTACTTATGTCTCTGACAGTCATCACAACGTTTAACGAAATTTTCGATATCTTTTCGAAGTCCAGACCAAAAATAAAGTTTCCTAATATTATTATACATCCGATTAATACCAGCATGACCTCCTGTTGGTAACATGTGGTAATCGTTCATAATCAATTGTTGAATTTCTTTTCCAATAATGTGTTGCTGAGCTTTTATTACATTTATTTTTATACCGGTATTTTTCATTTCATTGGGAACTTTCAAAATATTATTTAATAACGATGCGCATCTATCATTTTTAATTATTACCAATTCTGGAATTCCATATATTTCGCAAATTTTCTTCAGGTCTCTCAACGATGCACGGAATGCAGTCGTTGATCGAGTTTCATCCTGATTCAGATAAATTATATTTGCCTTTTCATCATAAAGAATATTCCCTATTTTAATATACTCAGCAACCTTTTTTCTTTCAAATTCAACTTTCGATAAAGGATACAATTGTACAAATTCTTTAGGTGGTTTCAAAAGTTCTACGACACCAGGGTGATCAAGCCTGTTATCAGTAGGAACATTGGAATTTCCCTGTGAATTATTGTTCAATTTTTGGTTTTGTGCTCTTGTCATAACATTCACCATATGACACGAATTTTTCGACATTTCTTTCAAGTTATCGGAATCAATTTTTATACGACTCAGTGCGTCGGCAGTAACATTATCTCTTCCTTTGACATAATTTATAGTAAAATCATATTCTTCGAGCGTTAACCTAAATTTAGTAAGTCTGCTCGAAGGGTTGGTCATGCCGAAAAGATATAATAATGGTTTGTGGTCCGTGAGAATAGTGAACCTTTTACCGTATAAATATGGACGAAACTTTTTCACACTCCAACATATAGCAAGTAGTTCTTTTTCTATAACACAATAATTGACTTCAGCTTTATTCAGTGATCTGCTAGCGAAAGCAACAGGTTTGTCATCTGAATTTGATAAAACTGCACCGATCGCATAATTTGAAGCATCAGTTCTTAAAATAAATTCATTATCTTCTGAAAAATCAGGATATGCGAGAATTGGTGGTTGTACCAAGGCTTTTTTCAGTGTCTCGAATGCTATCTGACATTCTTCATCCCAATTGAAGATTACACCTTTCTTTGACAATCTATTCAATGGAGCTGCGATTTCAGCAAAATTTCTGATAAATTTCCTATAATAATTTGCAAATGCTACAAACCGTTTAGTTTCATTCGAATCTTTCGGAATCGGATATTCTTGCATGACACGTATTTTCTCAAAATCTGGAGATATTCCTTCAGATGAGATCACGTGACCCAGATATAATATCTGTTTTTTCAGAAATTCGCATTTGTAAGGATTCAATTTCAAATTTACTTGTCTCAAACGATGTAACACTTTAATTAAATTTTGATTATGACCTGTCAAATTATTACCAAAAACTATTAGATCGTCCAAATAAATAAAACATTTTTCGTAGTTCAACCCTGACATAGCAATAGTCATCGCACGGGAGAAAGCACTTGGACTCAGTTTCAACCCCATAGGTAATCTCGTCATTTGATACTGACCTCTATCAGTCGTGAAACTTGTATATGGTCTAGATGATGAATTCAACTCAATTTGATAATAGCCTTGCGATAAGTCAAGATGTGAGAAGTACATTGCTCCCGAAAGTGAATCTAAAATTTCGTCTATACAAGGTAATGGAAATTTATCATCTTCAATACGTTTGTTTAAGAGACGATAGTCGATAACTATCCTCCATTTCCTGTCACCATTACTGTCTGATTTCTTCGGTACCACTAATAATGGTGCTGACCATTCAGATCTCGTTTCCTCTATAATCCCATCTGACAACATTTTATCAATTTGTTTATTTATTTCTGCTTTCTGCGAATGCGGTAGACGGTACGGTTTCACATATACCGGAGTCGCATCTCTTTTCAAATGTATTGTCTGTTTACAAACATTTGTTACCGTCAACGGGTCATTTTCCAAACAAAACACATCTGCATATTTAGCACAAATTTTATGAATAGAAATTTTTTCTTCATCATTGAGTCCTTTAACATTGATAGAATTAAGCAAAGTATCTATACGATCTACTGAAAATTGTGTATTTCCGAAAGTATGAACATCAAATTTTGAAATATTTTCAGTTTTAGGTTTGAAATTTTTCAACTTCACTGCCCTTTCAGTGACATTTAAAATTCTGACTGGTATGATCTTATCAATAGGTTTTGTAATAATTCCAGCAGTATAAACTCCCTCGGAAATCTCTTCTGGCATAATAATACAATCATCTGAAGTTTGTACTTGATAATATTTAATAATTTCACATCTTGGTGGAATGGTTGTATAATTATCATACTTGGACTGAAGTGGAATTGAAAATTTATTATCGTCTAAGCAAAATGAAAATGTGAATAATTCATAATTTAATATTGCAGAGTATTTAGCAAAGAAATCTGATCCAATGACGCCGTTCATATCACTTCCAAAGTCATTCACCACATGAAATTCATGGCCTACCTCACCATTAGGTAATTTTAATAAGATATTCGCTGAACCTAGCGTAAACACTGAACCAGCTATACCGTTTATTTTTATTCTATTCGTAGTGTCAACATACTGATTTTCATTAACACTTGATGCAAAAATTACACTCACAGAAGCGCCCGTATCTAATAAAAATGTCAAGTCATTCATTCCGTTTTTCAAGCATACGTAATTCAAAGCATTCATACATAACACTTCACAATCGCCTTCATTCTTACTGTGAGTCACGAAAAAACTGATTGGTTTCTTGGGAAGGGTTGTTTATATCAGCATCCTGAGTATTCTCCATGAGAAATCCTCTTTGAGTTGTTGTTGAAGTTCGGTAGTTATTATTATTCAACCGTCCTCTTGAATTTCCTCTAAAATTTCCCCTAAACTGTCCACGGATTTGACCTCTGTAATTATTGTTATTGAAATTTGAGGCATTACCCCTAGAATTATTGCAATTTGAGTTGTTGAATTGTTTAGGTCTAAAATTTGGTCTTCCACGCCAATTCTGTTGGTATCCTCGACTCATTGCGTTATTATGGTGACTGAAATTTATTCTTCCGCGCATGTGAAAAACTTGTGACGAGGATGATGCACCCCTCGAATTTTCCTCATCGGTTGCACCACTTATCGCATCTTTCAATTGATTATAATTTCTAGCCTTTATAACTGTACGCAGATCATGATTTCGCAAACCGTTCGCAAAAGCATTGATGGCAAGTTTTTCATTCGTACCTTTGAGGACTCTCATCGCCTCGTCATCACCATCGGACTGTGCTAATGTCAACTGGACCAGTAACTGTTCGATTGATTTCCCAAACTCATCTACTGATTTATCTTTTTGTTTAGCGCTGTGTAATTCAATTGATAAACTCGCAGCTGAATGTTTCGTTAATAAATGATTTTTCATGTCCCTAATCAAATCAGCATTTGATAGATATGTCGAATTCAATCTCATTTTAGCGCTTTGTGATAGTCTAGTTTTGAGAACATATTTTGTTAGAAATTGTTTTCCATCATTATCTAAAAGGCTATCGTATAATTCAATGGCATCGATTAACTGTTTCACTGATTCCTCACTATCGTTGGTTATTGATAATAAGCTTGATGCTGTTCTGAGATCAAATTTTTCACCCATATTTACAATATTATTAGTTACCTCCGTGCTATTACTAATAAAAGATAATCTTGTCTCTAGTGTTTTTTTTATTTCAACTAATAATTTCTCGGATGCTTCCACATATGGTTTAACTTTCTGTATAATTTCTGAATTATTCGACCCTTTCTTAAATCTATTCTTCAATTCAATAAAATCTGATTCTATCCTATTCACTTCCTCTAACTTATGATTTATGACTCTTAAATCTACACGTCTCTCTTGATTATCTTTCACTAAATTCCTATTAAAAACTTTAAGTTCCTCAAATAAATATCTAAGTAAATCTACTAGGCTCATCGGTTATCATGAGAAAGAAAAGATAGTATGAAAACTTATTACTTATACTAATTACATACGACTTTGATAGCTTCTTATCTCTTCAGTATCCAGTCTCTATATTGGTTGCTCCATGTAGGTAGTTATGAATCACAAGTCTTCATGTGATAACTCGCTGAACTTCTGAACAGGATCATTATACCAACTCCTATTAGATACACACAAAGTGCCAAAATGCAAAAAACAAATGCCACTATTCCTATGCTTTCGGCGGCCGAGAATCCATTACTTTTACCATCAGCTGACACGCCATCACTGTTTCCTGCTTGGTTTGCGATGACTTCTTCTTTGGATTGCGTAGATCCCATTTTAGATGATGTTACACTGCACTAATTTCAAGTTCTCCAGCCTCTACATGCTAATATATCGTGCATAGTAGGAGGACTGGCAGGATCGCCATGTGATAAACTCAGTTATCCTCTCAGGTTCCTTTATTATAAGTCAAAAGGATAAGGAATGAAACATCACGAAGTCGATTGATTTCGTCTATTCGTTCACAGTTAGATGTTAACAAGACCAGAGTCAAGACTCGAATTCATTCACACTGTGTCCTAAATCTGAATACCATGTTTAATTATCTATTCATAAACACCTTACCTAATTATTAATATTGAAACAATATATGCATCGAGAAGAGCTGTACGTAGCAGTTTCGTGGTGTTCCAAATTAATTGTTTAAAATATCAAAATTGTTATTGTTTCGAAATATCGATTGCTATACCAGTACACAGGTTATGATGCAGTGCAGTTTCTGAGTCGTAGCACCGTAATATCGAAAATTTTCAGAAGATTTCTCAACGAACAGCGATGCTCTGGAACACATTGCCAGGGAGGTATTCTCCGAGGCATATAACCACCAGGAATTCAAGAAGAACACCAATTCCTACATTTTATCACTTCTTTCTCACGATGTTCTCTGAACATTACAGGATATCCCTTTTCGTGGAAACTAGAACATAAAAAAATTATAGAATAGTCAACATGATATTATTCTATTATCAGGAAATTGCTGCTATGTATAATTTATAACATCAAATATGTAATTTTTCTATACTGTCTATTTCTTGTTGCCAGTAACATTGATAGAATATTGCAATAAGATTACATTTGTTCATTGAATATGAAATGTTACTGTACTTTATATACAATGTTACAATAACTTTGCTGGAATGATTCATTCGAGAACATCACAATCATAATATTGCTGAACGTACGTTTCAGTAGTTGCTGCGGCCTTGCATTAAGATAGCGACTATATCTTATGTACCATTACACATCACATTGAAATAATGCTGGACTACTGTTGACATATCACTTTCGAAGCTGCAAACCTGGTTTTATAATGTTGAGACATAGCCTAACAACATGCAGAGAAAAATAATTTGCGAACAAATGCGAACTTAGCCCCATTTTTTGTCTTGGTTCAGCGGCTCTCATAGATATTTACTCATCCAGAGACAACGAAGTGGAATCGAGAACATGTTTTTGAGTAGTGAACGAATAAAGACTAATGACAAGAAGCATGTATTTACGAATGAGATGTTCATTCTTCACCAGATCGCGCTTTTGAGACGTGATGAGGTTTCATATGACCTATACTTCTCATTTCATTCTAATTGGCATCTAAACTTTATGATTTCTTCTTTTAGTTGATGTTCAGATGGCGCGTAAAATTTCTTATTTGAATTTAAATACCTAAAACTGATGGTTTTGCTTCCTTTAACAATCGCGAATGTCGTATGTGAGGTGATATCTCATATATACAGTGTGGAAACCCATGATGGAATAAAATCCGTATCTTCATATCAAGAATATTTTCAAAAAAATCCTCGGGAAGTCGATTTTCATTTTTGAAAATCTTTCTTATAACTTGAGAATGTTCAAATCGTGCCAGGGGTCGAGTTACACCTTTTTGAAGAGGTATTTCAAATATCTATACAACGCCCAATTTTTTTTTTTTGATTCGGTTAAGCCATATTTGCAAAAGAACAGACGAAAATTAAAACTTCATTTTCATTTTTGTATGATTTATTGGTGACGGTAGACACTGTTTTATTGTATGACTTGTACAGTTGATTAGCGTATATTTAAAATGGTTTTTTCATGCTGGATGTCCGTGTACGCATATGTAATGGTATATAGGTAGGTACCTACTGTTTCATTATACATAAATGCGTAGACGGACATGTATGCACAACATAATTTATATGTAAATGAATTAACTGTACAAGTGATACAATAGAACATTACCTACCACACTGAGGGAAAAATTTGTAGCCGTTACTAAAAAATTAGTAACTACAGAAAAAATTTTTAGTACGATAGGGGACAGCAAGCATTAGTTGTTGCCATAATTAATTATGTTTTTCTGGAAACGCCTATTTGACTCTAATGAAAAGTTTAGTTGAGTCATCTACGACATTGTTGTGGTAACTAATAAGCCTTTTTGAGGAATAATACCAAGTTTTATTTCCACAATCAAGATACATAGTTATGACAATTAGATTGTTAGTACTGTTTCAATATATGTTTGTTATCACAACAAATTATCCCAGTTGGGACAATTACTCATTTCTTCTGACGTTAATAGTGAGTGTGTTGTTGCAAATTAAATATTTAATTGTGACTGAAATGGAATCTAGTTACTATTAAAAGTGATTTAGTAACGTTTGAAATATTATTTAGTTATTCTGGCAACTTAATAGTTTTATATCAATTAAAATCAAGGCCCCATTCTAATAATAACAGTTTGTATGCCATTTTCCTTCCAATTTCCAATGGAATCGTGAACAGGAATACACCACACACCGTAAGTGCCACAGGCCACAGCTCAGCAAAAAGAGAGGGAATTATAAATATACACCGTGTACACGTGACGTCGGATGGACGTTTATCACCGTCGCCCGTCGTAATCTGAACTGAATTGTGAATAGGTACCTAAACCTGATAACTAGTGACGCACAGATAACGATGGTAAACTGCGAATTATTATTTTGCCAACCAAATGTCATATGGCTCAGCGCGAAGTGCAAAAAAACACGAAACAGTGATTTGAAAACACACAGAGCAGTGAACCAGCAAGAACACGACGCTCCCGGCTACACTAGACAATTATTTTATTTATTTTGTCTAAGCTCGACGACCGTGCGATCTATCCACTATTAAGATACAAGTACAAATGATGAAACAGAAAGACAAACAAATGCATGCAAGATGCGATATTTGCCGGTGGGTCCCGAAGAGACGCGAGGCGGTCCCGAACGACGCAGTACAACTAAAATTATTAGGTATGGCTAAACAGTTTCTGCTATGAATAATAATAAACCTTTTACGATAAATGTGTCATCAGTTGTGGCAAATAGTCAGCTGTTGTTAGTAACCCCAGAATGAGGTTTTTTAACCCCAATATGTAATTTTAAATGACTGATTAGACAACACTGTGATAATTCTGTCACAAATAGTATTATTATTGATGACAAATAATTGGCGAAAAATAGAAAAGTCATTTGTAGGAAATAAGGATACGTTGTCATTGTTAATAAAATTCCAAATATTTTTAATTATCGGTACTAAAAAAATACCAACTAGACGTTTTAATCAACCAGTTTTTCTCAGTGCATAAACATAAATTTGAATAAAAATTCCAATATATCAAATATAAGTATTTACATAGAAAGACATACTAATAATTTGATTTGAAATATAAAATTATTCGAATAGTACCTACAGCGACCTTAAATTCATCTACAGAATAAAAACAATTATCAGCCAGGAACATTTTCAATTTTTTTCTTGAAATTCTGAGGATTCATTTCTTTAATATTATTTGGTAAATGGTTGTAGACACGAACTCCTGCAAACATGGGGGAACTTTCATATTTTGAATGATGGTGCTCAATAGTTGTGATTATATTTCTGTTCTTGGTATTATGATGACTGTGAATTTCCATTCTTGTTCTCAATTCGCCTTTCTCTTCTTGTATAACTGTCAATAGTTGCAGAATGTATATACTTGTTACGGTTAATATTTTATTTTGGCGGAAAATGTCTCCACAGGGAGTTCGATAATCTAGATTGAAAATTAACCTCAACAAAGCTTTCTGTTTTATGAAAATTCGATCTGTCCTTGTAGACAGTCCCCAAATAGTAATGTTGTATTTGTGGGTGATACATGGAATGAGGTATACGAAAATGCAGAAATCGGTATGAAACTAATTTACATCTGGCTAAGTAATAATCTATTGAGCCTCAATATAGAAAAAACGAAGTTTATAGCTTTTTCATCAACTAAAAAAGACGAATCTAAGAAAACCTTCCTCAAAATCCACAAATCTACATGTACAGAAATTCCAAACTGCTCCTGTTCACAAATAAATAAAACTGAATCAATCAAGTATCTAGGTATAATGATTGACCAAAATCTACGTTGGAACAATCATATAGATTACACAGTGAAAAGACTCCGGAAGTTAATTTACAAATTTTATCAACTTCGAAATATTCTGAGAAGAGATGTGATGTTGACGGTTTATAGGGCCTTGGCTGAGTCTATAATACGCTATTGTATTATTGTCTGGGGTGGATTATTCAAAACGTCACTGTATAATTTGGATATTATTCAAAATACTCTGATCAGAATAATGTTGAAAAAAAATCGCAGATACTCCACTGAAGAATTATATCATGAGGCCAGTCTGTTTCAAGTTAGAAAGCTATATGCATATAATTGTTTACTATGGATACTTAGCAGACCTTTAAAAATTATTTCGCATCCGTAGAACACCCGTATGACTTCAAACCAAGTTATCAAAGTTCCACGCTGCAGGCTGAGTCATAATCAAAAATTTGTTACATACTTCGGTCCAAAATTGTACAATCAATTACCTTTTTATATAAAGAATATCAAGACCCATAAAAAATTGATAACAGAAATAAGAATTTTCGTTGAAAACCACTACGAACATTTGAAAACTATTTTTGAATGATTGGAAAAAATCTCCATATTCCTCTCTTTTCCTCTCGCTCTCTCTCTCTCTTTCTCTCTCTCAAACTATTTTATTTCATTTTATCATCGAGGTAGGTAGGCAATGCCAGGCTCACCAATGTAATATTCATTCAAATACATTTATTCTCATTCGTCAATAGGGTTTTATGATATGGACACATTGAAACAAATATAAACAGTCTGCACCATACCACAAGCTCAGCTTAGATGGCACAGGACTGTTGAGAATGTATCTCAGAACCTTATTGACAACTACTAAACTACTGTTCTAGGTACTATACATTGTAAATATCCTCTATATCTGAATAAATCTATCTATCTATCTATCTATCTATCTATCTATTTGATGATAGAGTGGAATTTAGCATAATACACTGATATCAGTGATTTCGTATCCAACCTACATTTCAGAGATTTAATCAAGTAATATGATTGATTAAGTTTTTTACATGTAAAATCAATATGATCATGCCATGTAAACAGTGGATCGATCATCGTTCCCAAGAATATTGTTGAATCAGATAGCCTCAGGGGTTCATTTTGAAAATTGAATTCGAAATCATAGGGTTCTAGATGAATATGAAAATTCCATGCAGACTGTTTGTTTCATGTTAACAATCAGTCTGTTCTTATAACACCAGTTACTAAATTCAACTAATGTTCTATTTACTAGTTGATATATATCTTCGGCAGTTTTACCCGATGATATGATCGAGGTATCGTCCGCATATAAGAAATATTGGTCCATTGCTCATTCCATTAGGGAGGTCATTAATATACAGCAAGAATAAGAAGACCCCTTGTATAATCCAATAATTTTGAATGGATTGATCTGTATGGTAGGAGGTTTCCAGACAAGAAAAAAAAATTTCAAAAACTAAAATGGAAATGTCCGAGGATTTTTCGAAATATATTGCCGTCATGGAGATACGGATTTCATTTCATCATACTGAACATAATAATGGATACGTGACGCTGCCGTTTTCTGCAGAATTTTACATGCATACACACAATCAGTGTTATTCTGTTTGCACATAGCAATATTGTTATTGAAAAGATATTTCTATCATAACAAGATTTCAAAAATTGGTATTTTGATCATCAATTTTCAGCAACATGATCTGTCAATTATAAAGAGATCTTGTTATTTACCTTGCTATCTCAGCAACCTCAATTTTGTACTTGCTGAAGGCATAACAAGCAGATGATTATTTCTAGAGGTGGCAGTGAATCCATTGTTTTTTCATTATTATTTCTTTCGGGAGTTTGAGGATATTGAAAATAGGTGAATTTATTTGATGATTTTGAACGTCTGAATCTCTTCCATGTGATCTCATCTTTGAAAGGTTTATTATTTATATGAATAATTTATAGAGAAATCAGTAGGCTGCAATTTCGACAGATTAGGGATACTAGCAAATCCTTTTGAATTGCCGAATGACAAGTTCATTATTCCGCTTGAATAAGATTGCAACTTTCAACTTGATAGAAGAGTTGATTGAATTTGTTGATGAACCTACCAGAAGAGATAGTCTTCCTCTCCACCTACAGGTTAGTTAAATAACATGTGAATTATGAAGTTATCTGAGTTTCAATTGACATAATTCACATAGGTTTCTGCAAGTCTTCTCTTCTTCGGTCATGGTAGCTACCAAACTATTGTTGGTGAAGATCTCAATACTGGAATGAGTCAGCCTGCTATTAGCAGAGCCATATCTAGAGTTAGCCTGCTCATTTCAACTCATATATTACCCCATCATATTAAATTCCCTTCTAGTGATGAGGAAGTGAGAAATGCTAAGCAAGAGTGAGTTTATATGTAGGTGGTACATATAGGCCAGGCATTAATCAATCGATTTCAGATTCATGAACGCAAATTTACACTTCCCTGGTGCAATAGGTGCAATAAATTGCACTTATATTGCAATAGTCTCTTCAAAAACTGATGACCGTGTTTATCCAGCTGTTGCTTATATCAACAGGGAGGGATTTCACAGCATAAATGTTCAAGCAGTAAGTGTATAGAAGTGTCTGATCCACCAAAGACCATAAAACATATTTATTATTCTTCAGGTCATTGATGCAAACTTAATTATAACAAATATCCTGGACTCACCCATGATGCAGCTATCTGGAATGTATCAACAATTCAGCGCCACATGAAAAGGAAATATATGGAAGGAAGAAGAAATTGCTTTTTAATAGGAGATTCTGGATATCCAATACCGCCTCGGATGATGACTCCATTTCTCAATCCTCAGCCAAACAGTCCAGAAGAAACTTATAATAGTAAGCATCGCCAGGCAAGGAATATTGTTGAAAGAGGCTTTGGTGTTTTGAAGGCTCGCTTCAGATGTCTCCGTAAAGACAGAATACTACAATACAGCCACATAAAAGCAGCTCAAATAATTTTTTCAGGTGCAGTGTTGCACAATATTTGCAGGAGACATAATTTACCAGTTGATGAAGATTATGATGATAATAATGCTCCTGATCATGTTTATAATGCTGCAGATAATGATGAAGCAAATATAATCAATGATGGTATGTTAATTGAATTCAAAAATAAGTATAACCACTCTTGAATTGACTGTTACATTCTTTCAGATATAGATGAGCTCACTGAAAAACGATTTGGACAAGTAGTTGGCCAGATACAGGAAATGTTTCAATGAATGATATGAATTAGACTTGGAATTTATTTAAAAACCTCATCTGGAGAAAATAAAACTTTTTTCTGAAAACCAAAAAACAAATTCATAATCTATGAAATATAAAAATATAAATATTCAATTGAACATTATAAAATGTATTCTAAAGAACGTCAGTCTCTCAATCATAATAAACAAAATAAAATCATATTCTATGAAATAAATACACATAAATATTCTGGTATAGAAAAAAAATTGAGTCTCTCACTGTCATTCAGTCTGAGAACCTTTAGAATTCGAGGCATCAGCAAGCTTGGTGAAGGCTTCTGCCAACTTAGAAATGGCAAGTGCCATTTCTTCTACAGCCAAAGCCATCTGCTCTGTACTTTGGCAATACTTTTCTGCAGCAGAGTCCAATTTAGTACTGCTTCGGATTACCTTATTTCTTCTGATTGGTCTTAGCACCTTTGGGATCACACCTGCAGAACATTTTGCTATATTTTTACTTATAGGGTAAATATAAAGTATATAGAAGAGATATATTATTTTGCAATAGTTGATGATGAATATACCTTCTTTTGATGTTCTATTAATTGCTGGTGAGTTCAACACCTCTGATGTACTCGCTTGATCTTCTGGTTGCTCAATAAATTCTATTTCTGTTTCTACATCTCCATAAAGTAGGATGTCTGCAGGAGGTGGTGAATCAGAAGGTATGTGTGCCTGTTGAGTCATGATTTCAACATCATCGTCATCAGGATCAACCTCCTTTGGAGCACCAGGGCATCCTATAACATGGACACATCCAAAGACAGCCATGAGTCTGTTTTTCAACTCATTCAAGTCATCACAGATGTATCCACCACCTCCTGTTTGACGAATGGCTTGATTGTTGATACGAACTTTCTTTCTTATTTTTGATTTCCATTCATACAAATACTAGAACATAAAATAAAAAAGTTATATTTCTGGCATGCTGAGAATCCAAGGTGATATCTGATATATTTCATTATTACTCTGTCATCATACTTACAAATTTCCACTGTTTTTTATTTTTCTTTGCCCCATTTCGAACCTCATTTAGAATATTAGTTAGTTCTTCCCATTTGGTTTCAAGTTCTCCTGGATGCAAGGGGTGACATTTCCCAGAAATCAGAATCCTGTTATTCTCCAGGAAATTGATTAACAATTCCATTTGGGTTTTATTCGTTTTCCGACTTCACGACATGTTGATTTATTTGGTGAACCAAACCGAAGAGAAAAAAACCTTGAAAGAAAAAACTCCTTCCCTTTTGACATTTAGGATCTAGGTGTAAGTCGCAATAAATCTTCTTCTCATTACTAATTATAACTTCCAGCCCTCATGAAATACTATAATACAGTGTTGCCAGTAGTTCACGCTACTGTTAATAACATTGCTATCAACAAAACCATGAACCATTCTTGCTATAAGTGTAGAAACAGAATACATAATTTCTTGACCATATTGCTCTATGTTATAACCATAACAATATTGTTTATATGACAATGTTTTCAGCGATATGCAAACAGAATATCATTGAATATATTATTAGTGTAAGAAACTAACCAAAAATGATCGTCTATTGTTGTTTTTTACCGAACATAACTTCTCATTGTCCTATTTGTCCTTTTACGAACTCAGAAATTGATTTATATATAGAAGCATCGAATAGGAGTAGCAGAATAATCTATAAATCATTGAAAACATTAACAGTAGAAGAATTTTCTCAATCAAATAAATAATCCAACGCTTTCTTGCCCATGTTTGAAAATTATGAGGAGGCTAAGAAGTCTGAAAAATCTAACGAATGCCCATTAGACAGATAATTAACGTCAAAACAGCGGCTCAGATGATTTCTTTGTTGTCAAACGAACGAGTTACGTGGACATAACATGACAAAACAAAAGAGTCACGAACAAAGGCCGATCCGGAACGATTTTGATTGATACAAAACAGACGACAGCGTAAAAAAGTTAACAAACGAAAGACCGCAAGAACGTTGGCATTTGTTTTGTTCGGAAGCGAATTGATTTTATTTCGTTTTTTATGAATCTTCACTATTGTATTCAGACTGATTTTGGGAATTATAAATATCGGGTATTTAGGATTCCGGTGTTATGTCGCATTCCACCAAATATTTGTTGAGACAATTCACTGAGCCGTATACCTATAAAGAGTTTCAGCCCATAGGGCATGAAATTTTAGTTTGGATATGGTCATTCTGAAATCAATAATACAATCAATCACAGCAATATTATGAAATAGAGATAGTTATACTCCTCGAAATATCATGGATTTTCATGACTGTTTTATTCCGATGAAATTTAAGCTTTCAGTGAAAAACATTTTGATTCAAAAGTAACAAAACCAAGATATTGATTTCACACATCTACCTACCATTTTTCATCGAAGTTTTTTTTACCAGAAATCTTGAACTGAAATTTGGAAATGATCAGCTCCCACAAAAATCATGTATATGAACTACTTCATCTCGGAAACCAAAGGGAAATAATAAAAGAAGTGGTTAAAACGAAGAAAGATAATTGCTTTTGACATTCTTCAAAATAATAAAATGAGGCCAGTGCCGTCCTTCAAGAAAGTTACATTAAATTTCCTCGAAGAGAATGCGAAATACCTAACGCTCTGTATATTGATTGAATTCGTACGACATGTTTTCCATAGACATTCTCTAATGACTTCCACAGGAGTATACCTTCAAAGGATTTCAGAATATAGAAAAGAATGTGGAAATGTAATTGTTCTTCATCGCCCTCTCAAGGCTCAACGGTGCACTCTCATATGGATGTGAGTTGATTTCAATTGGCCTATTCTGGTCTCTAGTTCACCCTTTAGGATTCATGGTACTTTGTTCTAGGACACCTCGTATAATCATGACAACGCCGGACATGCGCATACAAATCCAGTTCTGGCGAGATGGCCTGTGTTTTCGAGGCATGCTCTTCAAGATCGATGCTCAGAACGACCTCAGGGCGTAGTCCATGTATCCCCGCTCTTGCCTCGCCATCAAGAGGTTCGGTTCTGACCTTTTTCATTCGTCTTGAAATGGAAAGTGAATGGAGAAATACTGTGAGAAGATGTAACAGAGTATCATGCTGTCTTGGACCATTGAGAGGACCGGCAGCTCAAGATAGCCTTTTTAATTATTTTTGAATGCCTTGTGAGCCGCCTGTTCTGCTGCTACTTCTTTTCATATAGATGGTAGGCGGCCCTCCTGGCTTCATTTTCTAGGAGCTGATGGAGTGGGGGAGTCCCAACAAGATCTCCAGGACGTCTGTTGGAGCCGTCCTCACAGCCTATGAGATACTTGTGCATTCTTGACGCTGTGGGTTGGCCAGCTGGGATCTATTTATTTTCAACCTAATCCTTGGGGTCCACCACACAACCGCCTCAAATGATATTCATCTTATCCAATCAATCAATCAATCAATCAACCAATCATATACATTCATTGTATCTTAAGTGGAAACTTCATTACAGGAAAATTGGTTCGACCAAATACAGAAATGTAACAGTGTTCAGGTTATACATACACTGATAAAACAAGAAAACAGAAGTCATCAGCCCTAGCATTGCTGCATCAGCTGCTCAGAATATTCTTTCGCATACCCAAAAGGCTGTTGTAGCCTTTTTGAGTTTGGAGCACGAATGTTTTTTCCAGGTTATTTAAAAATGAAGGGGGGCTACTCCTAGATATTTGACTGAGGTAGAAAGTTGTTTGGGTTGACTGAAGGCTATTAACTCTGTTGGTCGTGTTCCTAGTGAAACCGACAATGGCATAAAAAACGTCCATTGATAAACAGGACCATGCTATCTGCATAGGCAATTGCATAGACTTCCTGCTAAGATATCAGGGTCAGTAAGCTGTTTTCAACCAGGTCCACAGCATTGGCAATGGTAATCCTCCCTGCGGGCATCCACTGATGCTGGCGACCACTCCAACGGCGTAGTTATTTCAATTTGCCATTATTGTTTTTTGAGTGAGCATAGCTTGAATCGATCGACTGATAGTATTCTCAATGACATGCCTCCTCACAGCATCACACATTGAGTTGTAATACGCGTTATCGGAAGCCCCTTGAATGTCCATAAAATTATCTAGGCGATCTAGCACCTGTCCAACCTTGTCAACTAGGTAGTGTAGAAAAAGAAAAAACAAAATATACAAAGTCGGTCGACCACAAATTATATTACACAATTGCTAGTGTGACTAGTTCCGGCTAAACAGCCATCTTCAGACACAAATTGAATAAAGTACCTGTAAGAGATGAAATTACAGACGAACAATAAGTTTGCTGGGGAAAAAACATACCTAGGCCATGTGGTGATTACAAATTCATCAAAAAAATCCAGAATTTGGCAAATCCGTTTTCCAATTATACCACTTCTTTATGGTTTACCTAAAATCCATAAATTGAACATTCCCATCAGACCAGTAGTTTCGTTCATTAATTCTCCATGTTGTAAACTTGCACCATTTTTAAACAATCTTCTCAGAGATCTCACAGGTTTCAATAATATTCATTCTGTTAAAAATTCTATTGACCTTGCTAAAAAGATTAAAAACATTGTCATTCCTGATAACTCTGTACTAGTTTCGTTTGATGTCACCAATTTATTCCCTAGTATCCCCCATGATGATTGCCTTGTTTTGGTTAGAAATCTTTTGTTTGGAAACAATGTCCCAACTCACCATATTTTGAACATTTGTGATTTGTTAAGTCTGATTTTGAACCAAAACTTTTTCCAATTCAATAGTAAATTCTACAGACAAACTACTGGCCTAGCAATGAGAAGTAACCTCTCCCCCTTATTAGCAGAAATCTTCATGAACAACTTAGAAAACCAATTTTTGAATAATCCTAATTACAATGCAAAATTAATCTTTTATTACAGGTATGTGGATGACTGTTTGCTACTTTTTGACGGTTTTTCTCATGATGTCTCCAATTTTCTGAATTACATTTACTCCCTTCATCCCAATATTACTTTTACTAGTGAATTGGAAGTTAACGGTGCTTTGCCTTTTCTTGACTTACTCATATCAAAAAACCTTGAAACTCACACTTTTGATTTTGAAATCTACAGAAAACCGACATCCACTGATACAGTGATTCCATTTAATTCCAACCACCCACCTTCACACAAATTTGCTTCATTTAACTGTTTTTTCCATAGAGTTTTCTCATTACCGCTATCAGATACAGCATTCAATAAGGAGATTAACATTATTAAACAAACCGCTATCAATAACCATTTCCCCTTAGAACAAATCATGAAGATTTATTTCAAATTTTATACAAGGTTTAGGCTAACCTTCAATGTGACTTTGAATCAGACTTTGGAACCCCCAGTTTTCAGATCTTTACATTTTTTCGGTAATTATTCAGTCCAAATTTCACAAATTTTCAAAAACTTCAACACTTACATCTCCTATAAAACTTCTTCCAATCTCAAACACCTAAGTACTTGTTAATTTTGAAGATAAAATTTCTCAGACAAAAAAGTCAGGGGTTCACAGATTGAATTGTAATGATTGCAATTCATCTTATATAGGCCAAACTGGTAGAAGTTTCGAAACCCGCGCATCGGAACATTGCAGAATTGTCCACAAATTTTTCAGATCAGATATTCATGACCCTTCCTCTTCCTTTGCTAATCATATTATTGATTCTAATCACACTTTTGATGTCAAATCCAATATGGATATTATTCACATTTGCAATAAAGGTAAACGGCTAAACCTTTTAGAAATCTTGGAAATTCAAAAATGTATCAATAATCCAAATATTAATTGCCTCAACGACCAAACTAATTTTGAAAGAAACCACATTTTTCGCACACTCAAATTCTCATGATCAATCTTCCCGTTTTCAGGTACTTAAGCCGGACGTGTTTACTTTCGGTGGTGCTTCTTCTTTTTCTGCCTTCATTACTTTTACTACACTTGACATTTCTTCTTCTTCCTTTTGGTCTTCAACCTTACCACGTACTTCTCATAATTTTGTTACAATGAGATTAGTTAATTAACCCATTGTTTCCTTTGCAATGATTTGTTATTTTGCCAAATAATTTTCTGTACCTTATGATGTTTTTGTCATGTCATTTAGTTTGTATAATTGTCACTGTCATCTAGTCTTGTCATGCTGTCATTGTCATTTGCTTACCTCGGCGATTCTTGGATTTCTGTCTCTCGATAGCCATTCAAGATGAAACTCAGTTGAGTGAATTTAAATATCTTATAATTTTTTCGTGCCAATGTTGAACCTCATGATTATAAGGTTCTTTTGGCTGTTCAGCCGCTATAAAAATGTAATCACCCCCTTACCGGACTGATTATTTATACGTTGATATAACCGCTTAATTTTTTTGATGAATTTGTAATCACCACATGGCCTAGGTATGTTTTTTCCTCAGCAAACTTATTGTTCGTCTGTAATTTCATCTCTTACAGGTACTTTATTCAATTTGTGTCTGAAGATGGCTGTTTAGCCGAAACTAGTCACACTAGCAATTGTGTAATATAATTTGTGATCGACCGACTTTGTGTATTTTGTTTTTTCTTTGAAAAAATCTGGACCACTTTGAGAAAGATGGATGGTTTCCATGACTTAGGTAGTGTAGGGCCATCTCGTTAGACTTCTCAACCTGGTGAGCATATTGTCGCCGATTTAATGGAACATTTTGCAAACTTGCGTCACTCATGTGCTGATCTATCATCCTCTCCAGAGTCCTCAGAAGAAACCCAGATAGCACACAATCGCCTAGGGTCATCCTCAATGTGTCGCTTAACGCCTATAGAGAGACCGTTATATTTTCTACAACCTAAGAACATCAACAGGCGTAGATTTATCGCCGTGATTGTCCTAGAAAAGTTCTTTCAGTGACAGCCTGGGGCTACAGCGGATTTCTTGCCTACGGATGTCTTCAGATGACATTCCATGAAATAACGTGTCGACAAGGATGTGTCGACGAAGCCAAAATGAAGGAGAAGAAGAACTAGAAATACTAGAGGTGAGGCTATGTCTCATGATGATATTTCTCAAAGAAATTGATAAGATAATAAAAAATACAGGTAATTGATTAACCCATTAGTGCATGAAGTTACTTTTTTTCAAATCTCTATTTTTTGAAGATGTTTACTCATTCAAATATACCCAAAGAATGATAACTCATGACGAATAATTTTTTTTTACAACCGATTTTTTTTATATGACACGTCCATTTTAATGGACTCTATGCAAATTGGTTCATTGATGAAAGTGATCAGTAGGGAATTTCAGTATTCATTTTTATTCAAGTACATATCCAGAACATCAAAAACTCAATAACATCAATCACAATATTATCAATAATAATGAAAATGATAATAATAATGAAAATTACACATCATGATGACTTGATCCATTTTGAAGCATCTCTCAAATGCAGTCCTATTTTACATATAAAATTGCAATTTTTTATACTCTACTGAATGGAATTCAGCTGATGGGTATATGGAACTGCATTATATCAAGAAATTATTTGGGATGATACTTCCAGACCTTTTTTCGGTGCTCCTCACACGATCCAGTGGAAGGAAATGTGAACCCGTTGAAGAAAAAGAGGAGTCGAACGAGTGGATGGAGTCGTGTCTATAGCTGACGTGCTGCAGTATAACGTAACGTAACGTATTTGATGCAATAATATGCCTTTCCATAATGCAAAGATGTATATTATTTTCAATTTCATCAAAATCAGGATCAGAATGATGAAAGTCGTACGGCTGTTTGATAATTCCTTTAGAAATATGATTTATTATGGATTCGCAGTTTCTAAATTCGAATAACTGCATTTCTGCCAACTTTTCTTCTGGAGGCAATATAATATATGATTATCTGTTGGTTGATCGATATCTGAGCCATTTTCCATATGTCTGAGAGATGTTGCAAGAATGATCTACAAAAAAATTTTGATGACCGATATGCATAGAGTCCATTAGAATGGACACAACACAAAAGCAATATTTTGAGTGTCTTACAAATGAAATAATTATTCGAATTACCTTATAGGTTCATAAACACATGCATATAATGAGATCTTGAGGGATAGGAAATTCTGAAATTCATTATACCTCATTATAATAAATACTTACCCTCCTTGTCGGGTGCAATACAAATTGTTATCCATTTGATCATGTGCAGAATATTGTCGAGATACAAATTCATGGAATAGAAGCGATAGCTGTCTGTTGTTGAACTAGACTTATAGTTCTGGCGCATGAAACATTCAATTCCTGCATGATTGACGTCACAAAAAATCAGACAAGGAGCGTCCATTATAAGACACATTATGCACTAATGGGTTAATCAAATCATTGATAGTAGGAACTGGACATGAAATATAAAATATATCATTTTATTTCAGGAGGTTATTGATAACACAAACTTGATGATATCATCAGAGCAGATATGTTTCATTCCAAGATATTTTGGCTTCTTCGGAATCTATCAAACATTGTATGAAGGCTTGAACTTTCAGTGGATTCAATGAAGATAGATACCTACCTGAATCAACTCATTGATAAAAGGTACTGGACATGAAAATAAATAATAATACATTATTATTTGTTCCAGTAGGTTATCGATGAGAACACGAACTTGATCATTATATCATCAGATTAGAAATCAGAGATGTTTTATATTCCAACATATGTTGGCTTCTTCGAAATCTATAGAAGATTGCATGCGGGCTCTAATTTTCAGTAAAGATACAATAAAGGTACTAGGTAGAAATCAACTACTGCCTACTGGACATAGAATATCAATACATTATTTGTTTCAGGAAGTTATTGAGAACACAAACTTGATAATATCGTATTATCAGAGCAGAGATGTTTCATTCCGAGATATTTTGGCTTCTTAGGAATCTATCAAACATTGTATGAAGGCTTGAACTTTCAGTGGATTCAATGAAGATAGGTACCTACCTGAATCAACTCATTGATAATAGGTACTGGACATGAAATATTAATACATTATTGTTTGTTCCAGGAGGTTATTGATGAGAACACAAACTTGATTATAATATCATCAGATCAGAGATCAGAGATATTTGATATTTCAACATATTTTGGCTTCTTCGGAATCTATAGAAGATTGCATACGGGCTTTCACTTTCAGTATAGACTATAGATACAATGAAGGTACTAGGTAGGAATCAAATCATATTGATAGTAGGTTCACCTACTGGACAATAAATATCAATACATTATTTGTTTCAGGAAGTTATTGAGAGCAGAGATGTTACATTCCAAAAAATTTTGGCTTCTTCGGAATCTATAAAAGATTGTATGCAGGCTTGAACTCTCAGTAGATTCAATGAAGGTAGGTACCTAAATCAAAACATCGATAGTATAGGTAGGTACTGAACATGAGATATTAATACATTATTTATTTCAGGAGGTTATTCAGAACACAAACTTTTGATGCCATCATCAGAGCAGAGATTTTCAAATCAAAGATATTTTGGCTTCTTAGGAATCTTCAAAAGATTGTATGCAGGCTTGAACTTTCAGTAAATTGAGCATCAGAAAGTATGTCCAGGGTTCAGAAATCACAAATGATAACAAGAAGCGAACTTACAACAGAACTTACATCATAATGTATTATTATGTTGATGATGAGTTTTCTCTGAGGAAAAAAGGAACACAGGTAGGTGGATCAAATCATAGTTATAACATGGATATGAGATATTGAATAATCATTGTTTGTTTCAGATTATGGAAAACATAAACTTGATGTCATCTATGGAATATTGTAAGAAGGCTTCAACTTTCAGTAGATTCAGCATTAGGAAGCATATCCAGAGTTGAGAAATCAAAAACAACATAGAGAAATATTGCCAATGGGCAATAACTTCTAGTTGTGCTCAACAAGAAGCTGACATTATCTCAAAACGAACCTAAAAAATCTCCACAATGAGTTATGAATAATAGAATGTAAGTTTTTCATTTGAACATATTATTATTCCAGGGAAATTTCGCAAATATCCATATTTTTTCAATAAAATTTCATTTTCATCAACCTATCCCTAGACATTTTTGAATACTACCTAGATATGTTTCCATATTGTCCTATACATGTCCCAGAAGACCTTATAGGGATGTTGTAAGACGTTATTAGGATGTAGAGAACGGTAACAGGAGGACGGGCTAGGGACGTCGTCAGGATCGCCTTCGACGTCCTGAGGACATCATTGTGAACGCCTCTGAAGGGCCTCAGAAGGTATATGTGCTATCTGGGAAGGAGGTTAGGCTGAAAGGTCGAAATGATTTTGCCTTGACTTTGTGATGAACAGCACTCTTGAAGCATTCCAGAGTATTAGTACGTTCCCCACAACTGAGCATGCTATGGAGTTTTGCAGCAACGTGTTCTAGCCCTCTCGTAGCTATTCATAGCACAAAACACCTTGTCGTAAGTAACCACCAATTTCGCGAATCTACAGTCCTCTTTCCGAAGGCTTCGAGTTGGTTCTGAGGTGGCTGGATTCGTCCTTCTCCAAGGATAATAGACCGATAGTGAGTGACGTAGGGCATCTTCGTCTGATGAGGTTGACTCTCCGCTTGGAAGACAGATTGGGCCTAGTTATATAGTCGGTTTTCTTGGAATGTTTTCTATGCCTTCGCAGAAAGCTCTTCAGCTTTCTCTCTCGACTCTCTCCATCGAGACCCTGTAATACATTTGAGCCTTCTCGAAGGTTGTCTTGTACATTTTGACCTCTTAAAGACTCTCCTCGTGTCCCTTCGTTGTTTGTTTACTTGAAAGTTTCACCAGGAAGTGGTTTGATTCTGTTTTCTGACATTCAGGGGACACCTTGTCTCTTCTTAAGATTTGAGGGCACTCATGATACAGTGAACAGAACCCTTCACTTCTTCTTCCTTGTTTTGACATTCTGAAAAACCCATGTCACCAGATCTGAGCTCATCTGTGAAGAGTCCATCCTATAACTTCATTCACTCGTGCCCGAGAACAGAAGGTAAGATCGATCACCTGTTGCCTTCTTGCTGTGAAGTAGGTCGGCACAGAGCCTCGATTTAGGATCTTGACAACAAATATTATATCAAAGACTCTTGTCGTGCCGTGTATGACGTCGTTCGGTCCTCTTCACCGGAGAGAATCATACAAACGGTCTCACCGACTGGGAGATCCGATCGACGTGTACAAAAAATGGAAGCCAAGATCCAGTCGGCGAGACAACACACTTCCCGTATCCAGTGTTTGATGGATTATGTGAGTGCCAACAGGCCATTCACGTCGGAGGTGCGACGGATGGCCAATACATTGCGTCGCACCCATCACACTCTAAATGAGGCAGTGCTATCCACCATCAAACAGCACTGCCTCGACAGGATACGGATGTTAGTGGCTGCAAAACAGTCACTTAAGAGGCGAGCGAGAGGGCTGGCGGGAAATAAACAATTCCGCGAAAAGCTCTCTCGCTTATTTCAACCGCCTCCAAGTGTGGTTGGTCCGCCGACTGCTGATCAGGTGAAAACCCTTTGAAAGAGTATTTACGAGGTGAGGCATCCATTCCACAGATGTACTCCAGCCCTGGCGCAGTTCGGTACCTTCTGCAGAGGATAGCGAGAGCCTGAACCCGAATTACTGCGCCAACCGATAACCACAGGATATCAATAGCTGGCTGAATGGGGAGCAACAAATCCCTGAGTGGTTTATCGAAGGGCGAACCGTGCTTCCCCTCAAGACTGGAGATTTGTCCAATCCAAAGAATTACAGACCAATTACCTGCCTGAATGCATGTTACAAGTTGTTCACACGCATCTTGTACCTGCGAGTACTCCTAGTAGTTGATCCGGTTTACCAACAGATTTTTGAGCAGCGTGGGTCGAAGAGAGGTGTCGCTGGCTGCAAGAAGAACCTGTTGATAGATAAATCTATTACACAGGACTCGGTGCAGTACGAGAGGAATGTTTCTGTGGCTTGGATCGATTACCGAAAGGCATTTGACACAACGTCACATGAGTACTTGCTCAAATGTCTTTCTGTACCCGATTCTATAGTGAGATGCATAAAACAACTGATGCTGGTCTGGAAGACCCGCTTTATCTACTATTACATCAGGTAATGTGAGAGTCCAGGAAGAGCCAGTCATCATAAGGAGAGGAGTATTTCAAGGGGACTTCCTTAGTCCTCTCCTATTCTGCATCTCACTTCTGCCACTATCCGTCGAGCTCCGCAGAACCAGAGGATACAACTGCGGCCCACCCAGTTACCGGAGGCATAAGGTCACCCACTCTTTCTATGTGGATGACCTCAAACTTTATGCCTCTGGTGAGAGGGATATGGACCAATCCCTCAGGGTGGTGAAGGGGTACACGCAGGCAATTGGAATGGATTTCGGGATGGACAAATGTGCACTGGTTCATCTCAAGAGAGGACGATGCGAGAACTACGACAAGGACTCGCAGCTCGTGAACGGAAGCATCTTACACCACCTGGATGCCGAAGAGACGTACACCTACCTGGGTGTGGAGGAAACTCACATCAACGGGTGAAAGACCCTCTCCGCAGCAAGGATCGGCAGCGGCTCCGACAGATTTGGTCGTCAGAACTGTCGAGGAAAAACAAAGTCGCTGCGACTAACATGCTTGCTGTTCCGATCCTACATCACTCATTTGGAGTGATAATGTAGACTGAGGTCGAGCTGCGAGAACTTGACGTAAGTACTCGCAAGATAATGCATCTCCATAGGAGTCTGCATCCAAATCCGTCCGTTCCACGGTTATACATACCTAGATACCAGGGTGGCCGTGGACTCTTGAGCTTGGAGTATCTCCATAACAGAATAGTTCTGGATGGCGCCTGCAAAGTCATCAGGAGTTCGGATCCCCTTCTGCAAACGTTTATAACCCATGAAGAGGCAGGATAAGGAGCTTTTCTTTTTAGGGCAGCACGTCGAGCAGCTGATGAATTGTCTCTGATTTTCGACCCCGAGCGCGAGACTCAGGACTCAGTAACTGAGCTAGAACCCGCTCGGAGAAAGGCCCGCATCAAAGCTGCAGAAGTGAGAAAGCTCCTGCAGCTTCACATGAATAAGCCCATGCATTCGGTCTACTTCAAGACCATCGAAGACCAGTGGCTTATCCAAAGAACTGACTTTTGCTTTTCTCAAGTCAGGCGGGCTCAAATCAGAAACAGAGGAGTTCATCATTGCATACCAGGATGGAGTTTTCAACACTCTCGTCTACCGTAGCCGTGTCAAGGGTATGGAGGTCCCTGACACAAATTTCAGGGTCTGCTGCTGGACGCTTGATACAATTATGCACCTGCTGTCTTCTTGCACGGTGTATGCAGTCTCGGCCTATATCCATAGACACAATGCTGCAATGCGAGTGCTCTATTACCAGTTGAGGCACTCGTACGGAATAGACGAGACCCCAGTGCTGCCCTATGCTCCGAGGGATATTGAGTCCGTTGTGGAGAATGAGAGGTGCCGAATTCATTGGAACTTCCCATTCCCCACCCTCAGGCAAATACAAGGTAACAAGCCTGATATAGTCCTCCTCGACCATCAAACCAAGGCGATGTTCGTGATCGAGTTCTCGGCGACAGCCGAACCGAACATCGTGTTGAAGGAGGAGGAGGAGGAATATCGAGATCTTCTCTTCGAACTCCGCAGGCTCTATCCAGACCATTCTGTGGAATTGGTCATCCTGATAATCGGCTTTCTGGGAGGCACACGATACACGCTGCTCTCGGAAATCCAGAAAATCCTAGCGTGCAGCGATAATGCACACATCCTGGCTGGTGGAATGCAGAAGGCCGTCATACTTGGATCGTTGCGTTTACTCAGGGCACACGGTTCTTGGTCCCAGTGATTATGCACCTCACAGGCTGTGGAAAATAAAACTATTCATACAACTCATAGTACAGTAATGTTGTCGCCTGAACATATGGGGGTAGTATGCGTCAAAGCCGGTAGTTCTGATTTTCTGCAGAATTGTTCATGATGTTGTCCTAGTGAATGATCCAACTATGTGACCTCGAGCACCAACGCAATTTTGTGAGGAGTCGAAAATACCGCAAAAAAATCGTATGTTTTTCAAATTCTCGCGATTATAACCCTTAAGGACTAGTTTTTGAGAAAAATACCCGCAGGGCGTTTTCAAAGCAGATCAAATTCGCTACAATATAAAAGAAAAACTGTCTCTGTAGACCCGATGGTTTTCGAGATTGAGCCTTTCAAAGTTTATAATTTTTTTCGAACTTCGCAATTTTTTGCAATGTTATAGGCGTTTCAATTACCTCCGACGGAGTGTGCTAGTACTGTTCGTGTGAAGTCACGAATGCGACCTGTTTTTGAACTTTTTGGGCAACCTGAACCACGGCTGGCAAGATGGCGCCTGGTTGTAGAACCATCGCATATAAGAAGTATCGGTTTTTTCTCAGGTACTTGCTACACATCCTTTGGTATCTCATGATTGATTCTGTTGTTAGATCCTCTCTCTTGATGACTGCTATCCACATTTCTCTTCTTATTCTTGATAGATATTCTATATGTTGATAATGCACAGAGTTTCTCACAGAATCACAGTAGGAATGTGAAAAACTAAGCAAATTTTCCTGATCTACACGGCTTCCACTATCCACCACAATACACGTTACCCGCAATTTTCCTTCAAATTCATATCGAGTTTTCATTATTCACAATGAATCTAATCAAAACTGAATGAAATAATACTCTGAAAGGTTTCCAAAATCCACCAAGTCCTCTAGTGAACAAACGAGTCATTTGTTTGTTTGCCTCTTGTGACAATATACCTGATGTTGTAGTAGTAGATATCCCAGAAGGCGACGATCTGTCCGATGTTGACATGGATTCATCACTATCCCCTGATGGGGATATGCCATCCCAATACGTCGATCCAGGTCCAGACGAACCTCAACCGAGAACTTCCAAGAGGGCTGAATTAATCTAAGTTTTTTATCTTTAATATTACTCAATTTCCTAACAAATGAACTCATTAACTTTCGTTGTACTCATCTTTTTTATTTAATTATTCGTAGCTCAGCTTGAACATCCTCATTCACACTCCTCATTTCTTTTCTTATCATCTCATTATGAAAGAACAGAGCTTCGATTGTATAATCAGGGTCAAAATTCAATCAGAACGACAAGATTGCAGAAAATTGCGTTCGAAAGTTCGAAAAAAGTGATAAACTTTGAGAGGCTCAATCTCGGAAACCAATGAGTCTACAGAGACAGTTTTCATATTATATTGTAGAAAATTTGGTCAACTTCAAAAACGTTATGAAATAATATTTTTCAAAAACTAGTCCTTCAGGATTGAAATCGCCAAAAACTGAAACGAAAACGATTTTTTCGCATCATTTTTTTCGATTTTTACAAAGTTGCGTTCGACGCTCAAGGTCACAAACTTGGATTATTCATTGAGTCAACATAATGAACAAATCTGCAAAAAATCAGAATTACCGGATTTGACGGATACCATGATGTTTAAAGTTACTGGATTATCACATTTATATCATAATAGTATATTACCCTGATAAACATCAAAACATCACTAAAGCACATGGAGCTGTCGTGCGTGATAATTTTATTGATCCTAGTTTTCTTTCAAAATTATGAATGTAAAATTGAATAATAACAAACATATAACACAGGGAACAAGAACCTGCCCAAAAACTACAGGCCCATTGCCCTGTTATCAGTAATCTCCAAAGTGATGGAGAAAACCATCAATATTCAGCTCACCAAATATCTGGAGAGCTCAGGTATCATCAATGATAGAAAAACACTGGGAATCTCTAGCTGTCGCGTTGGACATATCGAAAGCATTCGACCGTGTTTGGCATGAAGGACTCCTCCACAAACTACCATCATACGGCTTACCACCTCAGCTATGCCATCTCTTATCGAGTTCTCTTCCAGGCAGATCGTTTCACGTGGTGGTGGACGGTGTAGGTATGTAATGTAATGTAATTCCGGCGTTCCACAAGGATCAATTTTGGCACCAACATTATTCCTTTTTCATACAAATGATCTGTTGGGAGTAACAACTTGCCCCATCCACAGCTTTGCAGATGATAGTACCCTCCTTACTGCGTTCTCTTCCAGAATTCCCTTTTTTTTTTTCAGGAAACTAAGAACTCACGGCACAGGCAGGTCGATGCTGTCAATGAAGACCTGAAATCACAGCCTGGCAAACCAACAACCTAGTTGAATTCGACGCCGCCAAAACTCAAGCCTGTATTTTCTCTAGAAAGGCGGAACTCAGTATAACCGATATTGTAATGTCTGGCACCATCATCCCACCAAGCCCACCATATCTATGCTCGGTATTTCCATCAGCAACACTCTTCCATGGCATAATCATGTCAGATCCATCGCAAAAGCTACTTCACAAAAACTCGGATTCTTGTTCCGTGCGAAAATCTACTTTACACCTCAACAGCTTCTCATGATCTACAAAGCGCAGATACAGCCTGTTCTAGAATACTGTTCCCACGTATGGGGTTCAGCACCAAAACATACGCTAATGCTCTCAGATTTCATCCAGAGAAGAGCCATTCGCCTGGTGGATGACGCCACACTCACTTTTGACATGACTTTTTGACATGATTGGAACACCGTAGAAAAGTCAGCGACCTTTCACTTTTCTATCGATACTTAAACGGAAAATGTTCTTCGGAAATCTCTGCTATCATCCCTTCACTAGCAATACCAGTCAGACGAACTAGACAAGCCCAGTCAGCACATCCATAATCATGGTCAACTGATGATGAAACAAGTATATTCAGATGGTCCTAATAGATACCTGCTCGAAATTGAAACCCCTATCACGGTCTGCTTGGTATGGCTGACTGCGATGGAGATCTGCGTTGGTGAAGATCTGCGAAGGTGAAAAAACTATGCAGATCTGCTGGGCCCTTCCTCCTAGGTATTCCTCCTGCCTCGCTAACATTAGTCAATCCGAAAGTCCAGTATCGAAGCGAGAAAGGTGCCTCCACTAATCTACTAGGCTGTATTCTACAGTCTCTCCTCCTGGCTATTCCTCCCGGCGTGACGACAGCCTGCCAGCTCAGAGGATAAGCTGAAGCGGAGAGAAAAACAATCTGGTGTGCTGGTTCCGTAGCCCCTTATCCTGGGTATTCCTTTCGGCGAAATGCAGTTCAGGAGATAAGCAGCCAGTCAGACAGACACTAGTGAGCTAGGCATATCCTAGCAACCTATGTCTTTCAGCTCTTGAAACGTGGTACAGAAATTCTCACTGAACAAAACCAATCGTTAAAAACATCACTCACCTCCTGAGAAGGGTTGATGGAGTGCAAAAAAACATCTCAGGTGAGGCACGTGGCATGACTCCCAGGCGACTCCAAGGCAGTAAAGACCCATCGAGTTCCCAAATCCAAAGTTGATGACTATGATTATGCCAAGCGTTGAGAATGTTGTGAAAAACTTGATATTCCACTTGATTATAACTAAGTGATCTAAAATATCACTTCCACAATCAATGGCTCGCTTCCTTAATGATGGCTGCCCGAGAAGGGATCCTCCAGAACTAAATTTTCTTCAAAGTTCAGTATTTCCTCACCCCTAACACCGACCTGTCCATATGTATCAGAGAACGAAGCCAATAATGGAATCATCACTTCCTAGGTATGCTGAGCCTCAGGAAAACTATTCTGAATAGTTGAAATACTTACTGGAATCAGCTTTATGTGTTTTGTAATGAAGATGATGATCTGATTTATCAAAGACTATTCAATGACTTGGTGTTCTCTGTATGTTTCTTCCCTCATGAAACTATTCATATACACTGATGCCTTTCTTGCGTCCACCTTGCCAGCCAGCCGCGTATTGGGGTTTTAGGGATACCGAACACAGGTTTCGGTCCCATAAACAACGCCGCAGACCCTTGCCTAGCTAGAGCGTCAGCTGCTTCATTGCCTCCAATTCCCTTATGCCCTGGCACCCATTGAAGAGTCACCTTGTTGATGTTAGCCAGGGTGAGCAGGCTTTAAAGTCAATTCCAGTCCAGTCTTGATCTGATTTTATTGCATGTTGAAGATTGAATGGCCGCCTGACTATCTGAGTTAATTTGAGTTACTTAATTATTATTGCGGTCTAGATCAAGGTTTATTGTTTCGGTTACGTAATTTTCGCCTACAGCTGTTGGTTTTTATGTTAAAGTGTATCATATTGTGACTATACCGGTTGTTTTCGAAAAGTGGCTCGCCCCTATAACTTTTTTGTTTATAGAGATAAACAATTGAAATTTTTTGTGTAACTATATTACATAAATATGCAATATTTGACGTATTCAATTGTTGTCTGCCACTTCCGGTTTGACAGGAAATGAACCATATTTTCCCATTTTGAATAGGACATCCGGTATACTTTCACTTATTTCGATAGGAAATAACATTGTAAGTACAATGACACCCAATTTGCCACTTCTTCACATTTATCATCATGAAATTTTCATTTTTCAATTTGCAATCTAGAGTGTCATGAATGAGTTGAAAATATTATTTTGTATCATGTTGCCTAAGAAAAATAGTTCCGATGAAGTTTTACTTTATTTGTTACACAGGTTCATTCAAAATTTACAGAATCGTAATTGAGTATGATATGTTGACTTAATTTTTTTCAAATAGAACGACAAGGGTGGCTCATCACCATATCTGAAGAGGAAATTTTGTTACGAACACCTTGATATCACACAATCGATATTTTGAATCAATATCAATTTCAAAAATGGAAATTTCGGGATGTTAAATACCAACAATCGCGGCAAAAGGCGTATAGTTGTACTCACAATGTTATTCTCTATCGAAATAAGTAAAAATATACCGGGCGTCCCATTTAAAATAAGAAAATATGGGTCATTTCCGGTCAAACCGGAAGTGACAAAAAACAATTGGATTATTTTTTCATCGCTTGAAGCGCACGAAAGGAAATCTCTATAATGTTCAAAGAACATCGTGCGTTCCTAGGGAGGATGGGGATAGGAGGTAGGTATTGGATTTTTTTTCAACTTCTGGAGATTATATGTTGTTGGAAATACTTCTTCAGGCAATGAGTTCCAGAGCCTAGCCTAGCCTGGATGAAGGAGTTTTGATTAAGTGTTGTTCGACATCTTTCGAGGTCGACAACGAAAGGATGTGCTGACTGGGCTTGTCTAGTTCGCCTGACTGGTATTGCTAGTAAAGGGATGATAGCAGAGATTTCCGAAGAAAATTTCCCGTGGAAGTGATTATAAAAAAGTGAAAGGTCGCCGACCTTTCTACGGTGTTCCAATGATGCCAAAGAGCGAGTGAGTGTGGCGTCACCCATCAGGCGGATGACTCTTCTCTGAATGGAATCAGCGTATGTTTTGATGCTGAACCCCATATTTGGAAACAGTATTCTAGAACAAGCCGTATCTGAGCTTTGTAGATCATGAGGAGCTGTTGAGGTGTGAAGTAGCTTTTCGCACGGAACAAGAATCCGAGTTTTTGTGATGCAGCTCTTGCGATGAATCTGACATGATTATCCCATGAAAGAGTGTTGCTGATGGAAATACCGAGCATAAACATGGTGGGCATGGTGAGGATGGTGGTGCCAGACATTACAATGTCGGGCATACTGAGTTCCGCCTTTCTAGAGAAAATACAGGCTTGAGTTTTGGTGGTGTTGAATTCAACTAGGTTGTTGGTTCCCCAGGCTGTGATTTCAGCAAGGTCTTCATTGACAGCATTGACCTGCCTGCGCCGTGAGTTCTTAGTTTCCTGGGAAGAAATGGGAATTCTGGAAGAGAACGCAGTATGGAGGGTACTATCATCTGCAAAGCTGTGGATGGGGCAAGTTGTTACTCCCAACAGATCATTTGTATGAAGAAGGAATAATGTTGGTGCCAAAATTGATCCTTGTGGAACGCCGGAACCCAGGCAACCAGATGACGAATGATCACGTCACTGTGACGTCCCTACTTGGTGATTTTTCGTCAGAGACGTCACACACCAATTTTTGAAGTCACTATGACGTACTTTCTATGACGTGATAATCACGTCATCGTTTCGACGTCGAGTGGACTTCACTTAGATGGGTAAAAGAAGACGTCAGTTTCATGACGTTGCAGGGACGTCCTGTCCACGTCCATTTTTTTCAGACCTTCTCTAAACCATGGATATTTATATATTATCATGTGTAACAGAAGTATAACTCATGAAAGCAAATCAACATGCGAGTTTAATTCTAATTATTAATATACCCGAAAAGTAGTAGACAAACTTTTTTCTAAAAAACTTTGACACACTGTGTATCTCGGAAACCAACAAGCTATGTATATGTAAAAATGATTGTTTAGGTATACCTATATTGAAACCGTTACTCTTATGACGTTGCAGTGACGTCTAAAAAATCACGTCGGTGTGACGTACCAATTTGGTGAGCTTCGTCATTTAGGACATTTTTCAATAATTTGCCATTTGGATTTTTGTTGGGTGACAAAGAATGCATCAATATACATACATTATTCAACAAAGTGGAGCCAAATTCGCCAACATCCTTTCCATCGCTATTAAACTATTCTCTGTTTGCTTACATCTCGCCGACACAAACTACATAATTTTTTATACAAATACGAGTAACTGATTGCATTCTGATGGAGATGCGTACTGAAGGATGGCGCTGCTGAATAGGCGATTGAATGAACATGACACAGGAGGGGCCCACCAAGCAGACTCAAAAATGCATAATCAATATTACATAATGTCATCAGAGGCTAGTGATGTTTATCACATCATATTGAAGGAATCTTTTTTCACGGATCGCCAAATGCAATCGTCATTTCGACGTCATTATGACGTCAGTCGGACGTCACAGTTTGGTGAATGAATGGCGTCAATACGACGTGAGTAATATGACGTCATTGGGCTGTGACATATTCACGTCATTATCATGTCAATGCGACGTGAACTACTGACGTCACCTTGGTCATTCAAGTGACGTAAAAAAGACGTCACTGGAACGTCATATGGTTGCCTGGGAATTGATGCAAATTGAATTAGGCGATACACCGTCCACCACCACATGGAGCGATCTGCCTGAAAGAAAACTCGATAAGAGATGGCATTGCTGAGGTGGTAAGCCGTATGATGGTAGTTCGTGGAAGAGTCCTTCGTGCGAAACACGGTCAAATGCTTTCGATATGTTCAACGCGACAGCTAGAGAATTCCCATGTTTTTATAATGAAGCTTGCCATAAATGGGCGACGTAGGCAAGTAGATCTCACATATCGAATTTAATTCGTTTATTTATAGAAACAAAAAAGTTCTAGGGGAGAGCCACTTTTGAAAAACACCCGGTTTAAGTAAATATAGTATTTAAATATACACACAACCTTCCTAGTGCTGTACGACAATTTGTTCATGACAATTAGAAAATCTACCTAGAATAATTCAAAGAACCTCGCAGTAGTTATTTGGGGATTTATATAGAATTAGGAAAATATCAACTAGTTACAATATACAGGACTTCATAGTATTTATTCTATAATCTATCAGGAGTAGAACTTTGTCACAACCCATGACCTAGAAGCGGCCTAAGGACAACCCTTTCATGTCTGCCTTACCACTAAATGCCTCTCACACTAGGTTTTGAAGAATTTAGTGTTTCCATAGAAGCGAGCATATTCGAGATATGACTCGAAATAATTTATTGTTCTGAAGTTTTCAATCAATTATTCCTGAAAGAAAAAAGTATCCGCACCTCGTCGTTAAATAATACCAATCTAAGTACCCACGAACTGTTTAACATAACATCCAATGTTATATTGGCGCCCAACGTAGTATGGTATTTGATTGAGCAGATATTATTCGAGAGTTTCATTCGAATATTTTCCATTGTGAATCAAAACCATTGGGTCGTTCTCATTGTTTTTCGCGTGCTGGTGCTTCTACTGTGTAGGACACGTTCAGACAGAAAAACTCTATTCCATCTGGTTTCAACAACAATTTCGCTGGTAATTTAACGAAAATATCTTTGAGAAGAAAAACTGTGAGTACCTTTTCCACATTAAATACCACACTGTGACCGTGGATATTCCAAAGACAATTTTTCATTCGCTGCGTTCGCGCGATATTGAAATAGCTGAGGAAATAACTCTACCAGATTCGAGATATTTTCCGGTACAAGAAGACAATACGAACTCGAGTTTCGAAATGACCGTTACTCTGACCAACGAACAATTCAAAGAATTGTTGAATAGACTTACTACTGTCGCTCCTGCGCCGGTGGCGTCTTCAGGAAATTTTTCCAAGTGTGCTTCGCGTTCCGATGGCACTACAATCAGTGACAGTATCTGACTCATACCCTCTTCACCGTGTGGATGATCTTCTTCATGCAGCAAAACACGCCCCATTCATGTTCACCATCGATCTACGTTCAGGCTACCATCAAATCAATGTTAAAGAAAGCGATCGTGATAAAACGGCCTTTACGACACCCTTTGGGACTTTCCGTTACCTTCGAATGCCATTCGGTTTACGGAACGCGTTCCAGCGTTTGATAGATCATTTTTGCAGAGGACTAAGGAATGTACTAGTGCTAGCCTACCTAGACGACCTCATCGTCCTCTCACCTTCATATGATCAGCACCTTGATGATTTGTCCCTTATTTTCGCTCGATTGAGAAAATTTCAGTCACAACCCATGTCCTAGAACCGGCCTAAGGACAACCCTTTTATGTCTGCCTTACCACTAAATGCCTCTCACACTAGGTATTGAAGAATTCAGTATTTCCATAAAAGCGAGCATATTTGAGATATGACTTGATATAATTTTGTTGTCAATCAATTATTCCTGAAATAGAGAAGTATTCGCACCTCGTCGTTTGATAATAACAATCTAAGTACCCACGAACTGTTTAACATAACATCCAATGTTATATTGGCGCCCAACGTAGTATGCTATTTGATTGAGTAGATATTATTCGAGAGTTCCATTCGAATACTTTCCATTGTGAAGCAGAAGTGGATCGTTCTCATTGTTTTTCGCGTGCTAGTGCTTCTACTGTGTAGGACACGTTCTGACAGAAAAACTCTATTCCATTTGATTTCGTGCGAAACTCAGGATCAGCAGCAACAATTTCGCTGCTAATTTGACGAGAATATCTTTGAGAAGAAAAACTGTGAGTACACTTTCCTCATTCAATACCACACTGTGACCGTGGATATTCCAAAGACAATTATGCATTCGCTGCGTGCGCGCAATATTGAAATAGCTGAGGAAATAACTTTACCAGATTGGGGATATTTTCCGGTACAACAGGACAATACGAACTCTAGTTGCGAAATGACCGTTACGCTGACCAACGAACTGTTTAACATAACATTCACTGTTATAACTTTCTGTGTTAGCAAGAATTCAGTAGAAAACCATGTACTATGAATCAATCAGCCGATTTGATACAGATAAGTTAGCATATTAAGAATACATAGACCTATTACCGACAACACAATCACGTTATTGTCCCATGCATCAAGTACTAAACTATGCAATTATCTATTCACATCAAATAGAGATTTTTCAGCAACATGATTCCATTTATTTTAGCAAATTAACTGCTTTGGTGCATATTTAATGCAGATATTTTGCCGTGATGATGCAATTTTTTTAACTACTAATATGAAATTCTCTCAGTGCATTTTCTCGGATTTATTCACTTTTGTGAATTCTCGAATCGCATTACGCTTATCATCAATTGCACGAAGTACTCCACTTTCTACTCTCATTGAAAACGAAGCGAAATATTTATGCATGCTGTGATTCGATCATTCCATTCACTATGTATGAGAGCTAATTGCCCATACTCTAATTGCTTCGAGACCGGCCTACCAATGGTCGCATGGGGGTGGACCGTAAACGTTTTCGCGGCACGCACGGCGCCGTTTATGATAATCTGCGACACCATGTTGGGGTCCCAACGCGGCGATATCGATTACGGGCCTAAAAGAGGGGTTGCTAAGAGACCTAGTTGCTAGGAAACGGTGGCGCGTCGTTATCCCGCGTGCCGCGTATATCATCCACATCTCGGAGTCGTCCATTTGATAATGATTTCAATTAGAAGAGGAAAGAATCGGCAAAAAAAGGAAAAGCTTGTGAGTAATGGCAGATAAGTATGTAAGTAATCATTATTCATTCTACAAAATTATAAAAATTATAGGAAGTGAAATTGAATTTCACAGTCAAAATGTCACCTTTTTTATGACAACAATCTTGGAGAATAACTAAATAGCTATAGCAAGAAGGTCATGCAACTTTCTATGTTATTATTATAATAATAATAATAATTTTACTAATAATAATATATACTTTATTGTCTGAAGAAGAATCTTGTTGACAAAGCTAGGTCAGATGATATTTGAAAACAAAAAGGTTAAAATAAAACGACATGAAAATACGCGACAATATAATCAAAATTAAGACCACATTGAAATACTAAAATATCACAACTCAAACATATATCACTATAATATTCCTGCAAACTGTAGGGTCCATCAGAGAGGACATTTTTGACTTTCTTCCTGAATTGACAGTCATCCAGACTTGCTGACCTCACTTATATCAACTGGCAAGTGGTTACCTATACATTTTTACACCATTATAATATATGGAATCTTTAATAAACTCTCTTGTGGGCAGAGGGATTTTCAAACTGAAATTTCTGTTGCGCGTGTTATGATGGATGGGAGTTGTAGTGAATTTTGAGTTGTGCTTATTCATCAGCCACACAGATTCCAGAATGAATAGTGCAATCACTGTCAATATTAGAATTATCAGTGTTTTTGAAGACGTTGGGCTGCACACTCCTCAAAAAGGTATTCCATATCGTAATTGGGAATCTATTAGTAAATAATATACCTACCATCTTGGCTGTAAAGAATCCAAATTCCTTAAAAATCACTCTCACTGCAAGAAATCTTATACCAGTGAGTAGCTTGACGTGGTTACTGAATTTCAGATTCTGGTCGATGAACAATCCCAGAAATTTAGTATCATTTCTACTCTCAATAAAATTATCACAGAATGTGAGTTCATCAAGAGAGTATCTGAATGATATTATACTAGTTTTAGATATATTGAACGACAGAATATTGGCGTCACACCAATCTTTCACCTTCTTCAAATCAGATGATATCATTTGATGCAGATCTCGAGGATTCCTACTGTTCCATAATATAGTAATCACCCAGCACCCAGCAGATGATTATTAAATTGCCCTACTCCTATTATCAGATGTACTTACTAGCGGTAGCAAAGTCATATACCTACTACATCCAGCAGCAGAAATCATCATCATGGGCGATTTCAATGTACACAACACTGCTTGGCTCGTACACTCTAACAGAACGGATGAAGCTGGGCGACAAGCCGAAGCTTTCGCCATCACTCACGGCTTAGAGCAGCTTATCAAAGAACCCACACGAATTCCCCATGCCGATAACCACTCAGCTAACATACTGGACTTATTCCTCACTAATAATTCAGCACCCTACACCATAGATGTACGAGCTCCACTTGGCAATTCTGACCACACACTCATCTCCACAACCTGCCCATTTTTCATTCCATCAACTGCTCCGGCACCCCCACGTCTTATATGGCATTACAATTCAGGAGATTGGGACGGTCTCCGCATGTTTTTCTCCGAGTTTCCTTGGCATAGAGTATGCTTTGACTCTGAGGACCCTTCACAGTGTGCTGCAGAAATATCCGAGAACATCATGCTCGGAAAGGACACATACATACCTCATTTTTCGAAACGATCATCACCTTCGAAACCCTGGTTCAACAAAAACTGTTCTAAAACTGTTGCCTTGAAACAAACAGCCTACCATCGCTGGCGCAAAAACCCTAATCTCGCGACTAGAGCAGAATACGTTGATGCCAGGAATAACTGCAGCCAAACAATAGATGCTTCGAAAGAAACATACAATGCCAAGATAAGATCGAAACTCATAGGTTGCCCCAATGGCTCCCGTTCGTTTTGGTCCCTTGCTAAAGCGGTCGGAAGAAATTTCACTAATAGTTCATTTCCACCACTGTCCAAATCCGACGGCACACTAGCAACAACATCGCAGGAGAAAGCGAATATTTTTGCAGAGATGTTCGCAGCAAACTCTACTTTAGATTCCCAAGGAAAACTGCCGCCAGACATTCCACCCGTTGAGAGTCGAATGCCCGAAATCGTCTTCCATCAACGCACTATCAGACGAATTTTGCTTGGTCTCAAAACGAATAAGGCTAACGGTCCTGATGGAATTCCACCCATTATCCTCAAAAAATGTGCACCAGAATTAACACCGATTCTCTACAAGTTGTTTACCATCTCGTACAGGTCGGGTATTTTTCCATCATGCTGGAAGACAGCTAGAGTCCAACCAATCCCCAAAAAAGGGAACAAGAACCTGCCCAACACTACAGGCCCATAGCCCTGTTATCAGTAATCTCCAAAGTGATGGAGAAAGCCATCAATATTGAGCTTATCAAACATCTGGAGAGCTCAGGAATCATCAATGATAGGCTTTCGCCACCGAAGATCTACTGGAGATCTACTTGCCTACGTCACCCATTTATGGCAATCTTCAATAGAAAAACACGGGGAATCTCTAGCTGTCGCGTTGGACATATCGAAAGCATTCGACCGTGTTTGGCACGAAGGACTCCTCCACAAACTACCATCATACGGCTTACCACCTCAGCTATGCCATCTCTTATCGAGTTTTCTTTCAGGCAGATCGCTCCACGTGGTGGTGGACGGTGTATCGTCTGATACCATTGGCATCAATTCCGGTGTTCCACAAGGATCAATCTTGGCACCAACATTATTCCTGCTTCATATCAATGATCTGTTGGGAGTAACAACTTGCCCCATCCACAGCTTTGCAGATGATAGTACCCTCCATACTGCGTTCTCTCCCAGAATTCCCATTTCTTCCCAGGAAACTAAGAACTCACGGCGCAGGCAGGTCAATGCTGTCAATGAAGATCTTGCTGAAATCACAGCCTGGGGAACGAACAACCTAGTTGAATTCAACGCCACCAAAACTCAAGCCTGCATTTTCTCTAGAAAGGCGGAACTCAGTATGCCCGATATTGTAATGTCTGGCTCCACCATCCCCACCAAGCCCACCATATCTATGCTCGGTATTTCCATCAGCAACACTCTTTCATGGGATAATCATGTCAGATCCATCGCAAAAGCTGCTTCACAAAAACTCGGATTCTTGTTCCGTGCGAAAAGCTACTTTACACCTCAACAGCTTCTCATGATCTACAAAGCGCAGATGCGGCCTATTCTAGAATACTGTTCCCACATATGGGGTTCAGCACCAAAACATACGCTGATGCTCTTAGATTCCATCCAGAGTAGAGCCATTCGCCTGGTGAGTGACGCCACACTCACTCACTCTTTGACATCATTGGAACACCGTAGAAAGGTCGGCGACCTTTCACTTTTCTATCGATACTTCCACGGGAAATGTTCTTCGGAAATCTCTGCAATCATCCCTTCACTAGCAATACCAATCAGACGAACTAGACAAGCCCAGTCAGCACATCCTTTCGTTGTCAACCTCGAAAGATGTCGAACAGCACTTTATCAAGACTCCTTCATCCATAGAACGGCTAGGCTCTGGAATTCATTGCCTGTGGAAGTATTCCCAACAACATATAATCTCCAAAAATTCAAAAAAAATTCCAATACCTAACTGCTGTCCCTATCCTCCCTAGGAACGCACGATGTTCTTTGAACATTATAGGGATTCCCTTTCGTGCGCTCCAATCGATAAAAAAAAAAAAAAAAAACATCGTCTGATAGAAATATACAGATGCACTCGCTAGTAGCAGCAAGGCAACTATATGGTTGATGGAACATTATTTCAGTGCTTGCATTGCATTTTGCTATTTTCTCTATTTTTCGTTTAGTGTTTGTTACTATCGTTGATTGAAAGTTTTACAACTGTGTTCCGGAGTTCATAATGACTTCTGTGATTCTGTGGTTTGCTGCTGAGATCATAAATTAATGAATTCATGAATCATGACTGGCATGAGGCATTGAACGCTCAACGATTCAATATTTATTTGTTTTAGCACTTGAAGTTGATAAATGAACTTCAATATTTCTATTCAATGAACCATAACCTTAACAATATACTGAATATGGAATTCAATGATAATGAAATTTTTATAAAGAATAATAACTTGAAGAATGATTTATTATGTAACAACATCAACAAACAACCATAGATATTGACATTGAAAATAACTTATTTTTCTACCAATAGACAATTATGTCTTGAATTAATTTTTTTTAATGAAACTGATCAGTAGGTATTCACATTCACTGAGTGAAAATAATAAAAACTTCGAATTCAATTTTGAGGTTATCTAATCGTTTTGAATGTTTTTCAATTACTATAAATTGGTGAAATGAAATTGAAATTCGATCAATTGATTTTATTTCGTGGGAAAATAAATAGGTGCATCTACTTATATTGGAAATTATGAAATTGACAACAAGAGTTGTTCTTACCTCAATATTCTCAATATAATTCAACAGGAAAACCCACAAAAACTCATGAAACCACATTGTCATTAAAATGAACTGACACTATATAATACAAGTTTCTAACCTGTAATCTTACACTGAATAATGAAATTTTCTAACCCCAATATAAAGCACACTAAAAAATTTTAAATATCATTCAATCTTCTTCACTGTCATCAAAATCATTTTCATTATCATCAGAATCATCCTCTCCTACATTTATAATCACTCGTGGAATTGATTGATTGATTGATTGATTGATTTAGTTTTATTTTCTAGGGATTATCTCTCAATGTTTTGAATGTGATGTGTTCCTCTATTCGAAATCAAACACACAGGTATTACCTAAAATGATCATTAATTTCCAGTGAAAATACTTACTGTTCTTATACATGTCATAGATACAATGCCTAATTGCGACTTGTTCACCATCATTAAGGTCTAAATGGGTTTTTCTCTTTGTTTGTTCTTTTTGGGGTCAGCCAAATCATAACCATGTTCCTGTTTGGCACATATTCTCCATACAGTAGCAATACTTATTTTCAATGCAGCAGCTACTCTCTGTAATTCAGACAAATCATATTTGGATCATTCGGACAACACAAAATATCATTATTAATACCATCATTCAACTAACATCTCTCACAGCAGTCATTGGAAGTAATGGGCCATCGTTATCACGTTCATTTTCGAAATATTGTATCAATGATACCATCATCTTCTGCGCCTCCGCACTCAGTGGTTTAGGCATTTTGAATAAATCGAATTTCACCTGTGATCCACAAATAAATCACGAACAATTCCTTGAAAGTAACAATTGTCAGTAATGAAATTATTCCCAGAGATCAGCTGATCACAACAAATCGCTTCTAGAAATGTCAAATCAATCTGGCATCGGTGTACAGTTTTGCCAACTTAAATCGATATCGCGGTTCGCCCATTTCGGAAGTTACTAGTATATTTAGATGTGCAGCTTTGGCACGACATTGTTACCAAGTATTACGCAACTATCAACCCAGCGTGAAAGCCCTTTAGTTCATAGCCGAGCGTAGCGAGGCTAGGAATTCAGCCAAGGCAGTCAATCTACATTTTCTGCCGTGTGGAACATAGAATTTTTTTCACCAAATGATTTAAAACCAATTTTGTGTGATTTTTTATTAATAACTCTATCATATTGTGTTCACTCAATGTCAGTGTCAGTTTTGATTACTAATTTCATTAGAATTCCTTGGATCGTTGCATAGCAACAAATTTTTTCTGCCTAGGCAGTGAAAGTACACCTTTTCTGCCTGTCAAGCGGCAGGAAAAAGTCACTATCCCTGCCGCTTGGAGAAAAAAGCCTTCGTTTGGATTTTTTTGTTATTGAGTTAATTATTAATATTTCCCTACGAACCAGCAAGGCGATAATTTGATATGTGGAGTAAAGAGATATCTGATTGGTAATTTCAATCACTACAAAGGTATGCCGAAAAATGTATTGAATTTGTGAATTTGTAGGTTATTTTGATTTTTTTTTTGAAAATTACTTATCAAATATCAAGTATGCCCCATAAATTCACCAATAATTATTATATTTCACGCTGTTTCAGATATAATGAATTCAGCAGTAGGTACTCAACAGGCATATGAAAAAATAACGTTGAACCGAGTAATGGTAGGATAGATGGACTGATTGAAGAAAACCTGATTTTATATAGATAGGAGATTGTGTGACGATGAAGACACTCCCAATTGCAGCATTGCTAGCAAGCTATCTCGACATCATTATACGTAACTCATAACCAAATTCCAGAATATTGGCGTTTCAGAAGTGAAAAAAATTTGCAATCGCTACAACTTACTGGGGAAATACCTATATACCTAATTCATTATCTCTAAATCGATTATCCTTATATGATATCAGGTAGCTATGAGTACTGAGTATACAAGTTGTTGATAATTTGAAAGACTATATATCATCGAACCAATGGAAATTCAGTTTTCTTGATCATTTTCACATCCTTTTTCTCTTTTGAATCTTGCCCTGAAGGTTCACGGATTGTATATAGGTACGAGCGATAATGGAATCAGTAACAAATGGAATCAAACACCATTTCACACACATCTCTCCTCCAATATCAGTTTGTTCACAATGAATGTGACAATTTTATCTACGATCGACGGCCGTATATTCTTGCATGTGTTTTCCATGTCAATTCGATCTTCTCTTGTCGTCTGCCTATGTGCCGTGCCGCGACTATGCTAATAAAGATATTCAATTAATTAAAACACAACAAATGCGCCGACAAACGGAAACTAACTTCAAATCTCATCGTTAAATAAGTCGAAGAGAGAACAAGAGATTCATATCATATGCTAGAAATTGGACGGAATGAACATGATTCAAATATTCATCAATTAGCTTAACAAAATTAAATGATGTTGGACGTTTAGGAAGTCTTTAAAATTAAGGAATGTTGATGATGAAATATTGTTGATAACGGCCCTATACCTCGAAATTGTCAATAACCAATATATATTGTTCAATGAAGTTTCATGCACCCTCCGTTTAAAATCGGATTTTTGTTGAAATTATACAATCAGGTATTTGTATACAATAGCAAACGGTAATTCACACTTTGACGATTACTAAACTGACCCTAGGTGGCCTATCGACTCATTAGGACCCGCGGACCGTAAACTACCTACTTTATCGCCTGCTGATATTCTCATAGTGTTGTTATTAACACATCACTTCATGGGATACGATTCAATTAATCCAGTTCGATGAAAAACAAATTACTTTATCAAGATAGTGATGAAGATGAACGATTTCCCATATTGATTTCCCTCAACTATATAACCAAAACTCACCAAATATCTTGTCGGTTCGATTTTGAATATAAATTTAACATGTATTTAGTTCAATGCCTTCTGTAAGATGAATCATATAGACATAAAAAATTATTTTGAAAATTTTTCATCCATCTATGACTTTGTTAAGTGGAAGTGTTCTGCTTTCGCTGTCATATTTCACTAATATCCCAAGGATGTATCGAATAGCAGAAAGAATGCGTCATCATATTTGTATTGTTGTTTTGTCATATGTGTGTTTGAACTCATTTTGAGTGACATGACCCTCAGGTTGCTTTTCCAACAGCATATGAGGCAAGCTGTTTTTATGATAAGGTGGATCAATTTTGGCAAAGGACTCAACGTATTTATTTAGCCGTATTTGCTATTTTCAGGTTCATGTCATTTACCTCTACATCATAACCTGGGACAAATTTTCACTTAACTATTGGGAAAATTCTGGTATAATTTTAATATTATTTCATTATACCTTTAGTAAAGACAAAACAGATGATTTTCCCCAAAAATGGCACTGCGTTTGAAGAATTTTCCTATCAGAGAGCCTGATAGAAAAATTCACTAGCTTGTCAATGACAATTTGTATTGAAAAAAGTTTGATGAAGAGAAATGAAGGTAGGTATATAGAAGAAATATCAAATTTTCACTTATCTTTGGACGATTCGGGACCGAATCTGCTCTCGTGTCAGTCGTTTCCTCTTGTCTTCGTGTAAAGTGTTTTTGACCAGCTTCATTACTAGACTGGTTTTGATTAATATCTAAGTAACCTGAGACTGATTCTACTTGAATTTCACTTGTTCAAAACCTTGAAACCTGAAAACCTGAAAGAGCTGAGTATAATGCATTGATTCCTGACTTCCCGAAGCTTTTCCTGATAGTTAACTCTGATAAACATTATTACAACCCTTTTCAACCCTTTGCTTATGACATGAAATTTGATTGAATTATTTATCAGTTGAAATGATGGATGTTCACCTGGTCATAACTCTTTTGTTATTGGATATTTTCCAGTCAAGTTCATCCAGCATTAGCAAGGGTAGTAGATTCTGTTCCTGTGCCCATTTAGAGTTGAATCTCATTTTTTCAGCATTTTTGTGAGTTTGAGAACATGTGCTTTTGGATGATAGTTCCTGCAGCCATAGTTGAGAATTCCGAACAATAAGAACCTGAGATCGAGCTGTCCTTGTATCGAGGTCGAGGAGGGAATATAAATACTGAGGACAGCTAAGGGATCACTCTCTTCTCTACAAGTCGGCACTACCTGCTCGACCTGCTCTTCAAGCTCCTGGTTCTCTGGCTGATCTCTTAGTGCTTTCATAGTTCATTCAAAGCCAGTGTAAAGTATTAATGTTTAGTGTTTTCCTGTTGCACATGTAAGTTTGTATCATAGTTTTCACCATTATTATTCATCCTGTTCGTAGATTCATTCCATTCCTGTTGTTTTCCATACCGATACTCATCGTACCTGTGTGAAGAATCCAGAACTTTGTATTTGCGAATAAATGGTTTTTGTGATTGCATATTTCAAATTCCTTTCTCTGTTGTCATTATTTTCAGTTCCGAATAGTTCCAATGATTTATTCAATGAGTTTCAATATTTTCATTTGTCAAAATTACAGATTATTATTATTGACTGACGACTGACAGTCGTCAATTCTTCTTCTTTTCCTTGAGAAATCTAGTCCTGTGCACCGGTGTCTCTGTGTTTTGAGTCCCGTCAGGCGGTGTTCTGTGGTTCATGAAATGTTGACATAAATGGAAAAATATAATCAACCTTACTAAAATTTCGATATTAGGGAATCAGAAAATCGATGAAAAAGGAAAGATGAAAAGAAATTGAATCTGTTTAATTCGTTTGGAATTTTGTTTCCGATTGTACAGGTAGACTTAATGAAATAGTTTGAATAAATAATTTTCCAGGCCTAACCTTAAGAGACCAGAGACCTGAGAGATATTTTGCTTTGAGTCTTGTTATTATACCGACTGAAAATAGTAACCAGTATTCCAGGCTGAACCCAGGGTTTGTAATCAAAGCCTACATTCCCTTGACTCCTTATTGATTCCAGGTCGATTCAATACCATTGACCCCTGGTTCATATCGTAGGTACCGAGGTAGGTATACCTCCTGTACCTTTCTCCCCTGTTGCTACTTTGGGCCTCCGTACAAAAACATTTTGTGCAGAGCAGGTAGATTAAACTACCTCAAAAACAATTTGGCGCTCGAAAACCCCCCCGTCAAATACCAGAGTAGTCTCCGCCCTGAACAGAGCGCCAAAGTAAGGGCCCCAGAAACAAAGCTCTTTACATTCGAATGTTCCAGTGACTTCAATGCTTCATCGTGTTTTCGTTCGCCATTGTCGGTCTTTGAATGTCGGTATACGGTTAATCGGCACATCTGACTTCTTCAGTGTTGTAGCATTCAAAATTACAGGAATACAATTCAATTTCTTTGTTTCACAAATTTTCATCTTCCAAAAATCTACATTTAAGATATTCATAAGGAATCAAACCTACAAAGAACAATAGGTATAATATTTTTCAAATGATTATCATTTGAACATGTCTTTCGATGAACCAATTTTATCACACATAGTTGTGGATGATAGCATGGAAATGACAACAGACAAATGATTATTGATCTCATCTGGAATTCGATGTGCCAATAGGAAGTGAGGATGTAGCTTGTAGGAATCTTTGATTTCTGGTTTCCTGATCCTAGAACTGAAGAAATCTTTCAATGTTTTTTGTTGTCCCTCCAAGGAATAAACAAATGACTCACCACTGTATTCAACCCAAACTCAAATAGCTGGTTTATTCCAGGGATTATTCAAGGTAACTGCTTGATCTGAATAGTCTTTTTTTCGGTGTTGAAGAATAATTTCCTTCATCATCTGGAATTCCTTTCAGGGTTATATTCTCATCCAGACTTAAGCACAACTACATATAAGAGGTTATGACCATCATTACCGAAGGAAGAGAATAACTCTTCTCCTTTTTTTGTCTCTTTCCCCCGGAGTGACTGCGCAACCAGGTTCTGCGACTGAAGATGCATCCACCATGACCTCTTTGATTGTGTACTTCCCAACGCCACCAGGAGATTTGGGAATGGGACAAGCGCTGCAGGTGGTGCCAGGAATAAAATGAAACAATGCCACATGTCCTCATTCACTGCTGAATGCACTAGGCTGCCTGGCAAAACCGGCATAAGGGAATCCAGGATATGTTCGTCAAGGCCCTCCCTGCTCGCCTTGTGGCAGTTTTTGTAAACAGGAGGGTGCCCCACTCCACTTCCAACCTACGCCTTGACATAGTGGTATTGAATGAGGACGAGGTAAGGGTCATCATCGTATGACGTCACTCTGCCGTTTGAACACGAACCGTAAGCCCTTTTGCATGCCTGCGAGAATAAGGAATCAAAGTGTGCAGGCATTGCTGCGAAACATCGTACTCAAGGCTCTTGGTTCATATGACCAAAGCAACGAACTAGTGCTCCGGCTGTGTAGAACTCCGCAAAGATACGCAAAGCTCAGGAGACTGCTGATGTGGAGCCACGCAATCAGATGGTCCCTGGACATTTATGTGAAGCATCCTACGGGTATCCAGCAATATGTGGTTTGTGCCTGATTTCGAAGGTCCATTTATCCATTTACTATCTTCAGAAAGATCCAATCCTCCATAGCGTTTTGTGGCCTAGGTAGGGACATGATTTCATCCGGAAACATTTGTGATTTCTTGAAATTCTTTTTGAAGTCATTGTGCGACGAACATGGAGAAGCGTCTCGCTTCTGAACGAATCCAGGAGAATACAGTTTTTGAGTCTATCCTATGGAATGTATTCGGAATATTGAGTAATATTGTTCTTCAGGTGAAGTCCTAATCTCGCTGGGTATAGATAAAGGTTCCAGAGGAGATACCCAAGTTTCGTGAGAAACATACTTTGACTTCATTGTCTTGATGCCAACGAGTATAAACAACACATGCGTCAGCATTTTCAGAAGCATCACGAAATATGTGCAAAAGAATCCAATTGCAGATTACAAAACCTATATATCATATAGACTTTCGTGAATCAGCTTTTGAGCTTTTATTTCAATGTCTGCTCTTCCTAGGTAGTCATCCATGTAGTGGGACTGGATAATAGCTTCAGCAACCTCACGATAATCATAAACAAAATCAGGCGAATTTATATTTTTGACCTCTTGTGTCGTACATGGACCGCTGACTGAACCGAAGAAGACATCATATATCTCAAAAACGTCTGGATCTCTATTCCTCTCCATCTCTCGAAAATGAATTCGTTGAGCGTCTTTCCTGACTTTGACGTGAAGGAACATATCGATATCAGCGGTGAAAGCAAATTTCTCTATGCGAAAGTTCGAAAGAATCTTGTGAAAAGAATTATAAAGGTCTGGTCCAGTGAGTAGAACATCGTTCAGACTCACCTTATTTGATTCAGATGCTGCATCAAATACTATTCTTAATCTATCTGGCATATATTCTTCCACCATATTGCTCAGCTCCTTCTGACGACAGCTTCGAAAAATATTTTTCCATGTCGTCAATCTTGGCCATGTAATTCTTGGCAAAGTTTTCGTACTTGTCCCTCCATCTGTCGGTACAGTGAAGTCTTCTGATTGCATTCTTGTTTAGATTAGTTTTTGAAAGCTCTTGCCAAAACTCGGACCAATTTATGAACCTCTTTCAGTTCCGTCATATGAGTTTCATACGACGTCGAGGTTCAGTCATTATCAAGGATCAAGGAAGCAGGAGTAAAACCAGCGGAATCATGTCGGTCTGAATTCAAGGTGGACCGAAGTTCAAGAAGATGTTGATTCCATTTTCGGTGGTCATTCTCGCAATACTCACTTGAATATTATTGTCTCAACAATTTTGTATGTTATCTCGACAGGACTAGCTCGCAGAGTGTACGGAGGTGTCAGTCGAAGTTTTATTTCGAGTTCCATCAGGAGATCCTCGAAGAATATTTCGGTGTACTGAGCCCCATAGTCGCTGATGACAGTGCCTGGGCGTCCAAATCTCAGTACGATGTCTTTATAGAAGGCCTCGGCAACGGCTCAGGAGATGACCTCCTAAAGGGTCCGGACTTGTACTCATTCCGTGAAACGTTCCTGATAGACAGTCAGGTAGCATATTTGTTCATTGGATTGAAATAACGGATTGACTAGATCGGTACCTATAGATAGTATCCCACGGTTCGTGTTCTGGACGGATTAATTAGTCCTGGAGGCTGTTGCTTCATATTCCTGACAAACTTCACAGCTTCGGACGTATCGAGCTATTTCACGGAACATTCCAGGACAGTAGAAGCGATGAGTTATCCTAGCAATTGTCTCCGCTATTCCATATGGCCAGCGGTGAAAGCATTGAAATCAAAACTTGTTGACGAAAACATTTAGAAACACAGAGTTTCCAAGGTCCGCTCATATCCATCTCACAGGGGTTGTTCGAGTCTCAAAAATGTCGAAACAGGCGATCTTTCTTGATACAGCAATATGGAAAAGCCTCTGCGTTTTTCTCTTCCCTGGTTCTCCTTATATTGATACTAGTATTATTGTTTTTCCTCTTCCATTTCGGCCTCTGCCACACAACATTCTTTCTCAGTGACGAAGTAGTTACGTAGAATCGTAAATCAAATCTATGTTTGTGGGTTATATCGGACGGCCTATTCTTTTAATGAATACCCGGCCAATGCCTGGAAGATGTTTTCAAGTGGAGATGTTTACTCAAATAATGTCTTGCTATAAATTGGATCAGGTAATTGAATTCAAATTCGTCTAACAAAACATATACAGGCATGTAACTGAAAATATCGTTTGATATAGCTTCGGTTCGCAGTACAATAGCCTTTGGCAGTTTGTCAAACACTATAAATATAACAGAGTACATACAACGATTTGCTGTATTGTTTCAATTGGAACCGAATACGTTGATCCAGAAGTTTGGTGATCTCATTTTTGGTGCTTCACCCAAAACAATATAGCTGGCGCTAGTGAGACTTTGCCGACTGCTGATAACCAATGACTACCAAGAATATAACACCATACATATCAGTGGCGATCTTATATGACGCTTGATGCGCATATTGCTTCTACTAAAGTCCTCGCTATAAGGCAATGTGCACGGATTCTTGAACAACTCAACGCTGGCGCTTCGGTGAGTCGAGCTTTCAGAAGCACGAAGGCGGTATCCTGGATTCCTGTTCATTTCCAACTTTTACCTTCCTCAAGCAATTTGGTGTGTGCTGCAACTATTCCGGAAAAGTCAGGGATTCATCTCATATACCAGAAAGTCAACCCTAGAAACTGTCTGAGTTTTCTCAGGGTGTTAGGGGTGGGCCACTGGACAATAGACTTTATCCTACTAGCCTACCATGAACGGTTGAAACCTTAATGAAGATTCCTCAGGTGTTCATCAAAAGTTTTGCTTGGTACGATGATATCGTCCTAGTACGCAAAAGCTAATGGTTCCATATCTTGTACAATAATTTGATCCGTCATCCTCTGGAATGTTGCTGTAGCGGAGAAAAGTCCGAAGGGCATGAATCTGAACTGAAATAATCCTCTTCCAGGTACCGTGAAACAGTATCTGCCAATACCCTTGTCTTGAGTCTCAGCTGGATATGTACTCAGCTTTCCAGAGTTTTTCCATTATGGAATTGATAAAAGGTAATGTATAAGCAATCTACTTGGTGACATCATTAAGTTCCTGAAAATTTACGTATATAGAACCAATGTTTTCCGTCCTTATTTTCAACAATGACAACCTGTGAATTTCATGGACTGCTAAAAGGTACCTTCGTCCAGCATTATATCGTTGATTACTTCCTGCATCTTTAGATTTCTAGAGCGGTACTTTTGTTCAATCATCTCTGTCGTTTTTAGGCGAAAACGATGCTTTACCAAAGGTGTCGGCCCCTTTTTCTGTTGAAATGCGGGTAGTTGATAATCTGAAAAGATTTCCAGGGTGTGTTTCGGTGTCAAGTTTGTCTGCTCTGGACTAGATGATACTGAACTGGCTGGATTTTCAGGAGGGATTAAGTTTGTAGACAGGGCAGGAGGTACTGAACTTTTGTGTATTCATTCAAAAGGCCTAATTCAGGTATAGAATTTGTCAAGTTCGAAATACAGAACTTGTTTGATTGACATAATCATGCATAAAACTATAAAATTCCTTAAATTGCAAGTACCTACGTAAAACAACACACAAACTGAAAATGTGAAAGAAATGCAGTCACATAAACAGTTCATTGATATCATGAAATAGATTTGCCATCAGAAAATGTTTAATGGAATTTCGGAACTTGGAGTATGTTGATTGATTCTTCATCTCTTCAGGTAATTGCTTATAGACTCTTATGCCAGTTGGAAGTGGACCACTTGATGATATTTGGAGGTTATTTTGACTTGGATATATCAACTGGTTGTATCTGGTTTGATAGCAATGTGTGTCCATATGCCTAGGAAGAGTGTTTCTTATTTTATGAATGAAAATGTTTAATGGAATTTCGGAACTTGGAGAGTGTTGATTGATTCTTTATCTGTTTAGGTAATTGGTTATAGACTCTCATGCCAGTTGGAAGTGAACCACTTGATGATATTTGGAGGTTATTTCGACTTGGATAAATCAACTGGTTGTCTCTGGTTTGATAGCAATGTATGTCCATATTCCTAGGAAGAGTGTTTCTTATTTTATGAATGTAACATGCTGATTTCATTATATAGAGACATGCTAGTGGTAATATATTCAACTCAGCAAATAGGGGTTTGCAAGAGAGTCTGGATGATATGCTTTTCATGGTTCTCAGTGCTTTTTTCTGTACTAGAAATAATTGCTGTGCCGCTGGAGAATTACCCCATAGGAAAATGCCAAAAAGTAAAGTGGACTGGATTTCTGCAAAGTACAAATTTATCAGACAATAAATGTCAACAACCTTCTGCATACATCGAATTTGAAATATTTTTGTATTTATCATTTCGATTTCATTAGATATATGATATCTCCAGCTGAGATCATCCTCCAGGGTTATACCTAGAAACTTTACTGTTTGTTTCCTATAGATTTCAAAGTCATTTAATTTGATTGTGATCGGATTGTGAATAATTCTCTGTCTAGTATGAAAGATCAAATACTCCGTTTTCTCGGTGTTGAGAAATAACTGATTCGCCGAAAACCATTCACCAAGTTAATGGAGAAGACGATTACATGCTATTTTATTCTGTTCACTACACTCTTGTGATAACCACTGAGTTACTAAAAAAGTTTTTATATGTTGTTACAGTACGGGCTCGATTTGTACGATGGCATAAAAATACAAGATAATTTCTATGATAATATGAGTTATATTTATTCAGCATCTGCGTGATTCCTCTAGCCAGGGTTGCCTGTTAGATCAATCGTGAATAGTAGGTTCGATTTAATCCAAATGGTTCAGTGACTGATATGAATTTGTGTATATATAAGTGGAAGGGTAGTCGTTGCTGACCAGTTAGGTATTGACTAGGTTAGGTTAGGTTCCATGTGAGTGGGGCGACTACCTACCTCCCCTCGTAGAGGTTACAGTTCACCGTACAATCCACATCTTTTTACGAAGTTCATGGTTAAATTGGGTGAGATTTGTCTGAAATCGATAGTCGAACCTTAGTCTTTCTAAGCTAGAGCATGAACATAATATGTGTTCAGCCGTTTCGTCTTTCACACAACAGAACCGACAGTCCGTTTGTTGGTTCAGACCCATCCTTCCCAGGTGCTATCTTAGACGACAGTGTCCCGTGAACAGTCCAGTCAGAATTCGCAGGTTACCCCTGCTCCCTTCTAGGATCTGCCTGGTTATTTTTTCCGATGGTTTAGGCAGGAACGCCTTAGAATGGGTTAATCCTGGTAATTCAGACCAGTACGTGAGTGTTTTTTCCCTCCGCCCAGCCCGAGATAGTTGTTTTCGCCGCACTTGCGGTGACCCCAAAATGTGGTTCTGGTCCTATAAACACAGATTCGGTTCCCTGTTTGGCGAGGATGTCGGCTTTCTCGTTACCCTCCACCTCCTGGTGTCTAGGCACCCACAGCAAAGTGACTCTGTTGTTTGCACCCAGGCATTCTAGGGATTCAATACAGCTCCATACAAGCTTGGAATTTATCTTGCTGGAGCTCAGTGCTTCAAGAGCAGCCTGACTGTCTGATACAATACTGATATTTTTGTTTGCTAGAGGTTTATTCGACAACTCTCTAGCACACAATTCAATTGCGAATACCTCCGCCTGAAAGATTGTAGCATATTTGCCGAGATCGACGGAAATTTCCGTCGTCGGTTTTCTGCTGAACACACCGGCTCCAACTCCAAGAGGGGTTTTCAAACCATCTGTGTACATTACGTGTTCGGTCTCTGGGAATTAGACTGATCCACTTGCCCATTCGTCTCTCTTCGGGAAGAGGACTTTGAAAAACTTAGACTGATCCACTTGCCCATTCGTCTCTCTTCGGGAAGAGGACTTTGAAAAACTTTTTCACGTGTGTCTGAGTGGCCAACATGTCGGGAACCATTCCTAGAGTTTGGTGATCTTTTGTTTCACTCAGTATCCCGGAGTGGTCCAGCAGTCGCCCCCCTCTAATTTGATTATCCAATGACAGGAATCTTTAGGAAACCATCCTGGCTTTCCCTCTCCAAGTGAACTGTAACCTCTAGGGGTGAGCCACAACCTACGCGCTACAGTAACAGATCCGCAGCATGAGGAAACCAGCTGGATCATCGACTCAGGAGCAACGAGCCATATGGTGCACAATCCCGAGTTGGACTCCAGCAGAAGGGATTACGTACGGCTTGCAGACGACCGGAATAGCCTAGAAGTGAAAGGTGTTGGGACCGTGGCCATAAAGTGTAGAGACGCCTATGAAAATGTTTCGGAAGTAAGAGTGAAAGACGTGCTCTTCGTTCCCGGCTTGGGCTCTAATTTATTGTCGGTGAGAAAATTCACTGCAGAAGGCTATACAGTGCCCTCTGAGGATGATTGCTGCATGCTTATAAAGAACGGGAAAATGCTGGCTATAGCAAAAGTAAACCCAGGCCTTTATAACTTGAGCACTGAAAAAGTAGGCGTCATCAGAGCACCAATGAATAAGGAATGCTCCAAGAACTGCATCTACCTGTAGCACAGGCGGTTCGGCCATCGGTACTCGGGAGCAATTGAAAGTTCAGCAGAGAAAGGGCTGGCTACTGGAATCCAGTTAGAAGATTGCGTACAGGATGGAACATGCGAGTGCTGCATCAAAGAGAAAATGACACGTGTGCCATTTCCGAAAGAATCTAAGACTGACACGAAGGAAGTACTCGACCTCATCCATACGTATGTATGCGGGCCGATGCAGAAAGCTACGCCAAACCATACGCGGTATATATTGACTATAATTAATAGATGACTACTCCCGGTATACACATCTGTACCTGATGCGCCATAAAGACATAACGGCCGGGCTAATGATGGAGTTCATGAAGACGATAAAAATTCAGTACAATAAAGTGCCCAAAATAATCAGATCAGATCGAGGTGGTATGTCAATGAAGATTTACAGTCATACTTGAAGAAATACGGAATTATCGTGCAATACACCGTACCCTATTCGCCGCAGCAGAATGGAATTGTCGAAAGGAAAAATAGATCTCTACTCGACATGTCCATATGCATGATTTTCGACGCCGATCTTGACATCAAGTATTGGGGAGAGGCAATTCATTCAGCTGATTATCTACAAAACAGGCCCCCCACTAAAGCAACAAGTAAAACAAACTTCGAATTATGGCACTCAAAGAAGCCAAACGTCAGTCATCTAGAAGTCTTCGGTAGCGCCGCGTATATGCATGTACCAGAAGAAATGCGCAGAAAATTAGATGATCGTGCCAAAAAACTAACTTTTTTTGGGTATTCGAACGAATCAAAAGCCCATCGTTCATTAAATACAAAGACCAACAAAATCAAGATTAGCAGAGGTGAGGTTCGTTGAAAAAAAAGGTATAATGGAGTCGACAGTACAGTGCCAAGACGAAGTTGAAGTAACTTTATCAAGAATCATCCAGGAGCAGAACGTCAAAGATGATCATGAGGATGACAGTAGTTCTTCAATTCAAGGCGACACCGTTGAAGAGGAGACCTGCTCTACAGATAACGATTCCAGCAGCAGACAAGCTGAAAATATACATATCGAAGTTGAGAGGGGTCATGCAGAACTCCGCCGCTCTGAAAGGTCTAATAGAGGCGTGCCGCTCGAGAGGTATATGGACACATTGAACCTAGCAACTGAAGGGCAAGATCCAACGAGTGTGAAAGAGGCCCTTTCTAGACCCGACAGAGACCACTGGATAAAGGCTATGGAAGAAGAGATTGATTCCGTATGTAAAAACGGCACATGGGAAGTCGTGATGCAGCCGGATGGCAGAGACATCGTGACGTGCAAATGGGTCTTCAAGACAAAAAGGAATGTCGATGGAAACATCGTAAGGCATAAAGCAAGACTTTTCGCGCGTGTTTCCACGCAAGAATACGGGAAACACTACATCGAAGTATTCGCGCCTGTCGTGAAACAAACAACCCTGCGAACACTTCTAACAGTAGCAGGTCATATGGGGATGCAAGTCAAACACTTTGATGCAATAACCGCGTTCCTCAACGGTGACTTGGAAGCAACCATATATATGCAGCAGCCCGAAGATTACGCCATTCAAGGTAAAGAAAAAATGGTGTTCAGATTGAGGAAGGGCATTTATGGACTGAAGCAAGCGGCCAATATATGGTACGATCGCTTGAACGACTGCTTGAACGAATTCGGATTCATGTTTTTACATTAAACACTATGGTACCAGGAAAATCTACCTAAATTCATATGTCGATGATTTTTTAATAGCTGCAAAAGACCCGAAAAAGATCGACCAGGTAGCAAAATTTTTGAGCAACAAGTTTCAACTCAAGGTCCTTGGAATCCTACGATATTACCTAGGCATCGAAGTCAGACAAAATGAAGATGACTACTTTTGTCTCAAGCCGATTGATCGACGGATACCCGTTAGCTCAATTGGCAGAGCGTTGGGCATGTAACCCAGAGGTTGTAAGTTCGACTCTCACACGGGGCGATAGAGTTTTTTCATTTTCCGTTGTCACTCGAAATTGGGGCTTTCCATCTCTATCATTAGATGTATCTTCTCGGTTGAGTAACCGACACACATTATGACTTGACTCCTATGTATGATTGCCTGCGGACATTCCCGTATACAAGGAAAGACAATGCCAGAGGACGAACGAGGATATATGGAGACTGTATAGTACCATCCTGTTCTGTATTCACAAGATAGGAGTAGTCGTCCACTCAATCGACTGTCACTTCATTAGCTTTATTTTCCTGTTTTGCCTTCCAAACTTCATACTCTGTGCACTCACTTTTCATGTGTTCGTGTCTCTTGCAAAAAAAAAACATGTCCTTTTGAAAGTTGTGCCTGATGTACTTGCTTGCGAGCTGGGCTTGCTTTCGTAGATAGCTTTCATTGCGGTTCCGTCCGATGCCTCTCTTCTTGCTTCCCGCGAGTCCTTGCGCCACATATATTCGTCGATAAACTTCCCTTTGACGAAATCAAACATAAGGTCCTTCTCGGACCTACCCTCTAGAGCCATAATGAGAGTTCCGTACGCCTCTGGGTGCTATTGTCTATAACTTGGCCCATGCCAAAAAGTCTGTCAGCATATTCTGAGAGCGTAGCAATGTGTTCAATCATATCACTGCCCTCTTGAAGGACTGTATGATGAAGACGCTGTTGTAAATGGACTCTACCTGAAATGCTAGACTTCTGGTGATACTCCCTTAGCGTGATTCACTGCTCGCGTGCTGTCTTGGCATTCTTCATGAGCCTGAGTTGGCTGTCCTCTACCAGCAGGCCGATGGTACCTTGAGCCGCTTCATCCTTGGCAGTCCATGCAGCGTTAACTGGAGTTGCTGGCTCTACTTTGACGACATCCCACAATTTGTTCCTCATCAACATGAGCAGGAGTTTATAGCTCCATATTGAATAGTTTTCGCTGTTGAGTTTTTGAACAGTGGCACGTACAACTTCTGCCATTATGTGGATTCACTGTCACCCTCATTCACATTAACTGTCTATCACTGTTAACTTTTGATTATCCTTATTATTTTCCACTCATTTCACCTTGTCTTTATTTCACACTAGAGTTTGGGCCCATAACCGTTTGGAAATAAGGTTGCATGTATGTTTAAATGAACTTTATTTAAATATTCAATACAGTCTATTTTCCAGTACTCTAGAGGAACAAAAAAGAACGTGAGTTGTAATGATTGGAGATTATGAGTTATCAAAATATTGATTTGACAAATTCTATATTATCAGTTCTGGTATATGTCTACATGGTGTTGAGTCCTGATTGTCAGCTGAACTTTGAGTTTGCATAGCGTTGCTTTTCCAACACTCATTGCTGTTTAGAAAGACAATGGGGAATGTTACTGACAAGATTATTATATAAAAAAATTAGTACGCGAAGCTCCAAGTCATTTCCACGAATGTTCATAAATGATCGATAACGTGAGAAGAACAACTACTTTCCTGGCTATATGCCACGCAGAACATCAAATTAAATCCTCGCGAAATCTATGTAATAATTCGTATTGACGAATAAAATAATTACCAGTGTTTCGTTCCTAAACGCCCGGCTGCGCCTCCGTGGTTCAGGAACGCACCAGATAGCGGTCATGGATGCTATCTGCGACAGCCTTGCACTGATGAGAGCCAGAAACTCGAAACTGGTTTGCCGGTAATCAGGCGTAACTGAACGACTTAGGCGCAGCTCGGCGTTTAGAAAAGTATCACTCGCGATTTTATTCCTCTATACGAATTATTGCATAGATTTCGCGAGGATGTGATTCAATGTTCTGCGTGACATATAGCCAGGAAAGTAGTTGTTTTTCTCCCGTCATCTACCAATTTCCTTCATTCATAAAGATTTGTGGAAATAACATTGCATTCCACTATGAGCATTTTGTCTTTATCTTAGTCATTTTATTGAACATGAGCACCTACCTATCTACCCACCCAAATATCTTCACGAGAAACATACAAGATGCTTTAGACTGCAGATATCATGAAATTGACGAAATCATGAATACCATTGGTGTGTTTGATCTCGTCGAAGGCGAAGGCTCGAATACCGTTGTAAACTTCAGATCAATAATTCGCGTAAGTTCCAGGCAAACTTTGAAAATCATTCAAATGTACTTTGACAAAAATGCCTTTGTTCTTCTCGTTCTGTTTATTTTTCTCTCGGAAATACCCTGAGGATATATATATACCTATATAGAGAGATCGAATATGATTTGGTCTCAAGAAGTCTCAAAAGGACTTATCCAAAGTTCCATCCATTTAATTTTTCTCTTTCTAGAATCAGTTGACCACGTAGATGAAATATTAATTCATCTTTGATAGACACGACATTGACTTTGACATCGTTTGGGGTGAGGGAAAGAATGAAAATACTGCCGAGGGGATCCAAATCCTTGTAATACTATTAGGGAGGTTTCGTATAAACATAATGATGCGTGTCGAGTCCGTGAAACTCAATAGGAGAATGTAATAGATGTGGTGGAATCATGATACATGAAATATCACTATTCTTGAGCGTTCCCAAGATAAGTGTCAACAATATACAGCATGTCTCATTTCAAACGGTCTCCCTCTATATTTATCAGCTATTAGTCGTTCTATTTGTACCAAATTTGGACCTGTATGAATTACCATCAATATGAGACGTTTTTCAGAGACCAACATCATTTTGGAAGGTGCCGTAAAACGTAGGTTCGTATAAAATATAAAATTTTAGTACGCTCAACAGCTCCGGTAGGTTGGAATTCAGGATTGGACAAAAAACAAGAATTCCTTTTTTCTTGTCGAACTCACTGCTCCTGAGTAAATGATAATTTACGTTCGCAAATATTCTGTTAGGCTGTGCTTGTTCTTTTGGAACCCTTCATGAAAATCCAATAAAAAATCGAATAGGAGCTCTTGAAATCATGAAGAACAATATCATTTATGAGGTCAGTTTGCCTGTAAATAATTCCTAATATGATTTCATTGAAAAACTACCTCTTTTCATTTTGATGAAAATGAACGACACTTTCCATGATGATCATGATCATCTCAGATCAAATTGATAGTTATTTATGCTGGTCCAAATATGGTGAGCACGAATAATAAATAAGGTATAGAGCGGGGAGGCGTTTAAAGTAATATACATCGTATTATGCGACCAAACGTTATTTAAGATTAATTCTTTCATTTTCTGTTACATGTGAAATCCCGCGGTGATATCCGAAATCAATACAATTCAAGAAACTCAAAATATTCAGTAAAATTATTGTTGACCACCAACAAGACCTCGTTGATTCGCCTTTGTGTCAGCACAACATGATTGTGTTCAGAGGAATTTAATGAAAACCTCATCAATCGTGTATTGATATCATTAATTAACTATGGATTTTCGTCAAGTACCTAACAACCGAGTCAATATAAACTCTGAAGAATACCTATACGACTAACTCCTCGTGAACCTGGTACTGTATGTATATGTGGAGTTGGTTGATGATCTATAGGGCATCGAAATGCATTCGAGGGATGTAGGTTTGTCACAATATTTTGAAAAGTAGGTATATCTGAAAGTTGTTTCCAATTCGGAGATATTCGAAAACGCTTAGATTAGATTGATATGGGGCTCATGTGCTACTAGGAGCCTCTTCACTGCGACCTTTACAGATCTATTGTGTGTGCCCTCATGTTATGTTAGAGTTCCTTGTCTAAACCCATCCTTATTACTAGACTCCATAGGCCAGACCTCAGGTCCTCCATATATTGAGAGGGCTGTGGTTTTTCCTCCCCTATCGGCGAAAACCTTAGCCTAGTCAGGCCTTCGCAGTAGCACAGTATGTGTGCTGAGGTTTCCTCATCTTCTTGGCAAAACATGCATATGGTTGTGTCCGCCAATCCGATGTTGTTCATGTGTTTGTTGAGTCTACAGTGCCCTGTCAGGAGCCCAACCAAGATCCTTGTTGTTCTCCTATTCTGGCTTAGTAGGTACTCCGTGAATTTTAGCAATGGTTCTTTAATGAACTCTTTGGCCTGTCTCATTCCCGGCGCCTTGTACCACCATTCTCGAGACTGCTTCTTCATCCAAGTGCTGTTATTTGTTCTTTGCAGCGCTTTCGCTATACCACAGAAAGGTTCTGGACCGATAGGAGCACATCTTGCTCCTTCTCGGGCTAGTGAGTCAGCCTCTTCGTTGCCCTTGTAGCCTGTGTGGCCTGGTACCCAGGCTAAGTACAGTCTGTTTTGACTGCCCAGCTCTTGTAGGGTTTCCAAGCAGTCCCAGACGAGTTTGGAATTGATCTGCATGGAGCTGATTGCTTTTATCGCCGCTTGGCTGTCGGAGTAAATGGCGATGGTCTTTTCCTTAAACTCTTGCCTTATTAACTCTCCTGCTCACTGATGTATTGCTGCAACTTCTGCCTGGAATATCGTCACGTGTTTACCTAAGCTCAGTGAGACTCTTGTCTTTGGCTTGGCTATATATATTCCTGCTCCTACACCTTCATCGGTTTTTGAGCCGTCTGTATAACAGGCCATTTCTGCATCAATTGGAGGACCTCCCTTCCATGCCTCTCTGTCTGTTATAACAGTCTTAAATTGTTTACCGAAGCTATACTTGGGAAGCATCTCGTCCGATGGCATTCCCATTATCGGGTCGGTTTCCAACTCTTTGTATAGTTCGTTGTACATCTTACCGTGCAGTCTGCTTATGGGCGTTTGCCCTCTGGTCAATCTATTGGTGACTGACCTGGCTTCGCCTTGTATGTAGACGTGAAGTGGCGGTAGGTTCAGCAAGACTTCTAAGGCGGCTGTTGGGGTTGTCCTCATAGCTCCTGTGGCTGCCAGGCAGGCTTGCCTTTGAAAGCCACTTAGCCTTTTGGTCGCCCCAGCCTGCCGAGTCTTTGGCCACCATACCACCGAACCATATGCTATCATTGGTCTAATAACCCTGGTATATAGCCATATGATCATTTTTGGTTTTAACCCCCAGTTTTTCCCGCACATTCTTCTGCACAGGTTGAGGGCTATCGTGCTTTTCTGGATTATTTTCTGTAGGTGTTGATTCCATGTCAGCTTGTGGTCGAAGATGACTCCCAAGTATTTTACCTCTTGTGCAATTGGAATTTCTACCCCGTTAAGAACTGGTGGCTTCAGCCCTCTCAGTACTTTCTTCTTAGTAAAAACCACTATCGTGGTTTTAAGAGGGTTCACAGTTAGTTCCTTCTCTTGACACCACTTGTTAATTATGTTTAGAGCAGTTTGGGTATGTTCCGAGACTGTTCCTGCGAATTTGCCTTTTGCAATAATCGCAACATCGTCGGCGTACCCTAAGCAATGCATACCTTTGGATGTTAGCCTCTTCAGTAATTCGAAAACGCTTACACAGTGGTGTCTGAATAGGGTTATCAAGATGGAATGAACATTCAGCCTTTGGCTATCTTTGTTGCATTATGAGGAAAAGAAGAAAGATATAAGAATCTTCTTTTTCTAATTGACTCGGCCGTTACTCGATGGAAATCCATGGCCAATGCATGTAAAAACTTCATAAACGATGAGATTTTCACGAAATTCCTTATCAGACAGTAGTTTCATCAGGTGAAGTACTGGTACAATGAAATAAACTATATATATATTAATCCGACTTGAGAGATTAGAATCACCTGTGAAAAGGTTCGATAAACCTTCATTTTCGGAAAATAGGAACGATAACTACATTGAAATACAGTGTAACGGATCAACTTGAAAAGGTTGATAGCAAACACATATTATCACCTACTAAGAAAAAACATTCAACAGTGGTGAACTGTTGAGGTCTAGTTGATCGTTAGGTACAATGTTAGAATTTTTCAGTTTGTTTATTTCTAATGATTCAAAATTTGAACACAATAACAATAAAGAAATCGAAAATAACTATCTCAAAGCATCATATGGACAACATTCCAATGAAGAAGTCAGAAATACATAATTAGGTAGTCAACGGTTATATTTTTTGGGTAAGTACAATAGCTATTTATATATCAAGGGAGCAAAGGTATCCATTTCCTCCCTCGTGTGAAGTTTGATGCCCAACGTGTAGAGGAGGGCATTATACATACATAGAGATAAATGAACCCCTGTTCCCAAGATATATATATATATATATATATGATTTCATTCACGAACGCATATATTGTGCTTCAAGCGGCCTATCTGTCGAGTCTCGATACAAATCAATGATCTGAGGTCAAAACAAAGTGATCTGAATAAAAATCAATTTTAAAATTCTGTCACATTGAATTTTTTCATTGTGTAATTGTATTATATTCATCGAAGTTTCGATTCAGTCTGGAAAAGGAGGGAGTTCGAGAAGGAAATTGTCATTCAATTTATAGTAGGAATGGAGACACTGATGAGGTACTTGGGAGCACAGCTCCTATCTAACTCTCCCAAGGAAGCAAGCTTAAGCTCCTACGGAAGGTTTTTTTGAGTGTATCAATAGGTTTTTGTCCTTAAATGAGAGAACAAACGCTCATTCTGGTAGCACTGAGTAAATAAAATCATTTTAGTAACAGGTCGAAGCACACTAGGATGCTTCGCAGATTCTTTTGACAATTTGGAAGAGATTGTTGGGGTATCCAACGTTCGATTGTCAACCCTTCAAAAGTGAAAACATAATGTTTCTGGTCTTATGACGGTATCCAGAGTAAGAATACAAACTGAAAATACGAATCGAATATGGAACAGAGATGCCTCCGAAGTGCAACATATTGATGACATTCAACAGACAGTACATCACTCATACTGCTATATTAGAGAAACTCGTGGTAGGTACTCTTGAGGAATCAAGCACTCTGAGGTCAGGAAATAACTTGCGAAGCAACTGAAGAAGTTTTGATTCTGGTTTTCGTTTATTCTTGTCACAGTCGTCACGCTGTGGTATTTCAGTTACAAGTTTTTTCGTGAATGGAATACAATAGCGCAATGCCCAGTACCTATATAACAGTTATTGAAGAAATAAAAAGGTTATTGAAATCGGTGTCTCAGTCAAAATTCAAGAAGTAACGAATCAGAGCAATTTTAGTCATTTTAACATATATAAGTCATGGAAACCATCCATCCTTCTCAAAGTGGTCCAGATTTTTTCAAAGAAAAAACACAAACGCTAAGTCTTCTTTTCTTTAATGTGACAGTTCTTCACATTGTAGAAGTTTTTTTAACAATAATAAAGAGAACATAAAATATGAACACCCTCCATCTAGAAAGTTGACAGGTTTTGGGCATATGTCTACGTGAATTTCTCTTTTTAATATGAATTAAGGAACCATATATTATATTATTAGCCATCAAAAAAATTACATCATGTATATATTTTATCACTGACTTTCGAATAATCTATTTTTCAGTACAGGAAATAGAAGTATAATGTATGTTTTCCTCACACATAACGAATTGTTCGATGAGGCTGACACCGACGCCTTTGGACATTTATTCGACGAGATTGTATAGTAAGTAATTGCCCCTATAGTTAATTCTCTATATAACGCACCCTCGATTCTCTCCCCATCAGTCGATATCACAGTCTCCCTAGATCGTCTCCAAGGGGTAATGATACGGACGTCCCAGAAATAACTCAATTGCCATGAGGTTAATCGATTTTATCTTTCATCTTTCACACCCCTTCGTTAACAAGAAGGGTAGAAATGTTCATATAATAAGTGGATAATTGGAGTATAATCTTGACGATATGAACATATAGATACGTTATTCTTATGCAGAAGAATGGGTGATGTGGTTTGCTTTACGTTCAGATACCGTTCATCACTTCTCTTTTAGGAGTTTTACGGTTGTGTGTTGCAGGCTGGTACTGTTATCACTACCGTATGCTGCAGAGGCAGGCTTGCCAGCTACCTCGTTAGGCCCATCAGAGCCCCTCTGAGTAGCATAGGTCCGCTTTCACGCTCAGCTGGTAGTTTTTCCACACTCACCGTCTTACCTGATGATCACAACCACATCATCATTTCTTCCTATATATTTGTTCTATGTAGGCATTGTCACTATCTCTATATGCCACTTCGGGAGCAGAACTGTTAGTTGGCTATAGTGAATCGTGCGGAGTGATCTCCAGCCAAGGTTTCATGACAAATCTAACATTCGAGTTCATTGTACCAGTATTGCACCTGATAAAGCTACTGTGTTTGCGAAACATGTCATGTGATTAAGAATTTTGTATAAATCTTATCGTTTGTGGAGATTTCACTTTCAACTCATCACTACTATTCATTTCGAGAATTGATATAGACGTAGTACATGACTGTCCCACTAACTGACTGCTTTGAGAGCCGTTCCCGTTTATATCTTCAGAATATTTCATCGTTCTCCATCTATCGCTTCTAGAATTACCATTTCCTCTCTAACAGATTCAATCGAACAATCGAATGACTTTCACCACAGCGTCATACATATTATTGTGTCAATATTTTCCAGAATTGTCCTAGAAATCCAACAATGTCTCAATATACACGGTGATCTATTCAAAAATTCGAAACTGAAGTGACCAGAATTAAAAGGAAAATATGCGAAAATTCTCCTCTTCACATACAATCGAAAATAACGCTGATTTTTGGAAAAAATACCATGACCTCTAGTATGACAAGGAAAGTTTCAGGTATTTTATCAGATTTTCATTCGAAGAATTTTTTCCACATTGAATTCCAGGAGTATTTATCTCGGTTTAACTAGCCGGAATAGCGCGCTTTAATGTGACGTGACTAGTTCTAGACTGATGGTCTTATAGTAACAGTTGGCAGTCTGGACAGTTGACAATTCGTTCATCTGTTACCTGTCAGTTGCTATTTTATTTCGTTTATTCGTGTGTGTTTATTAATGTTCATGAGTAGGTACTTCCGAACGATTCGACTTCTTTGAGTTCTTTCTTATTAACGTTGATTCACATTTTCAGGATGGCAATGGCTGTGAAGACATGCTTTGTTTCATTGTGCTCAATCTACATTGAACAAAGTAGGAATACACTGTTCATTCTTATTCCCTGAACAAAGTCATTAGACAATATTGGGTTACTGTCGGTGGACCATACACGAAATCAAGAATATATTTTGATGTTAGGATCATTTCGATGTGAGTAGAATTTTTTCATCAATATGCATTATTTTTGAAATCATACTCATTTTGTTCTACCTTCAATATGACATGTTGAACTGGATGGAATCAAAACTTATTGGGTCTAGAGTTCATATGCGTGAATACGTGATACTTCATAAATTCATCATGAGTCCAAAACTGAGGAAACACTAGTGGTGCCCGCGAGAGTCTCGTTTTCGAGAGGCTCGCATGGTCTCGTCTCGTTTTCGAGACAAGACTCGAGACGAGACTAGGACAAGACGATACGAGACTTTTATAGGTCTCGTCTCGAGTCTCGTGCAAGACCTCTCGTGTCTCGTGCGAGGGTCTCGCACGTAAATATTTTTGCTTGCCGACTGGAGACTTGAGAACTTTATGTCTTAACGACTGGGTGAAAGGCAAAAATATTTGCGATAATGAAGGCTGATCTGACTGATAAAGGTTTTTTCTTAGATACCTATTTCTTAAATGAGAAATTAAAATTTTTGTTTTGTTTATTTGCTCAGAATATACATGTTACTTTTCATTTCATTTTTATAACTTTCGAATATATAATGCTATGTTTTTTTTTTGTTCAAATGTATGATGTGAGTATGTATTAGGTCCTACTTTTCGATAAATAATGTTATTTTTGTTGAAATGTTCTCTTCCTACTTCTACATTATTCCTTAAAAGTAGGTAACGGAAAATATCCCGTACTAGACTGGAACAAGATTATGCATGACGAAATTGCGATACATTTGCGAGACTCTCGTACGAGACGTGAGACGAGACGATAATCCAGGCTGCGAGAAGAGACTCGAGACAAAACTTCATATTCCATCGGCGAGACGAGACGAGACTTTATGAAAGTCTCGTCTCGTTGGTCTCGTTTGCATCACTAGGAAACACCTATCGAAATCGCAACTTTCATCTTCATCAAGGAAAAGGAGATCTCAATCGCTTGGGAATTTGGGAGATAAGATTGAATGGAAATATAATTCCAAGAATCCTTCCACCGGAAAAACTGATAGAATAATCAGTAGTTAGGAATGCATGAAATAAAAACGTTCCATATTGACTCTCCTCCTGGAAAATTCTTGAAAATACCAGTGAGTGTTTTCACCAAAGTTTCAACTGGGAAAAGTTTCTCTGAAGAACTCAAAAAGGAACTTGACACGAAAGAGACTGACACCAAATACTACGAACCAGAACCAATTCACACTACCATAACATTTTGTGATGACAGAGGTAAGTCTCGAACGCAAAAAAAATAGTGTATGTATTGGAACGTACATACAAGTATAATCACGTAGCACCAACACTACCTATTTGAATATATATTTTCAGAAACTACCAATTTCGCAACAATCATACAGTTTTTTTGAATCGCCATTTCGATATTGTGGGTTCTTGAAGAATGATAGTACGAGGTATGCTGAGTTTGACTTATCTAGAGGAAATACACCAGCCTCGAATATTGGTGGGGTTGAACCACGTTAATATGTAGTTCTTCACTCTGGAATATCAGTAATATCTCCATTCACGACGTTGAGTTGCCTTCATAGTAGAAGATCCGAACCTAAATCGACCTTCACCGAGCTGATAATAGGACGAAATATATTTTATCATGAATTTAGTATATTAGAAAACATATTAAAAATGGGTTGGCTAAAAAAATCCTGGGCAGACTATTTTTAATTATTTTTCGAAAAATTATTTTTAATTAAATGTTGCAACATCAGGATAATAAAAAAATTGTGTCTTGACTGAAAGTATAAAACGTATAGAATGTGCAGCCGTTGGGTTGTCTACTATTTACTTGGGCGAACTACTGGGTTGTCAGGTAAACACAGGTATATCGATGCCAGTTACTTTCACTGGATTGGATAATTTAAGAAAATTTATATCATCCTAAGCGCTGTTTAATTGCGAACACGTTGATATAGGGTTGTCTGCGAAAATTCCGGTCCTATCAGGGGTTTGCGAATTTTAAAGATTTTAATTTCAACGCGCGTGGAAGTGTGTGACAGAGAGATCCGAGGTAAGTATACTGTGTAATAATAAAGGACCCAACATCGCAGTCGCTTGTGATGGGACCCTGAATAGTAGAAAGTGCGCATGCTCGGTGTGTAAACTATGGAGGGTAGAGGTACCTCTACTACCCTTCATATAGTAAACAGTGCGTGTTATTTTGGAGCAACTGATATTTCAGTAGCAAAAAAAAATAATTAATTAGTTACATAATGATTAAATATATTTAATATGATACTAATATATAAAAACAATATAATATCAATATATTGCGTTATAACCATAATGATATATCTATAATCTATAATAGACAATAAAAATATCAAATACTTACTTTGAAATTTTTTTGCTCTTTCTGGAAATAGAAACAAAGTGGACCGCCAAAAATTTAAATTAAGAAATAACAAAAAAAATTGACTAGACATCTTGTATTACGATTTAAAATTTTATTAAAAAACAGTATAAATACAAAAATAATATTAATGAAAAATAAATTCTAATAAATATTTTCTATTCGATATCTGATTCATCAGAAGTATCATTTTGACTCTCGAATTCGTCTGATTCATTAGATTCTTCCTCATTTGCTTCCATTTCGACAATGTCCTGGATTTTCAAAGGAGTTTGATCTCCGATAAAACCTGTTGGTTTTAAGAAATCATCAAAATGCCAACCATAGTTTTCAGGATTTGACTTCGCACACTTCGCACACTTTCTACTATTCAGGGTCCCATCACAAGCGACTGCGATGTTGGGTCCTTTATTATTACACAGTATACTTACCTCGGATCTCTCTGTCACACACTTCCACGCGCGTTGAAATTAAAATCTTTAAAATTCGCAAACCCCTAATAGGACCGGAATTTTCGCAGACAACCCTATATCAACGTGTTCGCAATTAAACAGCGCTTATGATGATATAAATTTTTTTAAATTATCCAATCCAGTGAAAGTAACTGGCATCGATATACCTGTGTTTACCTGACAACCCAGTAGTTCGCCCAGGTAAATAGTAGACAACCCAACGGCTGCACATTCTATACGTTTTATACTTTCAGTCAGGACACAATTTTGTTATTATCCTGATGTTGCAACATTCAATTAAAAATAATTTTTCGAAAAATAATTAAAAATAGTCTGCCCAGGATTTTCTTAGCCAACCCATTTTTAATATGTTTTCTAATATACTAAATTCATGATAAAATATATTTCGTTCTATTATCAGCTCGGTGAAGGTCGATTTAGGTTCGGATCTTAGACTATCATCATTAGTTTCTTATTTCCTGAGAAGAAATGAGGATTCTGAACGAATAACGCTGCATGGAAAAGCTGTGGATAGGACAAATGGTATGGAACAGCATGTTGCATTTGAAATTGCTACAATAAGTTTCAGTTCATTATCTTCGAATTCAGTTTATTTTTACCTAGTGTTCATAAATAGTCACATGAGAAAAGGTACATACCTACAGAGAACAATCAGTCATTGGATAGTGTGGAGCTGTGGGGCTGATTTCAGTAGAGATATTAAGTATTCAGATCATTTTTCCTGAGGCTCAGCATACCTTTAGGAAGTGATGATTTTAGCTTCGGCTTCATTCTCTGATATAATGTACAGGTCCTGAAAATTGGGAAAGATTAAGGAGCTACTTTGTTTTGAGGTAGAACAGTCGACTCACCTGTGGTGTTTCACGGGGAGTTGGTGCCATTAGGAACTCAAGAGGTTCTTACAATTGCAGATGTATTCGTTAAAAATTATCTGTTTTCTTCTAAGATCCTTTTGTTGGTAAGGTATGTCGTCCTATTCTTGTTCTATCGTGGTGCTGCGTTCATCGTGGACATCAAAAGTATTCAAAACTCGCCGAGAAAAAAAGGAAAGAAGAAGCAGCAATCATCAACCTTTGGTGTTTATTCACATCATGGACTTGCGGAAGCGAAAAAATAGAATGAGAGATCATTCTGTCTGTCTGTCTGCCTGTCTGTCTGTTTCGAACAAGTTTATTTGAGTTACTGGTTCTCAGCCCTTATCTCGACCAATAGGATGCGAGGAAAGTATTTTTCTCGGTGGACCTCGAAGGGTTTTTGGATCTTGAAGATCTCTTATTGGGCAGCAATGATGGAAGACGCGAGTCATTAAGTGTGGTAGGGATATTTTTGATCACTTGATGAAAATCAGGTGGAGTATCAAGTTCCTTCAACGTTGTCAACGCTAGGCGTAATCACTTTCACCAACTTTGGGATTTGGGAGCTCGATGGGTCTTCGCTGCTCTGAAGCCGCCTGGGAGTCATACCACGTGCCCCAGCCGAGATGTTCTTTGGCACTTCTTCAACCCTTCTCAGAAGGTGGGTGATGTTTTCAACGACTGGTTTGGTTCAGTGAGAATTATTGTAGGATGAGCTCAGGGCACTAGGTCTGTCTGATCCGCTGTTGATCTCCTATGCTGCGTTTTGTTGGCACGCTGGGAGGAATACCCAGGACGAGGGGCTACGGAATCCAGCACACCGAATCAGAGGGGGTTTCTTTCGTCCTTTTCTCTATGCTGCAGCTAATCTTCTGAGCTGCATGATGTCGCGACGCACCTTCTTTCACTTCTACACTGGAATTGGGGATTGACTGCTGTAAGCACGCCAGGAGGAATATGTAGGAGGAGTGGCTGCAGCACTTGGCCCAGCAGTACAGTGCAGATCTTTTACTTCGCAGATCTTCACCATCGCAGTCACCTATACTGCCAACATCACTATACCAAGCGGTCCGTGATAGGGGTGATACGGACCTCTGGACAGGACTTTCCCCCTAATTTCAACCAGGTTTTTGTTATGGCTACTTGAAATCTCAAAAATTAACATGATTCACCATATTGTAAAACTCCCTGTGAAGCTTCACCATGGTACCATGAGACATGATGCCAATTTCCCCACATGTGTGATTATTTAGATATCTAGAAGTTATCAATATTCATCTGATACATGCCAAGTTTCAAGTATGTATTAGGATTGTCCTCTACAGTGGTCTGAATGTGCCTTGTCCGGCTTAGGTGTAATAAATAGGTTTCAGGAATATACCTTTGTTTCATTCTATTATCTGCCGTCTCGAAATTTTCAGGACACATATTCTCAAAAGTACATTGAGTGGCATCCAAAACTCGGATATCAATATCGAATCCTCATCAACTGTTCTCTGGCGGAAAGCAGCCGTTCGCACATGATTGTGTGACTTATTTTTTTCAAAATGCGAGTTCATTGAAACCAATCGAAATCAGAAAAATGGGCTAGAAGCAAATCATCGATATTAAATAGCAACGATGTTAGTGCTGTGATTTATTTCTGCTGTGAGAACACCAATATTGACAGCTATACTATCTTACGTTAGTCCGTCAACCATCACATGGAGCTCTCTCTCAAAGAAAGGAATCTGAGGGAGAAGGCATTTATCTGATGTGATAAGCCATATTATGGAATATTATGATGAATCTCTGAAGAAAAACGCGGTGAAATATTGTCAACATTCCAACGCCATGCACAGCCAGAATTCCTGATGTTTCTTCACTGTAGCTTGACCTCTGATGACAAAAGCCATATTAATGATCATTCACAATTTTTTAAATTAGTCCTCCTCGAGTTCGATATGCTCGCGGCATTGATGACTTTCTCCATCACTTTGGAAATAACCATCTTCCAACTGGATGGAGAATTACAAGACTAATACGGGATGGTAAAGAATTGCAGAGAATAATCAGGCTGCTCCTTTGTCTTGTAAACTAAGGAGGAGAGGTTGCTGTTATTGTTTTAGGTTTTTTTTTCCATATTCTAAGAGTTCAGGAGCTAGGCAAATTATGTACAAGGCACAATACTGTTCATACTCTCGACTTTGTAATATGTAATTGATTTATTGAATTCGTTTTCCCATCGTAATTTCTCTCGTATCGTACAGACTCTAGGCCTACTCAAATGAAAAAGTATGTTGGAAGAATTGAATTGTGCATGTCACATAGATTAGTGAGATTTTTCGTGTATAAAAATCACCAAATAAAAATGAATATTTTGCATCAATTTATTTCGAATTGAGTATAAGTAAGTACACAACAATACATTTTTTATATTTCCTGACATATGTCAATCTCTGAAACCCAAAGCATGATTACTATTTATAATGTGTCGTATTCCTCTTTTGTTATATGAAATCTTCACAAACAATTAGACTCCTGAGTAGGAATTCATTTTGATGTAATTAGGAACTATATAATTGAGTTATGAAATATGTTGGAAGGAATATCTATTCACCCATTAAGGATACTTAACAAGTTAATTTTGTCTAGTTTATTGTTCGTGATATCATCTACTGAATCATTATATTTTCAAGGAATTTGGTAAATGCCAGCCTTTGTCGGTGCATTCATTCGAATTAATAATCTCCAGTTTTGGTCAAACAAGAATGTCTTTATTATGCGAAGCAATAAATGTTTTTCGATGTATGAGTATTTTATATGACCAATCATAATATATTATTTGTTACTAGTATATTCTTCCAGAATATTATTTCTGATGAACTTCAAAATATTCATTAGAGATTGTAAAAAAAATTTCAAGTGTATACTTCACATGGATCGAAACTCACTATCAGTTCTTTATTTGAGTTCTTTCACTACTTTCCTCCATCTGAGCTTGGTGGAGAGTTTGCCAAAAAAATGCTCGAGCAGAAGAATTATGTTTGATATTCTGAAAAGTATGATATTCACGAAAATGAGCACAAAAAAGGAGTGTATATACAGCTGAAATAATGTTGCAGTTGCACTAATGTCACTCACTGAACATAATACATAACGCAACTATTTTCCAGATATAAGTTTTGTGATGAAGTTGAAATATTCTTGCGATAATCTCCTTCTGAAGTATCCAAAATATTATTATGAAGTGGAACCGTTTATGAGACGTTGCATCGATATTGAAATCAATATTATTAGATGATACAGTGATATGTTAATTTTATGTTCTTCAGATATATCTCAGATAGAGTTGTTATGTTATTTGAACAACGTTTCTCTTTCACCAACTCTAACTAGCTAACTAGCTTACTGTATACAGGATACGAAGGTATAATATATATCATTTCTAAGTCAGAGAAACCTTGTCGACTGCCAGGAGTCGATTCAATTCAATATCAGCCATTTTGTTTTTGTTTGTCGTCTATAATGGTGGAGAGGTCAATCAGTGTGATTAGTGAAAATATCGATTTGAAGCTATCATCTGTAGTTACCAAAGTGAGTTGAAGCCTGAACTTCCCAATTGGGACATCCCCAAGTTTTTGTGTTGGATTATTGTAAGTACCATTTTTATTATTGATTAAATCTCCAACCTAATGCCTCTTCAAGAAATGTCGAAATTGCAATTTATCATATATCAAATACATATTTACTTTTGTTGTTCAAACTGATGTCATTTTTATTGAGTGTCAACCCTCAGCAAATCCCAACTAGCAAAGGCAATAAGTCGCATTCGTGACAATACAACCAATATGTTCCTGTATTCCTCAATATGTGGAAGAGTAGGAGAGATTCGTTAATACGGATTGTTCATGAATTTCTCTTTCTTTCATTCGTTTATTTGCTGAACAAGGAATACGAAGAAAATTCACTGAAGAAATGCATATCTTGTTATATTTCACGAATTACAAAAATAATGGGTGAGTTATAGTGTGTCCCAAATTCGATCCTCACCATTGGGATCTCAGTAACTATGAGAGATAGAGAAACGGTTAAATTAGCAAAGTTGTAGCAAATTTAATGTTGAATCATAATCTATCGAGAAATCCGGGCTAGCTTCAGTCATTCTTGAGTTATTTGAGAAAAACTGAAATCTTGTATTTTTGTTTTTCTCGAATATCTCGGAACCTATTGATTTTATGAAAAAATGACTTCAACATTCTCATAGCACTTTTTAGTGCTCTTTCCAATGGTTTTGTCAGTTTTCCGTCAAAATGTCAAATTTCTGAGATATCACCTACAACTTCAATTTTTCTTATGGACAACATATTGGATTTTCACAGATTTGAAATCAGCATCAAATTTCCTTTCTAGTGATGTATCACACTTACAGTTTTATTCTATTTGGGGTACTGATTTCCAATGTTTGTTTTTATGTCCAGTAGGCTATGCGCTAAGCTCTCTATAAACATTAACGATAATGTGTTCTGGCACAACTTTCATAGAGTAGGCTTGGAGCAAAGGTGAGCCAAGTGACATTTCTGTAAACGTCAAGAAAAAATACAAGTCAATTATTTCGGGGCAAACAATGCCGTTCACAAATCTCGAAAAATTCGATATGTACAATTGTTATATCAGAAATAATCGAAATAACAGAGAAACAGCTAGACAATACTTCCATTTATATCCAGAAAGACAACAACCGCATCCTTCTATTTTTCTAACATTACAAAGAAATTTGCAAGAGCATGGAAGTTTCATTGCACCTAGGCCAAGGTATGGTTTGCGCTTGGATGAACAAGATATTGCAAATATCGAAGGAATCATCAATCAAACTCCTACCATTTCAATTCGAGAGCTTAGTCGGAGAACTCTTGTGCCGAAAACAACAATCCACAGACATTTAGTGAATGATAAGTACCACCCTTTCAAACCAGTGATAGTACAAGGGTTAAGACCTGGTGATAATGAACGTCGTCTCGAGTTTTGTCACTGGTTCCATAACCAGTGTGAAAGAATCGAGAACTTTCCATTGAATATCTGCTGGACCGATGAAACGAGATTTCATAATAATGGAATTTACAATAAACATAATCATCATTACTGGGCACAAAATAATCCGCATGTCATCAGAGAATCAAAGTGGCAGAACAAATTTGGTTTCAATGTTTGGTGTGGGATATTTGGTACCTTACTAGAATTTTGGTCCATGAATAACTGTTTCTCATTGTGTATTTTTTTCAGGCAGTAGACTACTAGGTCCAATAATCTACGATTATAACTTGAATGGTCCACGTTATTTAGAGCTATTGAGAAATGAAATTTCGAATTTTATAGACGAGATACCACTTGCTGAATATGAGTTAATGTGGTTTCAGCAAGATGGTGCCCCACCGCACAATACGCGATTGGTTAGGGAATATCTCGAGAATCAATTTGGTGCTAAATTAATTACTACCCATGGACCTGTGAGATGGCCTCCAAGGTCGCCTGACTGTACGCCTCTCGATTTTTACCTGTGGGGCTACGCCAAAAATAAAATTTATGAAGATCCAATTCAAGATATTGATGATCTACGAGATAGGGTGATGGACACATTCCAGAACATCAATAGAGTTCATCTGAGAAAAGCAGCGAATCATGTTCGCTCGCGAATATTAAAATGTATCGAGAACAATGGGGGCCATTTCGAGCAGTTCAATTGATTTTTTTTTCAGTATTTGTATTATTCAACTGTTATTAAATTTTTTTTCTGCTATAATAGTACACATCCAATTCCATGCGATAAGTTATGCAAGAACATAGAACACAGAATTCATAGCCTACTTGACATAAAAACAAAAATTGGAAATCAGTACCCCAAATAGAACAAAACTGTGAGTGTGATACATCACTAGAAAGGAAATTTGATGCTGATTTCAAATCTGTCAAAATCCAATATGGCGTCCATAAGAAAAATTGAAGTTTTAGGTGATATCTCAGAAATTTGACATTTTGATGGAAAACTGACAAAACCATTGAAAAGAGCACTAAAAAGTGCTATGAGAATGTTGAAGTCATTTTTTCATAAAATCAATAGGTTCCGAGATATTCGAGAAAAACAAAAATACAAGATTTCAGTTTTTCTCAAATAACTCAAGAATGACTGAAGCTAGCCCGGATTTCTCGATAGATTATGATTCAACATTAAATTTGCTACAACTTTGCTAATTTAACCGTTTCTCTATCTCTCATAGTTACTGAGATCCCAATGGTGGGGATCGAATTTGGGACACACTGTATATCGAAGCTAGCAGCAGAACATGAAAGAGAATTTCAAATCAACAGTCAGGAAATTCTCGAAAACTCATAATATGACATCATTCGAATGAACTCATCATGCAAAAAAATTGTATATATCATGAAGAATTGCTGATGAAAGAATAAACAGACTAAAGGTTACTGAGGAGGGTTTGAAGATCTGAAAGGAATCATGATTGGCAATTTATCAAAATTATCGCATGTTCCATGAAAAACTCCGATCGATGTCATCGCACTGTCGCCATATTGAGTATAGAAAAGTCATTCTTCGCTCTATATAAAGGCGTGAATATATATGGAATTATTTTCAGAATTGTCGATCCAGATGGAATTCCGGTATAATCGATGATATAATTCCATAGGAAATATGGGTTCTAGTAAACTATATCTCTGGCCTACAAGGCGAAAGTCTAACATAAAAAACAACTGAATGATGCCCTGTCCAATGATTCCGTTGTTACCCGGTATATCCAGATAAGAAAACAGCTGAATTCGAAGATTCGTCCTGAGCAATAGAATCGCTGGAATCCAGAATTTTCACATAATATCACAATCGGATGATGATATTGTCAGTGATCAAAGATTGCAATAATTACAACTCAAATTGAGTCCGGGACACAATAAACAATGCAAAAGTGTTATAAGTGATCCATGATTGATGAGTGGTAGCTAAACCAGATAGAATGAGACTATATGGATGTTGACCCCACTTATGCCCATAAATCGTGTGATCAGTACATGAACACCATATTGAAATTCAAGTATACCTGGACCAGTGAGTGAAAAAAAATAACATCAATAATACCATAGACGATACTGTGGAAAGGAAGGAATAACGAACCAAAAGGAGCTGAAGAAAATTCAAATGAAACTCGGCACAGAGAATATCAACCATTGCCACAAGTTGTGAAATATTTTTGCTGCTGAAGAATCCTGGATAGTCATTGAACTGATTCTGAATTATTCGGGAAATATACTGTATATCTTGTACACCTTTGTTCCTTCACTTTCTTCATCACATGTGAATATTTCGAGGAAGTGATTATAATATTAATGAAAAATGTGTGATCGTCCACGAAAAAAAAATTTCGTTACGAAGATACGGGGTACATTAAAGTTTAACAACATCGTGACCAGATTTTGGATACTGTGAAGTAAAAACTGTATACCTCATTATATAGGGTGTTCGTTCCTTAACTAAATTTATGGTATATGAATATGCGGGGAAATGGAAATGACTATACAGGTCTGGTAAAGCATAGACCATACTCTAACTGGCGAAGAACAAGTGCATAATATATCAGAGAACCACAACGACCATAGTAACAACCTCACGGTTACCGTGACATTGGACCATTGATAACATGTTCCACCAACAGCACGCCTCTGGCATTATAATCTCCCACTATATTAACACTTTGTTTCCCATCTCCATAGTATCTTTCAGCGGATAAGAAGTCGGGATACGAAATTACGAGTAACTTTCTTTCCCTTCCAATGTTTATGGAGGAAATTGAAGCACTTTACACTAAGTGGAAAGCGCTTCTTAATAATCCCCTAAATTCATCTCCGATGGGGAGTTTACTTCAATATTGTTCAGAAGAGTAGGTTGGTACCTATACCCACTAGAACATTTTTATTATTGACTTTGTGTATTACTTTCCACGTTTTCTCGTGATACAATTGAAACCATCAATAATTTAATGGTAAAATAACAAATGAGCGTCTTGAAATCATCGAGCGAGAACTAGAGGGATCAATAATGCTGACAGATACAACTCTCAAATATATTCTTATTCATGGCTCACATGGATCTAAACACATCAAATAGGAATTTTTTTTTGGAAGTCAAAAATATACTGTAGGTAATTGTGGACTATTAGGCTCTCCTAAAAAGGGCTGTGGAAATGCCTAATGACGGCTTGCAACTTCCGCATAATATTTCCTTCTTGTTTGGTGAATAATAACGTAATAACGTGAATACAGGGGTAGATATTTTTCATGGATAATTCGTTTATAGTATAGGTAGAATACCCACACCGGCGCGAAAATCTCGCCGGATGATTGCAAATTTGCATCATTTCGTTTCGGTGCGATTGTAAAATGGCAAGAACCAGGGAATTTGATTGATTAATCAAGAAATTACTATGATAATATGAGACAGAGAGATTTGATAGTAAAAAATTTACCACAACTGTCGGTTGAAATAACGTTCAATGGAAATTTTTGATCACGTTGAATCAACGCAAAAATGAGGCTGACATCCACGTTGTTTCCAACCAATACACGAACGTGTTTTCAACTACTAATTCGAAAGTGAATAACCGTTCGAAACCGATGGAAACTGCCCGGTTCTCAACCAAATTATTCACGAGGAATAAACGTGACATATTGACGTTTTGTTACTGTTACAAATAATCATAATCAAATATTGAAGATTGGCGCATCAAACAAGTTGATGAAAAAATATATCCCAACGTACACTTCGTATTAATTTTCAATCGTCGAATTTTAGTTGTTTTTTTAGTTCTTTCAACATTTCACCCAGATGATTTTTCATTATTTATATAGTTCATATTTTAATAATTACTGTAATTACCATTATCCTTTACTGACCTGATATTTATTGACTTTCTCAGCTCTTGCACTTTCTTCTTAGTGAGATGCTTTTCTCAACGTTTCCCTATTCAAATATGCTCGACAACTCGTATTTGTACATATACTCTTCGTGTAACCGTCGGCAAGATATAAGCGGCATGAATACACGTTGCCTAATGACGATAAACTGATGGTGTTGAAAAACATATTATATTCCACGTATTATTGTCTTTCAACAGTTATCAAATGCTTGTTACGTTCGTTTCAAGAGTTCGATAAAGTTTCGAAATAACGTACCCAGGTAACAAGCTGACGTCATTTGTACGTCAATATATGGTCATTCATGGTCATTGACGTCATATGACCTCAAAATGACGTCATTTTGACGTACTTAATACGACGTTATATATAGACGTCCTTGATATGTCGTCATTATGACGTCATCTGATGGTCATTTTCATGACTTATTATGACCATCAATTATTGAGTCATCTACATCAAGGAAAATCCATAATCAAGAAGTTTCCCATCTCTGTTATATGAAAACGTTAGTAGTTATGTTATATAACATATATTATTATGTCACTCATCATATATTATGCTTCATAATAATTTTTCCTCTAATCTGTGCGAGATGTGTGTTTTCGATGGTCTCTGAGATAATTGTTAATTATATACCTTCTGTGCAAAGTATTCTCCCTATAGCTATTAAAAATATAAGACCGAATGTCACGTCATAAAAAGCTTATAACGTTGTTATTCCGGAATGCGAATTCAAATCAGAGCGGGAGAGTGCGTAGAGAACTGTATTTGATTGGTCGGCACGGACCTTGCGCAAACATGCGAACGCCGACCGCCAGCGCCAACCCACGTATTCAGAAGACGGCTGTGCTGTGACCAAGCCGTTCACTTTCGCTTCGCCATTGCGGCCATGATGACCGTAACAACAAAATAACAATACATAGAAGGCCATCATTATCATGTTATTCGGCTATCTATGTGGTGTGGTGTGGTGGTCATACTTATTCATATTCATATATCAAGTAGTAGAATTTGAGGATGGCAGCATGGCCATTATTTTAGACAAGTGGTGTAGGTATGCCGAAAAAGCAGAATGTGAATTGGACGCCATTGAAGGAATACCATAGGGTTCTGAGAAATCTCTTGAGTGCATCATCCGAATGGGATAAGTTGGGATAAGTTCCCAATGAAAAAAACATTTTATGAAACTGGTATTTATAGTACCTACCTATAATATTATTTTGATTATTTATTCTGATAATATTGATACAACCCTAATGCAATAGGGTTTTTTTTACCTACAGAAAATTTCGAAATAGCACAAAATAAACTGAAACATGCAGAAGATTTCAGTGATATAAATAATCGTAAAGATCACGTCATTTTGACGCCATTGGGATGTCGTCATTTTGACGTCATTAGGATGACGTCATTTTGACGACATGAAAATGACGTCATTCGTCTTTGACTTAGAAGGTCATATAAACGTCATTATGACGTCATTTTGGAAGTCATCCTGACGTGATAATGACGTACAAATGACGTCAGCTTGTTACCTGGGTAAGTTCACCGAAAGGTTCGTTTACAGAAATTAACAGTTTCTGTATTTTCTTTCTTAATATTCAATATGAAACTGTATATATCTGTACACAAAAGGTTCGAGAATGGAGATTTGTGACAGCTTCTAGATTTGGGCTATCAGAGGGTAACAAAAATTGAATAAAGTATCCCAGCCCGTTAAAAAAAATTACTGATGATGGTTTCTGGGAGACAAAACGTCAGATTTCAAATCCTAAAACGCCAACTTGTAGAGGACGAGATGTCTCCATATTGAAGTGACATTCATTTCGTTCAATTTCGTCGAATAACTTAAAAATAATAGAGGTCTTGGGAATTTAAATTTTTCTGGACGTCTGATAATCGCTTAAATAATCCAAACATTATGAATAATCCTTTCCACCTAATAATAGGCGTTTTTGAATGAGTAATTTTCTTCGTTGTATCAACATTTTCAGTGAACCATTATATGACGTATCAGTTACGTCGAGAGTTTTTAATATGTGAATTTGAAACGTTGAATCAAACAAGAATTTTTTGTTTCAGTGTATTTCTCTAACGTTATATACATGTTATTTCTAGCAATTATTTTACTGCACATTGTGAATGTGTTGTTTCAATGAGTTAGAATGACGGGTTATTGCTTGAGAGTATCAACGTTTTGTTTCAACGTTTATCAGTGGTTGGAGATGAACACAAAGTTATGAATTATTGGGAATGGATTGTCTCAGTAACGTGTTCATTTCTCAGTTATCTTCAACCAAATATCAATGTTGAAGTTTTCAACCCGTAACGTTGTTTCCACGATTCAACGTTTCATCAACGAATTTTCTATTTACTGGGATAATGAATTGAAGAAAAAAGTGTAGCAGAATTGGAAGGAAGCAGTGAAGCGGTGGATTAAACTAAAATAAATGTTTCATTTATATTCGAATAAAGTAGGTAGGTGCAGCTGCGAACATTATTTCATGATGGTGTAGGCAAGCCCCTATGGATTCTTCTTGCTGCAAGCACAAGCATCACAAATTGTGTACAGGGCCCAAAGTGAAGTAACAGTCCCATATACCTCTTGAGCCCAAAGAGCAACTATATGTTGAAATAACGTTGAAAATTGGTTGCGTTCCTTTCCGTTCAAAGTTGGTTAAAATGTCGCGAAAAATAACAATTTTTTTCTCAAATCAGTATATCAAAATTGCAACTACGTAATCATCGACAAATTGTTGGATGATCACGTTCAGTGGGACCTATATATTATTGAAACGTATTCCTAGAACTTTTTCATAGAGAACGTAGAGAACGTTGAAATTTCGTTTAGCAACATATTTTTAACTCATTCAACGTTGATTGATCGTTGAAATAACGTATAACGAAGGTATGGAAGATATGGTGCATTCTCACCATAGTGATGTTGTAGGTTAATGGATTCATGGTGAATCATTTTTTGACTCAGATCAACAATAAAGAAAGCGAATTTCCTGGTGAGATCGATACTCATTTAAAATTTTTCATCCACATCAGAGGTATATATTTCATGGAATATTCATCTTTTTTCCTAAGATAGTAAAGATAGATAGATGATGACATGGATAATAGACTATCAGTATTCATCTGATGTCTTACTATTTCTGCTGGTAGATGACAGTAACTTCATTACGACACATTTCGAAAAGTAAAAATTTATACAATCTATCGAGTATGCCGATTAATGATGATGGCTCACCAAGTTGTCCATCAGGTGACTTATGCAATAGAAGATGTCATCACCACATCACATCTCTATGATTTGGGCCAAAAACATTTTCCTCCACTGGTAGTGATTCCTAAATCAAAAATATTCAGTTGGGGAGTATTCATGTCTTCGAATGATAAGTAATGTTTCACCAAATCGAGTTCGTCATCTTACCCAACCGTTATGTGGTTTTCACTTTCTTCAACTACTTTCCTCATCATACTTCCAATATATTTTCAGAATCGTATGTCACTAGATATCAATAATCTTCACCTTACTATTAGTATATGTCACAATTCTATACGACGTATGTGGGATGGTTCCAAATTCACCTTCAAATTGTCAAAATCAGATTTTCATTGCTGAATTTTCTCCACATTTGATTGAGTGGAAAATATTCGCCTCACAGAGCTTTGTACAAGTTATCGAGCTGCACCCTATATACTTATATAAAATATAATCCTTCTCACAGGGCAATTAAACGCTGAAGGATGTTTTATATTGTGGGACTGTAGTTATAACGGAAATGAAAACAATAAAAACTGTTCACAGTAAATTGATCCCAATGAAAAATAATATCGAAAAGCCATAAATTTCGCGAATCCGTAACGGTTCTATGCATAAAAGTGTAAACCTGTCGAATATATCTTGAAAAATTGCATTCTTCTGACAACAAACAAATGCTAAAAATGTAAACACGCTCGCTCCTGGGAAATACATTCTTCTCGACATTTTCTCAGCCTCTCCCTCAATTTTTATTTGACTTTCATTTTTTATGGTTCGAATGTTTCTCGGATATATAGGATGAACCGATCGCCTCATTTTATGTAACGACAGATATTTTCTGAAAAGTCTATGGAAGTCCCTTTACCGAATAGATTTTGTGGTACTTCCGGTATTCACCGATTCGAAGTTGAATCTCATCTAATTTTGTTCATCATGTGTGGAATCCCGGAACAATGCTGACTACAAATCGCAATTTCAATAGGAAACTACTCTTTTATTCGCCCTGTCAATGCTTTACTTTGGTTGAAGGTAAGATGCCTATAACCATGGTGTGGTCATTCTTCAATTGTTTCTCTCCCTAACGAATCGATGGGAACGAAAAACCTGGTGATGTTTCGGAGAACGGCCGATAGTTAGCGCCACAGTCGATTATTGTCATTGTCAAATTTTAAAATTTAGAATTTGATGTTGAAACCAAGAAGAAGAAAGAAGAAGAAGAAGATGTTGACATCCAACATTTATCCGTCCATCGTCCATAAACGGCATTTTTGTTGATTAATTTGAATTCTTGTGACTTGGTATTATTTGGTGAAATTATTGACTTTTGGCGTTATTTGTGTGTTTTCCTGTTGTTCAGTAGTTTTTCTTTGTAGTTCTCCAGTTCAGTATTGTTTTTGTGTTTGTGTTGTTATTGTGTTTTATTCCTTTTTGAACAATGTATTTTTGTATTGTTTGTGGACAATCCAGAGATAGTTCTGTTCACTTGTACAGAATCCCGAAGGTTAATATCTCAACATATTCCAAATGAAACACTTATTAAACGTGGTATGCATATTTTATTTTATGTAGGACGATGATATTAGAAGAAAATGGTCTGACGCAGTTGGTAAATTTTTGCCACCTGGAGATTTTCGGATATGTTCCAGCCATTTTTCGTCAGAATCCATAAACAATATGAGGCTGAGAAAAGGAGCAGTGCCTTTGAAACAGTAAATATTTATATAGCTATACTAATTACTCAGTTTCCAGACAATCAGTCAATATCATAATTGCCATCTTTAGCTAAGAAACCTATTATTTTGATTCCTATGGATCTATATACTTAATCTATATCAATAGCCTCATTATTAATGTCCATTTATCAAACCTACTTGACAAAATTTCACCTTAATTGTATTTATTTTGTATCAGTAAGTATACTTATATATCCACTCAAGTCAGTTTAGGTAGGAACTTATTGGGTCCTTATGAATAGAGTCCTATTTATGTTCTCTCAATAATTTATTCAACTCAAATTCCATTGTAAGCATACCTACTGATAATTTATTTTAGTACCTATATACATAGGTTTCTTCATTTAGAAACTTTCTATTTTTTTGTTGATAACATCTCTTCTATTATGATTAGTTAGTTTATTTATGAGCCCATCACACCAATAACATAATATGGAAGATTCACTATAATTTGCAACTGTTTACAGGGTGTTCAGTAACTAACCCAGTTAACACAAAATCATCTCAGAGATGTTCGTAGGCTTCACTTTCATGTTACAGATCACACCAGTGAGTCGAAATGTGACTAACAGTAGTGTCGCCAACACTTCTATTCGGGGCCCCCTTGACCGGCTTCAGGCATTACAATGCGAAGCCTAATGTGACTCGAAATCTGCTGAATGTGACCTACTACTTCTCCTTCAAAATCGAATGCACATTGGGATACTTTTGATGTTATAATGTGAAGTCGAATGAATCTCTACTAATTACATAATGTGAATCACAATCCGTATCACTGGATATGTCACATTCCGATATTAAAAGATGTATTTCAATGAAGTATTTTGTAATTCTCATTCATGTCAAAAACACATGAATTTCAGATGTTGCCAGAGAACTCACAAATTGGGTTAATCAGACCACATTTGTGTATGATAATGTAAATCGCATCTCAGTCACTGATACGAATAATTGGGAGTATAGGATTGGTGAATTGGAAACCTGAAATGATAAATTTTTACAACAAACAAAACGGTAACAAAGAAGCTCATTATATTTCAACGTGCAAAACGAATATAACATATAATATGAACAAAGTATGGCTTATATGAAATATATTTAAATATATATATATATATATATGAATAATAAAACAGTTATTATCACAAATAAACAAACAAAATAATATTATCACAAATGAACAAACAACACATTAAATAAACTGTCCAACTTAAACTGTATTAACAAGAAAAATATTATAAAACATTCAAACAAAACGATTGAAACGTTGAAAAAACAATTCTCATAGTCGTACATGAATAACAAGAACTTAACAGACTCAAAATCTCGGATCGATTATACTAATAAAGCTTTTACAAATTTGTTGCTGGGCATGGAGATCTCGGTAACCGGTAATTGTTAATCGAAATTCCCATCCTCAATCAAAAATTCCTAACAGCCTGTATAATACTTGGAATTTCAGTATACAGGGTGTTCCAAATTCGCAGGCCAACATGGAAAACTCGGGAACGGTTTTCTCCTCCCAAACCACAATAATAGAGAACGTTGCAACCTGGAAATGTAGATTTAGAACATGCAGTTAACAACTATAGGTATAACTTACCGATCTATCAAGGCTGGCCAACATAATATAGTAATATTTTATTAGGTATATGATATTATCTCAACGAATCAACGATTCTAACACTCTCAGCAATAGCATCGACTATCTGATTCCAAATCAAACGAGTTCAAGTATAGACGCTATCATACGCTATGAATCTGAAAAGGAACAGACACCAGCAACCGGCCATCTCACATTCACACTGTTGCCACGCCATTCAATATCAGAGTCCTTTTGAACAATTTTCAGGTACTTCGATTACTACTAAGTACTACTAGAACTACTATTCGATATTCAAGTTCTCAATATCAATGGTTATTGGGATACGTCGAACTAATGAATTGTTTTATTGCAAAATGAGTAGTTTAATTGATTGTCGATAATTACAGTAGTCGAATATGAGCTCGATGAATCAGGGTATATAGGGCATTATGGTACTCTCGGCAACATCTACGACCCTAAACGAACACGTGCAGAGCACATTGTGCGCAACATGCATGCTTCTTTGAGTCTACCGGTGAACAAATAACTGATCGGCCATGCTAAATTGATGAGAGGATATGCCATACAGGGTGTTCCTTAATGACATGCAGAGGGTGATTTTTTGGACCCATTTTGAGAAAAATCTTCACATGAGCTCATGACCTAAACGTCTTGAATTTTGAGATACAGGGTGGTAAAATTTTCAGAAGAAACATTTTTTCTTTCATTAACTACTACAACTGTTTATATGCTATTGTTCATGAACCTCCATCAAATTTGGTACACGTCTTCTATGCATCAAGATACAATTTTTGATGTATACGATCAAATTCATGTCTTCTCGACAAATTCATTTTTCTCTATTATTTTCAATCGACATACATTATTGAAATTAGTTTCCGACATATTATGATAAAATGTTCAACATTTACGTTATATTTCGTGTTCTAGAACGTGAAACTTCGCTGACATTTCAAACAGAATGTCACATCTGCAGACAGTTTTCGAAACATATATTTTTGTATCTAGAATGCGAAATGATACTTTGCGTTTGAAAATGAAAATTATTCTGCCGAGCTTCAGCGAGACAAAATAATCATTCGAGTAAAGGTGTCGACTGGAGAGCTTCAACTTGTTAGAAACCTGAAGAAGTCCTGAAGTCCATATGTTCCTCAGTAGAGGTATAGAGAAAATAAACTGAAATGAAATTGTAGAAATAAATTTCGAAGCAAGCTCTACATTATATCGCTGCTACGGGATTATAATGCCACAACTGCAAAAATTCACTTCTGAATCAAAACTGAACAATGTGTCGTCATTCTGCCAGAGAGGGAGGTCGTGTCAAAAATGAAAATTTTCTGAGAAGTAAGAAAAATTGATAAACATCTATAGCTATATATCATGGAATATAATAAATGCGAATCACTTATTTATCCTTGAGACACGATACAGAGATTCCAAAGGAATTTATTTTCAACGCCTTCGATGAACGTACTTGATATGCTAGATAGACTCACAAATACACATTCATATTTGATTCGGATCGACCAAAATGTGAGTTCCATTGTGAACAATTCATCTTAATTCGTATCCCGTAGCGGTAACAGCAACTTATAATTTCGATTCGCATTTTCAACATTTGGTGACCTGAATGCGACATCTCAGAGAGGTTTGTGTTAACTGGGAATATATGCATATTTCAACCAAATTGAATGAATATAAAATCTCAGCAAAACCAAAAACTGTTTTCAAATCAGAGTAAGGTGGCACCAGGTATTTATTTTCAGTTCATTAAATACTAGGGACCACCAAAGTGATCCTTCAATCAACAATTTGCACTTTAGAATAAATATTCTGCTGCACTCCTGCACATTTTGCAGGCTCTTAAATCAAAAGTTTTAGGCCTTGCAAAACTTCTTGAAGATTTTTTTCCCTGAAATATTGTTTATCAATTTTGAGATGAATCTGAGGAATTGGTGGTGGTCTTCTTCTTGATAATAAAACATACTAGGACTTTTTTTTTAGACAAATTTTATTTCACTTTTGTTCTTCAACCAAATCAATGAATACATCTGAGAACTTATCTAAAAAAACAATGTAAGGAGGTATCTCAAGTGAATATTCAAAGCAGTAGAGTTAGATATGGGATTGGATTTATTTCAATAATTCAACTATTAATAGATGTTATCTGGTAATGGCTATTAAAAGATTATCAAATACAATCAAATTTTGTTTCTTTATGGTTTGTTATATATGTATACAGGGTGTCCTTGCTGGGAAATAGAGCTAGAGCTACCACATGTAATACAGGTCAAGAAAAGTTGATTGGACCCAATTCGTTTATATAACAAAATGTACCATTTGTCCCTTAGACGAATTCAAGGTTCAAACAAGAAGGGTTGAATAAACCGCCCTCACACCCTGAAACTTTTTTCAGTACATTCTTAGGGGTGGTAATTGAGTTCTCAAATTTTTTGAGCCAGATGGCTGATTGATTATCTTCATTTTGTTACTCATGTGAAAATTTCGTATTCTGCATAGTTCAGAAGGAAAAAAATGTTTTCTTTAATAATGCTAACAGATATTTCTAGTAAAAGTTTGATAAAATATTTGAATACCAAATTGGCAGTGGAAACCAAGGAATTTACATTGTATTGATGAAGGTGAGCATCATATTGAAAATTAATTTTGAAAAAGACATTCTGCCTTTGTTTCCACTATTTTTTTTTCATTATAATGATATTAAACTTTTACTAGGAATATCTTTTAGCATTATGTAGAAAAACATTTTTTTCCTTCGGAAAATTTTACAAGAACAAAAAGAAGAAAATTTATCAGTCATCTTGTATAGAAAATTTGAGAACCCTATTAGCACCCCTAAAGATGTTCTGGAAAAAAAAATGCAGGGGCTACAATTGGGTTTTTTTGATCACTGAAAGAAGGGTTATATATCCTCTAAAATTTGTCAAATTTCGTCCAATTTGTTTCACTCATTTTTGGATAGCCTACAAAAATGTTTTTTCATGTAAACTTTGAACCGGCTCACGGAAAATCGCTTATATAAATATGTTGGGTCCAATTAACTTATTTTGAACTGCATTAAATGTGTTAGCTCTGTGTCCCAGCAATTTTAGGCCACCCCTGTATATGTAATATTATTGATAAAAGCACAGGCATAGTGAATATTTTGTGAATAATGTTATGGTATATCAAAACACATTGTTCTCAAATTTTAGGCAATGTACTATAAATTCTAATCATCTATACAAAACTTTCGAATGATGTTGACTTTGAATTCACTTCATTCCTTTTGCAGACTCTGTATTGATGAAATTATTGAAGATTGTCCCAGTATTCTTCCTCAAGAAGCTTCCACGTCCCAATCATGTATCCAAGAAATTGACGAATTCCACAATTACTCCCTTCCATCTCCTCATCCATCCACCATACCAGAACTTGACACATTATTTGAAACTCTGATGAAAATTGACCCCCATTCCATTCCACTTCCTCTAGCCTGGGGCATCCATAAACTAGTTGATACATTCTCATTTTCAAAAATGTTCATTGGAGACAAAACTGTATCTATTGAAAGACTTGTGCTTGTGGCAAAGCAATCAATAAAAGCCCAAGTTAAAAATATATGGGTAGATCTCAATGAGCCAGTGAAAACTGTGTCAGATTTATTGGAACTTATTTCACAATTGGATAATGCTAAGATTTGTGAAGGAATCAGCAAATCTTGCTGTGTAATTCTTGGACATAAAATGGCATTATGTAAACCTTGTTCTAGTTACAAGTTCTTTTTGAAGTCCAATAAAAATAAAAAAAATAAACGTGAGATACTGAAAAAAAATAAAATGAGAAGCTTGGCATATAATAAGAAACAAAACAGGCACTTCAAAAATGTTATATTGAACTTAAAAAAGGAGATTGTTGACGAGCACAGAGTAGAATCTTTAACCAAAAATCTACCAAAACCCCAACAAGAAATGATTGGAGCATGTATTAAAGCTGCCAAAACAAAGGGAACTGGCAACAGATACACATTAAATTGGATATACGAGTGTATACTGATGAAAATCAAAAGTACCAAACTTTATAACCATTTGAGGGATAATAATATATTATCACTCCCATCGCCCAGTACACTGTCAAGGTAGGTTTTTATCTTGCAATTGAAACATTATTTCCTTTGAAGTAATAAGAACATCTACTTACTTTATTATTAAAAAACAAAACTATGAGATACGGTTTGTAAAAAGCTCTCATATTTTTTATCCTGGAAAATGTTACTATCTTTTGATTCATCAATGAATGAATACTAAGAGGATGATAAAGCAACAACACAAAATAATGGGAGAATGGATAAACTCTCTTCCCAATTTCTCCATAGAAGTGATATTTTTGTTTACATTTTTATTTGCAGACAGCTACTAGTGCCCTTTTGGCCATCAATTCTCCAGTTAGCATTATGTTTCTTCAACCGTTTCACTCATTAGTTTGTAAAATTTGTTTCAACATCTTGAGATTTTTTATTTTTCACTTTTCATTGGGTATTTTCAGTATAATCAAATCAAAATATTCTGTATCTACTGATAAGTGCACTCTTGACTCTGGAAAGAATAACTACCTTTATTCATCTGTCAATAATTGAAAATTTAATACAATTATTTAGGTACATAAGAAACATAGAAGTGTTTGACATGATCAAAATGAAAACGAAAGATTACAAGGAATGGCAGAGACATGGTTGCCTACTCATCGATGAGTGTAAGATCACAGCCACGAAAAAATTCGATAAGAATATGATGGAATTTATCGGTTTCGTTGATCTCGGCAGTTATACACCGAATAAACTGGAGAACACTCTTGGTGACCATGCTCTGGTTGTGATGTTCCAGCCCTTTGCAGGACACGGTTTGCAGGCTCTGGCATGTTTCCTAACCAAAGGGAATATAAACGGAGATATCCAGGCGAAAATTATACTGGAATGCATCATATTGTGTGAGAATTCAGGTTTGCGCATTGATGTTGTCACTAGTGATGGGGCAACATGGAACCGAACAATGTGGAGACATCTCGGGGTTCAAAATACGTTAGAACCATGGAGTGAACATCCAGTAGATCCTAGTCGTAAACTGAGAATCAAAAGAATTCAGAATGGGATTCAAACTTACACCCAGCCACATTCATCCGAAGTGTGGCGAAAAAATGTGCACCCGACTTGCATTCCAGGTATTTCATCCTAAAAACAAAATATGTATAAAAATCGTAAACTCATTTTTTCATCATATTTTAAACTCTTGTATTGAATTTTACAAAATTAGATTTCCAACTATAAATCGAATTATGTTCAAGTATATTGGAAAATATTGAATTTGATTACTAACAGCATCACATGTTTTCAAGACTAGTCAATTGAATTTCAGAATTGGTCTGGTATTCAGATCAATAGATGATAGGTATAATAACTAGTACACAAAATATCCCATTGACATTTTCTGGAATTGAAATGACCAGAAAACAGGTTATGCTTTCATAAAATTTGCTAATTGAAAGTGCAATCAACTATTACTAAAAAGTTCTTCACAAGGAAATCATGTGAATGCTTAGGTTACTCTGGATCAGTTTCATTCACAACCTTGGTTAAAGTAAGTAAATTTTTTCTAGCACATAAACGAAACCAAATATATCTGAAGCAAGACTTGACCTTTCAAGAGTTAGATGATTAAATGGATTTATGAATATCTGTAATGTTAACAGACCTCCATATTTTTTTTGTAGCTTTTCAGTAAAACGACGGCGTTAGCCCTGGAAAATTATAAAGATAAAGTCCCACTATTTGCCCACACAGATGCAACAATCGCATTTTGTAAGAGGATTGACCGATTAGTAGATCTGATGAATTCATCATCTTCACTAACGGGGTTGAGGTATCAATCAGATGAATACAAAGTGAGTAATTTGAGCAAAATTATGTTTACCATCCTGAAGATGTTAACATAGTTAGAGATACAAATGGTGAGGCGATAAAAATCATTGAACTTCATCTTTCATCTTTCTGGTATCATTATTATATTTCAAAATACTATAAATAATCGGCTGTGCTTCAATTTCCTAATTTTGCAAAAAAATGCTGTCAAATCAGAACATTAATTGAATTTAATTTAGCATTTAATTTTTTTTGAATTGCCATTGTTATGCCTCAAAATGAAAAAAAATCACTCAGATAAAAAATATTGAATTTCTTTATGTAAGGAAACAGTTTTGCTGATCAGTTAATTTTGCAAAATTTTAAATTTTCAGCAATTAACAGAAGAAAAGTTCAATTGTAATGTGTACGTGCTCTGTATTTTTATACTTTCTTTTTGTAAATTGTATAATTGGCTTGTCCGTTAATAAATAAATAAATAAATTTGTTTAGTAACATAAAGTATAAAAAGGGTATATAAAATAAATAATATGATAACATTAGCAACAAGAAAGAATATTTTTTTATACAGGAGTTAATTTACTAGGTGATACTTAAATTTCATGGTCAAAATAATTTGATTAAGAGAGATTAGGAATCATAAACTATTGGAAGGAAAATGGATGATTCTGCCCTTCATAAATAATTATATTGATAATAGAAACTGATACATTTTTCATATGATTTTTTGTTTCTAAAAAATGTCTTACTAAAACAGAGTTAAAAAAATGGTACCTAACTAGAATGACTTTTTAACAGGATATTTTATCTGTGATATTATATAAATTTTCTGATTTCCAAGCAGCTTTGCTCAATTTAAAACTAATGCCATTTGAAAAGGATCACAAAAAGTGTTTGAAAATCTGCAACTTTTCTACAATCAGTGTGATACTGGCAACATGAAACTCACCATATATTTTTCTAGGAACTAGAAGATTTTCTGAGTTATTTAGACTTGTGGGAGCAATGTAGTCCTCCGGAAATATTTCTTTCGAAATCTACATTTGATGGATTAAAAGCCACTATAGCTTGCACACTGGACTTGATTGAGTATCTCTCTGGTTTGGGTTTTTATTATTTGATGACTACCAGGATAAACCAGGACCATTTGGAAGTAATGTGAAAAATCTAAAAAAAAAAACAAAATAAGTAGCACACATTAAAATTTCAGCATTTCTTTGGTATGATGAGGGCTGCAGGGGGTAGCAACTCTCATCCAGAGTCAATACAAGTTGGCCAAATTTTCAGGCTCATGTCTCTCCACTCTCTAATAAAGCCACCTCGTGGAAGTAATATCAGTGGTGGAGATATGATGAAGACATTGCTCAAAGTTGGAGAGCTCAAACCAGGGAGAGAAAAAATGGTGTTTGAGTTTGACATAGAAATAAAGGAGGGTCAAGGTGTGCAGCAAATTACAGAAGAATTTAGGGAAGTACAAGAGGCATTTGCATACTTTTGTGGCTATGTCACAAGAAAAATCAATAGTACCACTGACTGCACAGACTGCAAGAAAACTATTATCGGCGAAGGTGATGAAGAATTCAATTCATATATCAAACAAAAAAGTAGAGGATTTTTGACTTACCCTTCGCTGATAGTGATCCGATTTTTGGGTGAAGTTGAAAAAAGCATTTCTGACGTCTTTGAAAAAGAACTTACACGAAATGCTTTGTCAGAAATTCTTCAAAAATTGTCGAATTTTTCTCCTTCTAATTTCTTAGGGTGCGAGGAACATAAATATGAATTTTCCCAAAATGCGCTGAAAACATACATTTTATCAAGACTCAGCATATGTTGTGCAAAAGAACAAAAAAAAAGAAGGATCGACAATAAATCGAGGCATTTGGCGAAGATGGCCAAATTACAGTGATGTTTACAGTGTTGAAAAACGTTTGTTGAAATTTTATGAAGATTTGGATCTCATATGAATAGATTTTCTCTAATTGTCAGCAAGAATGAGACAGTGGTGTTTGGACACATCAGGCCTCATCACTCGCTCTCGGTCTGCTCACAATTGGGACAACTCAACGCGAAGTAGACCGAGAGCGGCTGATGAGGCTTAGTGGGTTTACACAGTACCGTCTAGCACTTGCTGAAAATTGGGGCAACACTATTCATCTTAGATCTTTCAGGGCTCGTTGATCAATTACCGATTTTAATCGCCCGTTTGTTATCTGTCAGATAATGGTAGCTGCAGAATAAGTTGCAGCTTGGTTTATTTTTCAATTTTCATCCGCTAATTGATCATCTGACAGGAAAGGAATGTTGGCAATAAAGATGAAAAGATGTAATTAAACTGATTGGGTGTTGTTATATGGTTTCCACCGACCAATGGGAATTCTACAAACAATTATTTTCGAATATTATGGATTTTGTGGGAAATTATTTGTTGGATAGCGATGAGGAGAAATGTGGAAAATTTTCAACACGAACAAGGGTCTTATGCAGTAAGAAGAAGAGTGGATGATTTGTGGAAAATGGGATGACCATGATTTCAATGGAAGATTCAGGATGCAGAAAGAAACTATATTTTCAATATTGGAAATGATTCAGGATTCACTCGAATTTCTATTGATAAATTTTATGAAATTTCTTTCTACAGGACTAAAGTTGCCCATATTCGTTTTAATAATATTTTCATCTGTATTGTTGCTGATAGGTACTACTTCAGGAAAGACGTTATGTAACACATAACAAAACATGAATTCTGCTGTGATGACTTATGAGCCAGTTGAAACTGATGTCAGATAGTTCCACGTTTCTAAATTAACTGGCAGTTGAGCATTATCTGACTGATAAATTGCATTTGATAAATCAGTCCTCAGTTATGATATCTGGTTCTTTGAATAGAATTTTTGAACTCATGCATTCAAATGACATTTTCAAGTTGCATATCTCAAATAAAAAGTGGCTAAGTGAAGGAAACTGAAACACAATGTATTACTGTTATGCCACTCTTCAGATTTTATTGGCTCTTGTATCAGTCATTGTAAATATTATTCATTTCATTTATTTTTGATTTTCACTACGTTTTTAATCCATTATTGAAAAAAGAAGTAAAGTATTTTTATACAACTTATGTGAGAAGTTATTTCATAAATAAATATAACTTTTTGAATTGGGATGCATTTTTGTCAATCAACCCCTATGTAATATCTGTTCACGGTTAATAATCAATGATATTTGCCGAATATTTATTGATTATATGTGTAATTAAATAACTGTTACTGATTGTATACATTGTGTCCAAGATAAGGCGGGCCAGTATGGTGACAGATTTGGTTAAATGGGGAAAAAGTTGCACAATTGAAGAGCCAATGAAATGACCGAAACATTTTTGAAATCATCTTCCATTTTTCAATTATTTTCAAAAAAGGAATTTTTGGATTTTTAATTAAATTTTTTTCTAGCGTTGGTAATCAATTCATAACAAAGCTGAAGAAATATCTTCATGGCAACTTTTGATGTTACTCAATTTGACATTATCAATTTTCTGATCCAACATTTCATCTTCAAGTAAGCATCACCAACTTAATTTTTTCAAATATGGTCCTGAAATCTCCATACCAGATTTCAATTTCCCATTTCATTCTGAATTTGAAGAGATGCCACATACTGTGGTATTGATGCATTTCGAGCCTATTTTAGCCATCATCAAATAATTTTTGGAGTATGGACCTCAATTTTTCATGATAATTCTGTGAGAGATGGTTTATCAATCAAACTGAACATTCAACAATGCTACATCAAAATCAATATGTAGCTCAGAATACGTGAATAATGATAATCAATTATTTGATAACATATAAGAAAAAATAACAATAAAGTAATAAATAAATGGATCAGTCTGAAAACTCTGTCAAAACTTTTCAATATGGAATTGATAAATTTGCAGCAGATATATGGCATGTTCGAGCTATAAAACAATCAAATAATTTAAGTAAACATCAGTTGAAAAAAGTCAAAATTGTTGGGATCCTGTTACAAGGCATTACAACACCTGAGTAAGTGTATAAAACTCAGCAGACTGTTTTCGTGTGATGATATAAAGAAACAACAAAGTAGCCCAGTTCCATTGAGATTTGACCTTTGGACCACAACAAATCCCGTACCTTGCGGTAGGACGACCCCGCAACGTTGCCAGATCGCATATAAAATATGGAAATATTGCATGAAGAAGTGCTGGCTAGCAAACAAGAAATCAAAAACGCAATTGAAGCAAGTGAAGTTAGATTGCTCTTAAAAATAGAATCATTTAGTGAAAAAATAAGGAAGCTAGAAAAAGAAAATACAGAGCTAAAACAACAGATCGAGCTATTGGACAGAAACAGCAGGAAAAATAACCTAGTAGTGTTTGGATTGATGAGAAGCGAAGAGGAATCCTCTGTAGAAAATGTATGTAACCAATTAAACTCCAAACTTGATGTCGATATAACAAGAGCTGATATAAATAACATCTATCCACTCGGTAAGTCTAACGATTGCCCAATCAAAATTGAACTTCTATCAACCCTCACAAAAATCAATATACTACGAAATTGCAAAAAACTTAAAGGTACAAACATATCTATCTCAGCCGACTTAACAAAAAAACAACAGGAATCAAATAAGATATTGAGAAAATACCTAAAGAAAATACGAGAAAGTGGTGAAGAAGGCAGCTTCATAAGAGGAGAAAAACTCTATAGAAACAATATAGGATACACAGCGGAAGAGATATTGGTTTTTGAAAAAAGTATTGAATCAACAGATTTCCCAAAACCCACTAGCGCACCAGAAACCCCTTCGAAGCCGCTCGCAGAAAGAACTAAGAAAGAAAAAAGCGAATCAGATAAATCTACAAAGAAGACAGAAGAGGAAACAAAAGAGGAGAAAAAGAAAAACACAACTACCAGAAATATTGAGAGCAGTTTCACACAAAGCAGGCCGGAGACCAGAGAAAGAAAAAACTCAGCAAAAGAGATCAAAACGAGGTCTACACAGAGAAACGCAACGTAGGTTACGCAATATTATTCACTATTTTCTAGGAACATAACTCCAAAATAAGTATAAAAAAAAAAAAAATCTGTCCTTTTCGACCTTCCTTTCCCCGCACTAAATATAGTAATTATGGATCCTTATATTAATAATTTCAAACTGCCAAAGATTGAAACTGAAATAGCACAAAATACAACCGAGTATAACATACTAGTAAAAAAACAACCTAAACGAAACCTTCGAATATTCCACACTAACATCCGTAGTGTCGTTAAAAATATAAATGAACTAAAGGTAACTTTACATGAATATGAAGATGAGTTCGATGTCATAGTTCTCAGTGAAACATGGAAAATCTCTGACTTTTTCTCATTAGACCTAGCAGGTTACGATTTGGTATATAACAGAGGTATAGTGAATCAAAATGATGGAGTATTGATATACATAAAAAATCAATACGAGTATTCCTATGAAGTGATCGATCTGGATAAAATAAAAATAATTGAATTAAAGTTAAAATATAATGAGTATAATATTGACATAACCGCAATATACAGGCCACCTTCTACGTGTCCTCTGAGGTTCAATAGTAGTCTCGCAAAACACCTGGAAACGAGAAGAACCTGCAAATCTGATTTCAAAATAATAATAGGAGATATAAATATTAACATCCTGGATAATAGTGACATAAGCGAGGAATATCTTAATATTCTGAGCGAATGGGGCTACATCTCGACCATTAACACGCACACTAGGATCCTAGGCAGAGCACGGTCTTGCCTGGATCACATATTCGTGAAGACAGACTCTCCTTATGAGTGGCTGAGACCATTCGTCGTCAAATCGTGCATCAGCGACCATTTTCCAGTAATCCTACAAATTAAATATATAGATGATAGAAAACAGGAACAAAAAATTCAGAACGAAAAATACAAACTGTACATTGATAAAACAAAGCTACGGGACCACCTGACAAGAGAAACATGGAACAATATATACTTAGAAGATGACGTGAACATAATGACAAACAACTTTATACAAACTCTGAAACAAAAAAGTGAACTCGCCACGCATAAAATCGCAATAAAAAGAAAAAACATCAAAAGGAAAGAATGGATCACTGACGGACTTGTGAATTCAATCAATACAAAAAATGATTTATATAGAAAACTGCAGGACGAACCGGAAAACGAAAACATTAGAATTGAATTCAAAAAGTATAGAAATAAGTTAAATCAACTAATACAAGACTCAAAGATTAAATTTCTGGAAAAAAAGGTTAATCAAAATAAAAACAATCCAAGCGGGTTATGGAAAAGTCTTAAAATTATAAACGGTAAACAAGATCACAGTGAACTAAAATCCATTACAACAGAAGACGGAAACGACCTTACAGACAAAAAAGAAATCGCGGAACACTTTGCCGATCATTACGCTACAATTGGTAAAAAACTCGCAGAAAAAATTACCCCGGCATTGTCAATGAATAAACAAACAACTCGAATAAGTAATTCAATATTCATAGAACCCGCAACAGTCAAGGAAATCAAACAAATTATTCTATCCCTCAAAACAGGTAAAGCTCCCGGACTGGATAACATAAAATCTGAGATATTAAGAGATCACTCAGATCTCATTTCAGCTCCTCTAACCTACATTATAAACAAAGCCATCGACACTGGCACATTTCCAAGTATATTAAAAAATGCATCAATAAAACCTATATACAAAGCAGGAAACAAAAAACTGGTAATAAATTACAGGCCAATTTCTTTAATAAATAGCGTGGCGAAGGTCTTTGAAAAATTTCTGAAACTACGTTTTGAAAGCTTCTTCAAGAAATACAACGTCATGTCTGAAAAACAATACGGCTTCAAGGAATCCAAATCAACTGAAGACGCAATGATGGACCTGACAGAAAAAATCTATAATGCTATGGATAAAAGTAAACCATGTCTCTGCATCTTCGTTGATTTGGCCAAGGCCTTTGACACGGTGAACCATAGAGAGCTTCTTCGAACACTTGAAGCTGTAGGTTTCCGGGGAACGTCACTCAAACTAATGGAAAGCTACCTTAGTGAAAGAAAACAGGTGGTCAACATTGATGGCACGATAAGTTCAGAAAAAACACTGGAATACGGCGTACCACAAGGTACTGTGTTGGGGCCTATACTATTCAATGTATACATCAATGAACTATTCCAAACAACAACACAAGACAGCATCATCAGCTTCGCTGATGATACTGCGATTCTATACGAAGATTCAACCTGGCATACCCTAAAAAATAAAGTAGAAAAAGACTTTATGAATGTAATGAACTTCTTTCAAAACCGACTACTTACCATAAATTACCAGAAAACCTTTTTTATACCTTTCACTTGCTACAGCGACACTCTCCCAAACTACAGCCAACTGGAATTCAATAACGGCCTCATAAAGATCCCCTCAGCTTCCCATATTAAATACTTAGGAGTAATTATAGATTGCCACCTCAGATGGAACTACCACTCAGATTATGTATCAAAAAAACTAAAAAGCATGGCCAACAGATTTAAAGTTTACAGAGAAATATTCGACTTGAAATACATGACAATCCTATATAACTCATTAATTCAGACACACATAACATACGGTATAAAGGTCTGGGGAGGAATCGGAGACGTCTACTTAAAACCATTAGAGACATCACAAAAATGGATCTTGAAAATCATACACCGCAAAGATTATAGGTACCCAACTGAATCATTACTCACAGAAGCAAAAGCCTTAGATGCCCGACAACTGTATTACCAATCTTTAATTATCCACCATCATAAAAATAAACACAAATACGAGCACATACACCACAAACATGAAACACGCTTCAAAGCCAAAACAACAATTATACCAAGAGTCAATACTCAAAAATGTCAAAGATCATTTACCTACCTTTGTCCAGCCTTATATGCTGATATACCTGATGACTTACGGAGAATTCAATCGCTAGGCTTGTTGAAAAAAAAACTAAAAAATTGGCTGCATACTTACCCAAGAGCTGAAATACATCGAGCAATTGATAGGAAAAACTCGAAATGAGATTCACTATGCCTCTTGACTATATTAACTGTATTATTAAACATCGATTATCATATAAATTCTTTTTTTTCTCTCTCTGATATTTACGAACGTATAATTGTCACCATGTTCATGTGTTTACCATACCTAACCACCCCACTGTAAAAACAAAATAAATAAAATATATTATAAAAAATGTAAAATGTATAATGTAAAATGAAAAATGTGAAACGTGAAATGTAAAATGTAATGTAAATGTAAAAGGTTGATACCTACGCCCATGCACAAGGGAAACCTTTTTTTGGGCGCTCTGTATTTATTTACCACCATTGTTACCACATTGTTTATTTCATATTGTAATTTTGTATACGGTAAATAAATTGATTGATTGATTGATTCAAAAAGATTGTCATTCTGGTCCACATTTTAAGAATTGCTCTATTGTTGAAATTAAAATGAAGTGTTATTATTTACTCAAAATTTCAATACCAATTAAATATATATGGGGAAGTACCAATATTTCACGTTTGAGTCCACTGAAATAACAAAATAAAACATTGGAGTCTATTTTCAATTTAAATGTTCGAGAACCAACCATGAATTTATACAAATCTAGAGATTTATTAGATCTGACATCACTATAAAAACTAAATTTGTCCTATATAAATTGAAAATTTCGAATTTCAATAAAATTAATTACATTAATTAAATACCTATAAGTCAAATATCGGCAAACAATCCATTTTTCATACAGGAATCGTTCTATACAGCTCATTATCAAGTCAATTGAGGAATATACAGGAAGCAACTAGATTCAAAATTTACTTGAAAAAATATCTTCTTCAGAGACTTTGATAATTTCATTTCTTATTTGAACACCTACTTATAAAAGACAAGGTTGATATTGCATGATTATTTGCATTTTTTTTACTTGTTATATCTCTTTTATTTCATAATTGTATGTATAACATTATGTATATTATTTATGTATCCCTATTATAAACAACTATGTTTTTTGGGGTAATGAAGACAATCAATCAATATAAAGATATCGGCCGTTTTTGAAAAAACAAAATTGATGATTGCTCAGACGAACCGTCAGATCAGAAAACCGATGTCAAATAGACTAACATAAAAAATAAAATCAAAAATCCAGAAATTTAGTTTTTTGAAAATAACTCAGAAAGAGATTTTTCAAAGTAATGTTAATGTCCCTTCAATTGTGTAACTTTTCAGAGGTAAACCGCGTTCAAAACTGTGCACACTAAACTTCAGTTTCACAAGGAATTCCGAGGAATTTCAAGGAATTCCAGCTGTTTGAACACCAGAATTATACTGCACTTCACACAAGAAATTCCAAGAAACTCTAAGGAATTCCAGGAAATTCCAATGAATTCCAAGGAAATCCAAGGGAATCCAAGGAATTCCAAGGAATTACAGTTGTTTGTAGGCCAGGAATATACCACACTTTACCCAAGTAATTCCAGGGAAATCCAAGGAATTCCAGGGAAATCCAAGGAATTCCAAGGGAATCCAAGAAATTCCAAAGGAATCCAAGGAATTCCAAGGAAATCCAGGCAATTCAAAGGAATTCCAGCTGCTCATACACCAGAAATCCATAGCGAATTTCCCCTTGGTAATTTTTAACCAAATATGATATATGTATCCTGGGCACAGTGTATAAATATTGTTCTAGTATGCAATAAATACTCTTGAATTATGATGAATATTGCTATCCATCAGTTGATATTCAAAGAATCTAAATCTATATGAAGGAATTAATTTCAATTTCACTATAATATTGTGAAACTCACTGAAAGTTCCTGCCTTATAAAATAAAGAGGAAATTAATGATTGAAAATAAAATGGTAGCTATTCAACTGCAGACCTTAATCCACTTTTTCAATTTCCATAGGAGACTCTGCCCAGAGAGTGGATGTTCCTTAGAGAAATTGAAAAGAGGGTAGGTAGCTATGTTCATGTTGAAACTCCTCTGACTGATATAAATGAAATGTACTAACCTGCAAGAATTCCACTACCTTCTTGTTCCAACTGGAGGATACACCATGCATTTTAGCAATTTCTACAACCCCCTTTCATGGTCCATAGTTGATTATTTTGAAAAATAAAGGTCCTAGATAAAAATATGTAGATTTTTATGGAAGTTTTTTTAAGTCACTGAATTTTGGTAGAAAATAAAATTAAAACCTTGCAGCCAAATAATATAAGAAAATGATTAAGCATTTCCAGGTACAGTCTTTCAAAGGAATCCAGATATTTCAATCAGGAACTTCATATTATTATATGTTATTATTCTTGTTTTTCAAAAAATCAATGTTGACCATGAAATGTGGGGGCAGAAAATAAGTACTATTGTTTATTGCAACAACATATAGTATATCCTCCACTTGAAAGGGGTTACACATCTAGTCTCCTTTACAGATGATTATGGGTTTTCACATATGTATACCCTAGTCAAGTCCCCAAATGTACACATGTGGTATCAGAATGCCTTCAAGATGCTGTTCAGGATTTCTGTGAACATAAAACTATATTATTTTTGTTAGCACAGTCCCTATATTGCATTGAACTTTTGAGGATCTAGCTAGTGGGCTGACAACTTTTTTAAGCTACCAAATATACTTGGAATTTATATATCAAATACATTGAAACTGAGATTAAAACATTGGTTTGGTTTGTGGTAAAACAGTGAAGTGTGCTTTAAGTTTGTTTCCAACAATGCAAAGACAGTATTTCAATTATGGTAAGTACATAACTGTAATTTTCAAGATACAATAATGAACAGTAGCAAATTCACAATGAAAGTTGATCTGTTTGAATGTATCAACTTATACATACAGTAGCACTGGTGGTATTGATGAATCAAGTGTCACAAATATTCTCCAGACTGCAAGTCATAACACAATTGTTTTCTTTATTAGGAATGAGTTGGAATAAAAATGAAAACACAAGAATTGGATGTTTATGGTTTCAGCTACCTATTTAATGACTTGATGTCATGATTATCATCATGTGGAAATTCTAACTAAGAATTCTGATGATATTCCCTACCTACTCACTACATGAAAGGATAATCAATATTTATTGCAAGTTCACAAGTTTAGTGGCCTGATCAAAGAAACATTCAATACTCACATTGTTGTGCTTATAATGTCCACAATTAAAGTGTTCCACATCTCTCCATAATTCTGAAGCAGGTAAAGTTTGCATTTAGTAGTAACTTTTATAGTGGTTTTCAAAGGGATCGCACAGCTTATATCCTCTGAATCCACACAGTAATGTTCTCTTCAAAACAAATATTGGTTGTCTCTTCTCTGATTCTACCTAGAGTTCCTGAATGTACTTGACACTGCTGTTTTGCTAATTGTACCCTGTAGTACTTCTCACCTTGATAGCTGATAGAATCCGCTTGTTTGAATAGCATTAAAATTAATTAATCTTTGTTGTACAACCACGAACCCACACTGAATACACTGAATCTCTGTTTTGCAAAGAGTTTTGCTAATTTTTTAATGCTTTTCCCTCCGTTTTGCACTTTTTAACCACAATATCTTCTGTTTTCTTTTTCCACAACGTCGTCTTTTTTCATAGACCTAGTTTACAGGAGTATTTCAACAAAATTTTGTGAAATACATTTCTGTGTAAGTTTTGAATTTTGTCATCAACCAAAACTATTAAACACTTTACTGATACCATCAAATAACTTTGAAAATTAATAAATAGATTCACAAGACGCCATTTAAGTCAACATTGGCCCTCTATCGGCTTTTCTGCGAGTAATCACCCAATTAATAAAAATCATGGATATCAAGTTGGCTTCTTGCCGTTCCCATCGATTAATTTGGACGAGGCCTTCTACTACTGAACTAGCCACACCATAGTTATAAGCATTTCAGTTGAAGGTTAGAGAAAAACAATTGTACAAGTCACTTTTATAATAGTGATGCACAGGAAATATAAACTCGGAGATGAGTAACGATGAGAGTATTTATTAACTTTTTATGACAATCGAAAATCTCAATCTGACATCCCAGTCAGTTCTTATACTGAATGATTTGATCTCGATATACATTTTTACCGTTACATAATTCATATACTGATTATTCAAAAACTCTTGAGAGCCTGATCAAATACAATAAAACCCTTCTCTAAATCAGAGAATTATGAATATTTTGTATCAACATTATCTGTTTCATATAATCTACTTCAATATTAATCATTATATTGATTATCATCACACATTTCATAGATGAAATTTTGAAGTTCGAGATCGAAGTTTTTTTTTTTCATTCGACCTATAATTATTCGTCTTCAAACTTTGGGTGCATTGTGAGGAAATATTATAGTGACACCGATTCATTTAATATCCCTGGTTCACGTATGATTTTCTTAGTTACATATTCAAAACTTGTTTGTGATCGTTTCCATTTCACAATAAATGAACTTCAAATGAACTTTCTGGTTGATCCGCTTGATTTTATGTGTTCGGTGCAAGAAACGGTCATCTCCAGGATATTCAAAACATTTTTGTAATATTTCGTCGAGGAAATTTATCTTCTTTTTATTGTGAAATGATCACAATTTTTTTCTTCTTGATGACCAATATTTTTGTGCAGCGAAAAATCAAGAATTTCGTTTTTCGAGAGTTATTATACACATTTGAGCGTTGAATAAAGACCATAAGCGCACTATTGATGGCGTCTCCAAGCAAGAAATTTGTGAGCTCAAGAAGGCGACTGGAAACTGCCACGAGTGAGGCTACCACCGTCGATGTGGAAATCCATGTGGATATAACGATCGGGATTATGGAATTTCCATATAAAGCTATCCAAGGTGGATGTCACAGAGATCATCTCACATCTCACATTCACGGTAGCAGCGATAGTGACTTCACAAGAGAACGTACTATCATTAAAACGGATCGGGACAATGTCAGCAGCTCCGATCAAGAGTTATGTACCCTGGGACCATGACGAGGAAGGCGAACGAAGAATCTTGGTAGGCAAAGTGTTTCTATCAGCAAATGATCATGTGCCTGTTCGACTCATCAACGAAAATAATCACCTAGTGATGATTGACAGAGAATGAAAGATTGGAGCCTACATCTCGGCAGTATCGATGATTCAATAAGTGAGATCAACCACTGGAGAGACCGATGAGTATGAAGAACTCGTCCCTGCCGCAAAAGATCCACTCGACAACCGACAGGAGAATTGGTTATCCAAGTTACTGTAATGAAACAAATCAATTTCAATACCTGTCCATGGAGAAACAGGTAGAATCAACATCTTCAGTCACAAAATTGATACAGAGTAAACCAGACCAATTCGACAACCACCTCAGAGATTGCCACAGGCCGCGTGGAGCGAATGCAAGTCCACCTGACTGCTCACATTGTAGTCGCCTGGAGAATAAGGAAGCAACCATCTGCAGCACCACCGTTGTCAGCAAAGATTGGTCACCTGCGAAAATTGAGCAAGGGCAAGAAAAAAATGCAGAACTCTCGGATTGAGACAAGGAGAATCGTCGACCTACTTGGCAAGAAGTTGATCCATCTTCACATTCCTTGAGGACATACTGCTGTCAGTGATAATCCTTGATACTAGGAAGCGATTTGCGGAAGAGAAAACTCGAGAGCGATGACGGGTCAGATAACCGGATGGAGTTAGTATTTTTTTGTGTCGAAAATACTCGGATGAACATATTCATGATGGGAGACTCCAGGGGGACATCTAGAAGAAAACATGACACTGCAGAGGGTGAATGAGCAATTCAACTGGGGGAACTGCAGTTGCGTCATCAGGAAGTGGTGTAGAAATGCAACGTTCACATGAACCCCATCGTGAACCAAGGGCCTTCATGAGAAAGTTCAATGTTGAAAGCCTTTTCTAGAGAATTGCCATGGATGTTGCTGGGCCATCTCCAGTGACGGACAATAAAGATGATTCTTTTTTGCTTGGACTATTTCACCAAGTGAGTGAAAGCACAAGCGATCCCTTACCAGGAGGCCGATACTTTCGCCGATGACTTACTGGACCAATTGTTTGAGGGTACCCGATCAGGGCTCTAATGAGTAAGGAGCTGAAAATTAAGGGCACGAAGACAGCTCCATTGCATCCGTACTCAGATGGCATGGTAGAGCGCTCGAATCGAACCATATGAAGGAAGCTCTCTGAAGTCGTAGATCAACATCATAAAGGCTGGGACCAATATCTACCTTCCTCCTTGTTGACCTATTGATCTGCAGTATAGAATTCCACGGGACAGACTCCACCGAGGGTGCTACGTGGGCGAAATGAGGCTTCCATGTTACTCGGTATATGGGTGCAGACCTGGTGAAGACGTGAATTTGTCGAAAAAGGTGAAAGATATTGGATATTGAAAATTTAACAAATCAGTTCGTTCTAATCTGAAAATCTTATATTGCCAAGAAGAAGATCAACTTTGTCATCTACCGTATCAGTGAAGTACCCAGTGACAAACTATGAGTATTTTATCTCAACAGACTGACAAGTTCGACGAATGGGTCTAGAAAAAGATGAGCTTCTATCCGAAATATTCATGGGGACAAAAAATTGTCCATCGGAAGCATGATTTGGCGTCACCAAGAAGGAGCACTGCAATGTTTTCGCCACTCCTGAAGACTACGGACTAGCTCACTGCGTCGCCTAGGATCATCGGATGTCTCATGGAATGGCCGACATGTTCATAAACAAATTTTGTGGGATAAAAGAGCTTCAACAACAGGGTTTATCAGCCGGTCGGTCGAGTTATAGTATTATATTATTAAATCGATGAAATTCAGAGCATACATTTTGTTTTCAGAGTTTGGGTACATTTGCCATTGATAATCCATTTGAAATGCCCAATTCTTCATTCATCAATGCAACTATTTCTTCGAAGTTTTCCTAGATACAGATATCAATATGTCGTCTGCTAAGGGGTTAACAAATGATCTATACAGGCTGTATCATTTTCGATGTCCTCGCGGGATTTCTCACCCATTTTCAAAGATAGGTATTTGCGGTATTTGTAAACGTAGGCTACTTTTTCGCGGAACTCACGATACCGCAAAAAAAAAGTTTAGAACATGCTTCGTTTTTAGATACAGGGCGAAATTGGGAATGATGCTGTATCTCAGTTTTATTCCAACTTATAGAGAAGTGAGATCTGTTCTTCATACCATTTTTGACGTAAAGTCCAGGGCGTAGTTTGATTCTCAAAATGAGCTGTTATCATTCAGATATAACTCGAAGTTATGTTTTTCAATATGAACACTCCGTATATATTCGAAACAATGATGCTTTACGCTTTCTAAAAATATATTACACTCATATGATATTTTGAGTATATAAGCCATGAATTTAGGTAATTTATAGTTTTTCAGTAGATGGGCCTCGTAAACATGTGGCTTTGTCCATATCACAAATTTGTATTTCCACCTCATTGCTGACATAATGTTTCGTCTCACACTAGTTTCAATCTACAACATTTAAGATTCAACAATATTCAGCACTATTTATTGACTGTTAAACTTATTAGTAGATGTGGCTATGGAAAACGACCGAGAGTACAATGTTTTTCAATCCTTGTCACCTACCTGTCGAATTTACAGATTTTTCATACGATGACGAATATGGTTGAGATATGAGTTGGTTTCAAAATTTTCAATATTGCCCTGTATCTCAAAAAGGAAGCGAGCTATGAATATTTCGTTAGCGGTATCTTTGGAAATATATGAGTTATTCCATAAGGACATCGAAAATGGGATAGCCTGATGTATAGTTGGAAATTCAAAATAAAGGGTGGAGCTCGATTGTTCGAGTTCTAAGATACATGATTCGAGAACAAATGTGGATTATACCCAGATCCATAACTAGAAATTATCACCGCACATACAGGGCGCACCAAGAAAGATCTAGATAGTCAAGAGCATTTTTTTTATCAAAGGTATGAATTTTTTGTCGATATAATGTCATCTGCAGACGCATACCGGAAAAATCACTGTCGTTGCAGGAGACAGAATAATCATAAAATCGTATGATGGACAAATGTGTGATATTTTTGATCAAATTCCATGCCCTAAAACTATACGGGTGGCTGTAGATTATTTTTCAATTCTAAACTTATCGATGTGATTTTTCTTGAGTTTTCCAAATAGAACAACCCATATACATATTTTCATGCCATGCGATACAAAATTGAAACATGAATATCTTTTGTCTTGACAAACACCTTGTTATTCGAAATCATTTTTGAATTATTGATGAACAAATGGAAAATCGCATTTTTTGTGGAAGTGATTTTTCTTGAGTTTTCCAAATAGAACAACCCATATACAGATTTTCATGCCATGCGATACAAGATTGAAACATGAATATCTCTTGTCTTGACAAACACCTTGTTATTCGAAATCATTTTCGAATTATTAATGAACTAATAGAAAATCGCATTTTTTGTGGTAATATAGAAAATGTGAATATTCACAAACTGGCACCTCTTTTTCCATTATTGCGTAAGCTGAAATTCAGTTGTTTGCACTTGCCACACCGATCTGCGTTCAAACAACAGAAATATTGAAAATTATGTATATAGACGTGTTAGCGAAGGGCAGTAAAAAAATAACTACATCCAATGTTTCCCATCTTCGGATTATCAAATATCACCGATGATAATTATTGTCATGGCCCTATATATATATCATCGAGTATAAATCAAGCAGTAATTGCCTGTTCGTGATAAGGTAGATGGTAAACAATCTACTTCATATGTTAACATGATAAATCATGTTATTGGGATATTAGAAACTGTCGGTGTATAATCATCAGCGTAGGATCATGATGTAGGGTTATTGAGCTGAAAACCTTCGAATACAGTCGCAGCATCCACAGCGCAGAGTAGATCTTTGCACGAGCCAAATTTTCGAGGCTTGCCCCGACCTGCATGTTTATAAAATGAAACCCGACCCTCAGCAACTTTTTTGATCCTCCCGCGTGGCCTGCTCAACTTGGTTCTGGGTTTTAAGAAAGGAACTTCAAACATATTTTTACCGAGACAAAAATGTTACCTTGAATTTCATGCAACATCAATGATATTCTGTGTTTTGAATTAAAATAAGCGGTAACATTCTTCAAGATCGTTCTATTGAATGCTATTTTCAGAAGTCAACGAATCGATATTACTTTTCAATTTCAATGGATTCAAAAAAACAGAATTAATCTATAGATTAACGTAGCCTGCACGGCACGCGTAACCCGCACGGCACGCGTGACCCGCACGGCTCGAATAACCCGCATCAGGACCCGCGAAACCCGCACGGCCTGCCGTGCTCACTCTGGTCGGCTCGGCCTGCATTTTCATTTATTGGCCTGCCCCTCATCATAGGACCGTGGGCCCACCATGTACCCACGGCGTCGGGGTGGGGGTAGCCTCAGGTGATTCCAGACTACTGGTTAAAAGCTTGAGGTCCTCACTCTTGTCATGGTTGCAGAACGTGTAAAAGGCCGCGAACGGACAACCATCAAACAGGACAGGAGGATTCTGGTCGACATGGGTATCTGGGCTTGCTCAGCGAAAACTGGAACTCTGGTATACCTTGTGCGTCAGAGAGGGGGCAGCTCCAAGCGATCCTACCGCCAGTCATCGTAGGCAGATCCAGTTCCTCTCCTGTAAAGAGGAATCTTGTTGACATGGGTACCTGGGGTGATGAGGATAGTCCCATCAGGCCGTACATACGGCCTGGTGCCTCACCAATTGGGTTGGACTCCAGGGGGCAGCGGTTTCCAAAAACACCACCGGACTACGGTAGAGGAGGTGAAGAAGAATCCCACTATGGGTCAAGTGAGAGGATATCTTGCCTGCCTCGGCGGGTGAGCAGCGTTTCTGCTCGGGCACTGACACTGCAGAGCCAGTAGTTTGTCACCATTGGTATAATGAAATGGTAACAGGAGAACATGCCGGTACATAACGGAGATGGATCTAGCGCGCTGATTTGGCGTATCCAAATCTTCCATTTGTCTCTGGGGTGTGCTGTCGGTATAAGTCGAAAGATAGGGGACCGGCAGGCATCCCCTAGGGGAGTCTTGGAAAGGGGGGGGGGACTTGGTCTCACCCGTTTCTACCCCGGCAACATTATTGATGATGATGATGATGATGCCCTTCCCCATACGCTGCATACTTTAGGCCCGTGGTGGCCTGGTCCGCGGTGCGGGTCGAACCGGGCCTAGGTCCGCGCGGATTTTCCCAACTCGTACAGAGCTCTAGCTCAGAGTGGTACAGTTTGCAATCATCACCGAATCTTTCGCAATATCATGGTTCAGATTGAAAGTTGTGGGGATAACTTCCTGCATCTCTCTGCAGTTTAGTGGTCACACATTATAAGTTTATAACTTGGCTTGTTCGTTGCCATATATTGTGTTCAATGGAGTTCATGAAACAGTGCCGAAATGGTGTGCATTCAAAGCAATACCATACCTACCATATGTGAAATATATGTATACAAATGAATAAATACTCAATTTATTGAATTACTTGAACAGCAAGCAGCTTTGAGTTAGTACTTAGATTCAAACTGCGCAGTTCCGCACCTTTGCAGCGGAATATCATAGCACCTTTGATAAAAACAACCATCTAGAACGTCTCATGTCATATCCCAACAACCCAAAAATCTCGGGTGAATTGCTCGCGTGAAAATGGTTCTGATTAATGCGCAGATACTCACAAATTGGCATTCATGACATCTAGAGTCCCTGTATGTATTTGACAGTTTTGCTGTAATGAGAGTACGTACACTATGACAAGCAGTAACAGAAGGCATCACCCTAAAAAATGTCAAATGACGAGACCAATTTGGCGGGCACTGACAGTTCATGAACGTACATGACATTAAATTATTAGAAAATTCTGTTTTTCAAAAATTAATTTAATTTTTTTCCATTTCCTCCATGATAAACAACAGCTACAGAAATCTAAACAACATATAAAGCGGCCATAGTGGAGATAGACCTAGGGTTCCTACAGCAAACAAGAGAAAATGAGAAGAGAATAAAATAATTCAAGAAATAAGAATTATGGAGATCAATTCATACAGATGGATGATATTAAATAAGGAATAGAACTTGCCCAATCACTTCAGTAACACAAATCCGTTGTGACCAATTGAATCATCCTTATCTGACAATGACTTTCACGTCAACTGACAACCTAACATTTGCACATGCGCTTTTCCATTTTCAAACTAAATAAAATAAAAACTTGAAAGTAGCCCAACTCTTATTCTATTTCTCATTTTTTATTTTATTTCAGTCAATGTATGAACGTTTCCTTCATAATACGTATGTTGAATTTTCTTGTCTTAGTCGGTGGATAAACCCATAATGAGTTCAGCTATCAAAATTTGCGAAGTAAGTACCCCATATTTGAATTTTTCGATTGAATTCGATGCATATTCGAAGAAATAATATCATTTCTAATTTGAATTTCAACATAATGGGTGCACTCAAAAAGTGAATATTTGATAGTGGAACATACCATTAAATTGAAAGGAAGTGCGGACCCTTCATTACATCATCAAAAAGATTACCGAATTGTAAACTATGATTAACTCGTAGGCTTCGAATGAACGATTTATTATCGGAAATGACCAAACTGGGTATATCTAACAAGAAATCTATCAGAACCAGAACAACGCTTCTTGACTCAACGCTACAACGTCAATGTGTCATAATGACAATCCTGTTTTCTAGTCGTATACTGGGAGATCCGAATGTGCTTCATACGGGGTGATTATAGTCGGCCAACCTGTCCGCTTCACGCCCTCGGGAAGCTATCAGTTCACAACTTCGGTCCCCTTGCACCTAAACAAGAAAATAAACTAGTTAGTAAGTTATCAATAAAACTTCGCCTTTTTGAAGGCATAGGACCGTGAAACGTATTTTTCACTATTCATCCTGCCCTGAAACGTTTTTTTTCAGAACAGTGATTTCCGTTGGTGCGTCGTCTTCACCCTTAATAGTCTTATTATGATGTGCATAACAACCGTCAAAGAAACGTTTTCCCTCGTTGAACACTGCACAACATAACCCAACAGGAACGTATTTCCATCGTTGAATACCTTCACCTATTGCACTCACCTTATTATAGACGTTTTCTATAGACAAGGGTAGTGCCTACTATTGTAACGTATTTACATGATATACCTATGTGTAAACGTGATTACACAACGTACCCCTCCCGTTAAGAGTAAGTCATACCTCACCGTTTGTGTGGTATGCAATATTATTGCACAATACTAAATACCTAGCATTGATCTTCAATACCTTCAGTATCACTCGAAACAGGGGAAACACTTGTTACAAAGAGTTTCAACTGATCCGAAGGTCGTATACCTTTATAAGTTCGACGTGTTCGAGTAGTGCCAGGTATGTCCTCAATAACATATCGATCATTATCTAAAACTTTTGTGATAACAAAAGGCCCTTTGAAAGCAGGTTCTAATTTCTTGCTCTGTCCGTCATTTGCGATTGATGTCTGTCTTACCACAACGTGTTGACCAACAGTGAATGTACGAGGCTTGGAATGCCTTGCATCGTATGCCATTTTCTGGATTTGCTGTTTGTTCTGAATCGAATGTGCCACGTTTGGTCTGAGCTCTAGGAAATCAGGTCGAGTAGAAACTTCATCACTTACTTCCGCAGTAAGAAAAGCATCATTCTTTCCTCGGGGACGATAACCGAAGAAAACTTCATAAGGTGACTTTCCAGTAACCGAACTGACCGTTGAATTGATACCCCATTTAACTTTCTTGATTGCTTCGTCCCAATGAGTTTCATCGTCGGTACTTGCTTTTAAAGATGATAGAATCGTGCGATTCATCCTTTCCACCTGTCCATTAGCTCTTGGCGTAGCCGTAGCAACTAAAACTCGTTTGATACCTAAATCCGTACAGAATTTAGTAAACTGTTCGCTAGTGAAGGCAGTTCCTCTATCACAAATCAATCTTCTGGGAACCCCAAAAGTATCCATGGTCTCATTGAGAAATTGAATTACAGGACTTGTTTTGGTATTCTGGACAGCCTTCATAAAAACGAACTTAGTGAATCCGTCCACTGCTATTATCAAATAGCTGTTCCTTTTTCTACTCTTGACGAATGGACCCAGATGGTCCAGATGGAGAGTATCCATAGGGATTTCTTTCTTTTCGATGCTGATGAGACTACCTGGTTGTTTACCAGCTTGATTTTTATTATAAATGCATCCCAAACAGGAAGAGATGTAATTTTTCACATAGTTCCTCATGGATGAAAACCAGTAATTTTGAGTAAGTGATTCCAAAGTTTTATCAACAGAGAAATGGCCAGCTTCATCATGATAACACATTAGTAATCTCCTTCTGGCAGTCTTTGGTACTACCCATTTGGGACCTTTTGGTGTTTTCTTATAAATTCTATTTTTCTTGAGGCAAAACTCTTTGTGAATATTCCTCTCCTCGCCATTTGAAGGATCTTTAGACAAAACTTCGTGCAATTCTTTACAGCGCTCATCCTGTAGTTGGGCCGATAGTACCCAATCATCTTCGTTGACATTCACATGCAATATACTTTCAATAGTACCAGTCTCATCTAGAGGACTTCTACTGAGAGCATCCACATGATTCATCTTTGTCCCCGGACGATATTCGATAGAAAAGTCATATTCTTGAGTTGTTAGCCACCATCTGCCGATACGAGGAATCAAATCCCTTTTAGTGAGGGTCGTGCGTAATGCATTACAATCTGTGACTACCTTGAAGTTGATACCGATTAAGTAAACTCTAAATTTCTTCAATGAATTCACAACAGCAAGCGTTTCCAATTCATAAGAGTGATATTTTTGTTCATCCTTCGTAGTTGAACGGCTGAAATATTGTATCGGTTTGAAGGAACCATTCGTTTGTTGAAGTAGAATACCACCAACACCTAACTTGCTAGCATCTGTATGAACTTCAGTTGGTGCTGATCTGTCATAGATACCTAATACAGGACGCGTAGTGAGTTTATTTCTGAGTTCTTCAAAAGCAACCTGTTGTTCAATATCCCATCTGAATTCTACATCTTTTCGAGTCAGATTAGAAAGTGGCTTTGCTATAAGAGCGAAGTCTTTAATGAATTTTCTGAAATAGCTGGTTAAGCCAAGAAATCTTCGAACGTCGTGAACATTTGAAGGCTTTGGAAAATCAGACACTGCTTTAATTTTCTCTGCCCCTGGTTTAATTTTTCCTTCCGATATTTCGTGACCCAAATAATTGATTTTTGACTGGAGGAAGTGACATTTATTCAGACGTAAAGTCATTTTAGCCTCTTCAAATAATTTCAGAATTGTTTCCAGCTTTTCTATTCCAGTTTCAATAGTCGGGGAAGGAATGAGAACATCATCAAGATAAGCCATTGCGGTAGTAAATCGTAATGACCCTAGTATTTCATTCATAGTTCTTTGAAAGACTGCAGGACCGTTAACTATACCGAATGGCATCCTCAAATATTCGTAGTGGCCATCTTGTGTTATGAATGCCGTTTTTGGAATAGATTCTTTGGCAACTGGTATCTGATGGTATCCAGAAGCAAGGTCTAAACTCGTGAAATATTTGTTGTCCTTCAATCCATCTAAGAAATCATCAATACGAGGTAACGGGTATTTATCCTTTATTGTTTTTCGATTCAGAGCACGATAATCGATACACATTCTCTCTTCGCCATTTTTCTTTTTGACAAGTAAAATGGGACTAGAGTATGGCGAGTGTGATTCTTGAATGATATCATTATCTAACAAATCTTGAACAATTCCCCTGACCTTCTCTCTTTCTGAGTATGCTAGGCGATATGGCCGATAAGTGATTGGTTTGTCATCAAGTAAATCAATTGATATTTCTGAAATATCAGTTTTACCCAACTCGCTTAGTTTATTCGCGAAACAATGTCGATATTTATTGATAAGATCCAATAGTTTCTTTTGATCCTCAAGTTTGAGTACGGGATCGAACTGTTTTTTAACGTCATCCAATGTGAAATCAGAAATTTCGCAGCACTCTGTAGATAAACAATTCAAAGATTCGATATCACTCTCAATGCATGTGTATCCTCTAGCAATTACTCTACCTTTACTGTACTCGACAGATTTGTCTGACGTATTCATGACAGCAATAATACCTCCATTTTTAATGTTTGTTATACATCGTGGAATTACATGAAAATTATTGGGCCAGGTACGATACTGCAATTCAATGTACACATTCTCAACATTTTCTTCACTTTCCAAAAATATGTGACCAATGTGGTGGGGAGGAATCACCGCTGCTTCCTTTGCCCACAAATTAACTTTTTTGGGGGGTAAAGTGTCGATTTCTTGGAGTGGTAAAATATCTTTGTTGAAAAGACGAACTTGGTTGCTACGTACAACCACGACAACATTTTTGTTATTGATGAAAGGTTGTCCGATGATTATGGATACTTGCTGGGCTTCATCAGCAACAACTAGAGCGTTCACTCGAGCGGAAGCTAAATCGACTTCCAAATCAACAGAAACCTGAGAATGTACATGTATGGACCCACCACCATAACCGCACAGTCGTATCTGTGTAGGTTGGCATTGTAGGCCTATTGCTCTAACATCTGATTCACGGATGGTTATTGCACTGCTCCCAGAATCAACGTATCCCCTCAAGGCCCATCCGTTTATCACGCAGTCGATGAAATAACAAGTGTTCAGATATTTATTGGTCGAAAAATTCAAAATAGGTGCTGACTTACCTACTTCAGCACATGAAGCTGAGATCTTCTTGAAAGTAGATTGTTTGTTTCGACAGTTGTCAGCATCATGTCCCAGAAGATGACATCTGGTACATTCAATCCTTTTCTTCGGACAAGATGATTGACGGTGTCCTTTCTGGCCGCAGTTATAACAGTTTTTGTTGAAAGCACCAATATTGTTGAGATTTTCTCTTTTGATATAATTTGTTTTCTTGAATTCACTTCTTTCTACTGGCCGCCTATCTCTACTATGTATTTCGAAACATGATTCATTCTTCAATGTAGAAAGATATTCTTCATATAGGGACTCAGGAGTGAGATAACGACCCGCACGAGCACTGTTTTGCAAGGTCTTATCTAAAATGCCGTCAATCAGACATGAAACTGCATTTTTGCCAGTTATTTGACATGTTTTCAGTAACTCCATTTTTTCGAAATAATAGTTTGTCATGCTTTCTGTAGATAATTTCTTTCTTCGCATCATTTTTGTTAAAGCTGTAGCAAAATCTACATGATCAGGAAATGTTTTTGTTATCAAAGTTTTCCATTCCTCCCATGGATAATCATAAGATGGCAAACCGTGATACCATTTCTTTGCATTTCCAGTTAAACGTGACTGCATGAAGTGGATTGTGATTGCATCATCCCAATTGTTGATTATTTTCATCTGATCAATTTTATGTAGCCAATTTGACGCTGTCAAATTTTCATTGTCCGGAGAAAACTCTGGAATACAGTCACCAAAAACTGTTAGTTTCGGTCTAGAGGCTTGAATTTTGTTATCCGGTACGTTTCCTTTCTTCGTCAAGGTTTCTACCAAAGATTCCAGTTTTCTTATTCTTTCATCTGCACTGGATGACGGTTCATTGAGAGCACATAGTGACGAACGTTTTCGTCGTTGACTAGGACTTCGAGATAAGAGTCGTTTTCTCCTACCTAAATCCCTAGATCTACTTGCTAATGACGAATCATCAGACACCCTGTATGGTTCCCGTCTCCTACTTGAACGGTTTAGGCTATGACCTCTCCTTCGATACCTTTCCTCGCTTTCACTATCTGGAGTACTACTCCCGTAATCGATAGTTGAAGCTGCGCTACCAGTATCACCATCACTACTATAAGTCGACCGCATTTTTGGCGCACAGGTCTAACTCCGCACCTGAACTGTAAACTATGATTAACTCGTAGGCTTCGAATGAACGATTTATTATCGGAAATGACCAAACTGGGTATATCTAACAAGAAATCTATCAGAACCAGAACAACGCTTCTTGACTCAACGCTACAACGTCAATGTGTCATAATGACAATCCTGTTTTCTAGTCGTATACTGGGAGATCCGAATGTGCTTCATACGGGGTGATTATAGAATAAATTCTTTATCGAATTATGTACAAGAAAAAAATCAAATAGGAAGCCAAGATCAAATCAATTGTATTTCAGATCGCAAACAAGAAATTATCGAAGATTAAGAGAGAAAATATGCAAACATTCCAAATTCATCAATAAAAAATTATGAGAAATACATAAAAAAATCAAAGAAAATGATGAACAGTTGAAATATACCAATACCTTGAAACAAAAAGACTCTGAAACGAGACTACAAGTAACGAGAATTCGCAGCTATTATAAGGAACTAATTTCAAATCATGAACTATCTCATCAAAAATTTTCTAAAGACTGTGAGGAAACTGCGAATGCAAAAATGCAAGCGATTTTGAATCAAATCAAGACCCAAATTGATATTTCGGTATATATTTCAGCCAAAATTATAGTCAACTTCAGCATTCAAAAACGCGAATCCATGAAATCGATGACAAATAAAATGGTATTCCAAGTAAAGTTGCTATTTATGAGCAACATATTTTTTCTCATAATTCTAAATATAATGGTAATAGATGGGATGCAGAGAGTATCGAAAAAGCTTTAGTCATAAAATTAATGTGTGGCTTATCCTATCCATAAATTAGGTTACAAACTATGACCCCTTTTGGCAAGTGGGATGAGACGCCACTTCTTTATGGAAAGAAAGAGAGAGACAGAAATATGGATGTACCCTTCACCGCGGCAGTAAAGGGAAGAAGATCCGAAGTGAATGGAAAAGCATATCCATATCTTTGTTCAACCAAACCTGCAAAGGCATTTCGAGAATTCGAGGTTATGCCTTCTGTCACTGCTTGTCATAGTGTCCGTACTCTTATTACAGCAGAACTGTCAGATACATACAGGGACTCTAATGACATCGAGTCATGTATCTTGTTTTCGGAAACATAAGTGAGAGTGAGTAAGATATATGGTGATATGTCCTAAATGATTCATGTATTTCAGTTTGATTTCGTGAATGACATTGCTTTCTTCGTACGTCATTAACGGTCCACATGGAAAGTAATTTATGTCAGTGGGCATACCACATAGCTACTACATGAAATAATGAATTGCAATCTGATAGAATAGAATAGAAGAGAATAGAATAGAATAGAATTTATTGATCTCATAATATCAAATGATGACATAAGACAGGTCAAAAAGAACAAATTAAAATTGAAAAGTCTAGCCGAAACTAGAGCATTTACCTCAAAATACTAAAATTGGCCAGTAATAAAGGTCAATAAATACAATATACAATCACATTATACAAAACTAGAACAGGTAATTCAACGATTATTTTCAAAATATTCTTCAACCGAGTATGGACACATGTTACACAGCTACTAATTCATGAATTTCTAAAAATTTCAACATCTGCTTCAGCATGGCATACTCAAATATTTTTGACAAAACTGGTGATACGGAAATTTGACGGTAGTTCGACATCATTTCAGCAGCACCCTTTTTCAAAATAGAAAAGAAAATCGAGACCTTCATCAGTTAGTTCATTAGGGAAAACTCCCTTTCCAAAGGAAGTATTAATTATATGACAAAGCGTTTGTATTATAAAATTGGCAATTTCTTTAATGACAATACCAGATATGTTATTAAAACCACTTGAAGGTTCATTTTTAATTTTATTCCTGATTATTTCGAGAACATCTTGTGTTGTGACATATGAAAGAAACATGCTGTTTGGAACAAAATTATTTGAAGGTTACTTCAATGTACAGTCCGGTCTTGATATCGATTCAATTGCTTCATTAGGGGCATTTATGAAGTATTCATTAAACTTATTAGCAATTTCCAGTGGATCATCCTCTGTTGCATTATCAATATTCAAGGTGATAGCTTTCTGTATAATTTGCTTTCCCTTTAGTTCATTTATAACACCCCAAAGAGTTTTATTCTTATTGGATGAATCATTTATTTTATTGTAATAATAATCACTTTTTGTATTTTCAACAATCCTTTTATGTGAAGACTTTGCCCTCAGATACATTGCTTCGAATTGCGGATATTCACATTTTAAATTGAACAAGTCCTTCAGATTACTAGAGGATTTTATACCTATTACTCTTGTGATACTCTATATTCGGGACAATCAGGCGTTTTTGATTATTTATAGAGTGAAACACTCTTGGTGGGAGCTGTACCCAAATTGAGCCTCTCTAATATTTTTCTCCTCTTCATCTTTTTCGCATGCTCCCTCTGCTCTCAATGAGAGATTGATTCAGATTTTTTATTTCATTTTTATACTTTTTGCTCTTCAATATGTTTTTTGAAACGAGATAAATGCCAAAAATGATGTAAGTACTTGTTTTAGAATTTTATTTTTTGAACACAATATATAAGTATGTCATCTCTTGATACTTGACTAGAAAACCTGTGATGATCTGAAGCTTCCATGAGATGTGTTGATGGAAATCAGTGGTTAAATTTGAAAACACACGGAAAATATAATAATATTACACTACCTGTATATCAGAATAGAACCTTTTGGTTGCATGATAAATTGACATTCATCATACAGGGCGTGGAAATGAATTCTGAATTGAGACTCTATCACGAATCTGCGATTAGAGGTCTATAAAAATCACAAGTTTCCATCGTTCAAGTTTGAACCCCCTGATTGGGTATGAAAGTGTTGAAAAGGAATATTCTCAATTTCATGTTCCTCTTTTGAATGTTCATCAGATATAATTCAATGTTCGACGTGGCAAATAGCCAGGAAAGTAGTTGTTTTCTGTTGAATATTCAGAATGATGTGTGTATATACATATTTTTGTCTGAAGGAGAATGCAAATTCTCAATTTCAGAAATTTTTATATTTTATTTTCAAACTCTTATCGTGTGTGTTCAATAGATATAATTCAATGTTCGTCGTGGCATATAGCCAGGAAAGTAGTTGTTTTCTATTGAATTAACTGAAAAAGAGTAAATATTCTCATCACATAGAGAATGCGAATTCTCAATGTATTGCTTTATATAAATATATATCCATTTTTGTATGTTCATAATTTATCTGAGAATATTCCTTTTCAAGAATAGAACCTCCTGCGCATATTAGGTTCACGAGAGGTTTTCATTTCGGAATCGTGTATTCTAGAAAATGTTGAAATCCTGAAACAAAAATCTGACTCATCCTGTATAAAGTCAGAATATTTCGACGCATTAATTGTCAAAACTAGGATTTCCATGTGTCCAGAGTAGGATGCTAATATACCTAATAAAAATATAAAATCTTTATTTCCATAGACTGTAATTTCACATCAGTAAAGGAATTATCACGTATTACTAAGAAGAAGGAATAATACCATGAAATTCGACATAGCGAAATGACCTAATATCGACTGATGATAACATTACTAACATAAAATTACATTGAACCGTTACCACCGATACAACAAGGCCATCAGACTCTGACGTAAACAGCTCGTGACGTCACCAAGAGAGGCCAGTGTTTTATTTTATCGCTTGTCGACTAACGCGTCAGTTCGTGTTAATTCATCGGTGATTCACGTATGTTTTTGAAACGGTCCCGAATTCTTTTGTTGTTTATTTATCAAAATAATTGGCGAAGAAATTACTGTTTTGTGAAATATTTTGTGTTGTGATTGGCGAAATAACAATGCCTTTCGAGTGTTGTGTTCCCTCTTGTCGGGGGAATTATGTGGGTGGTTCAAAAGTTCATGCTTTCAGTTTCCCGTTGGACGAGGAGCTATCGAAAATGTGGGTATATGCAATTCACCGCGAGGATTTTACTCCATCTAAGTTCAGTAGTAAACAGAGCTTGATTTATAATGATGAATTAATAATAAAAGACAATTACTCTCTCATAAAAAGTATAAAAAGAGGAAAAATAGAAAAGCTTTGATTGTGCAGTTAGTTTTGTATTCGTATATTATAGTCAACAAAATCATCTCTGGATTTGAGGAAATTTTCTTGAATGTTAATAATAAACGGGCATTTTTAATTCTCATTCTCAAATTTTTTTCTGAAAACGGTCATTTGCCTCGTGGCAATGAATGCAGAATTCATTCCAATGATCAAATTGCAACTATCATATTAACATGAACTACAAACACTCTACTTAAGAAGGTAAAAGTGCATTTATCATGATATTTATTATGAAGATATTTGACTAAAAAGTTCCAAATTTCACCTTCTTTTTCACCTGTCTTCTGGATGCCATTCAGAACAGATTTCCATTCTCTTTTCATCATATTGGACAATTTATATATAATTCAATAAATATGATTTTCTTGAGATTAATCCATATTCAGTGAAAAGAAGGAAGAATATCATTCAAAATAACGGCGTGTGTAATGTCATCCGAAAGCAATCTATTGACATTTGACATCTCGTATTTTGATTGACTGTTGATTAAATGGTCGTCATCTTGAATGCTTGTTCACTAAATATGAAAAACTCGCCATAAAAATCATATTTCCTGTTGAATTTTCTATATAAAAATGTGCCATCGAAGTACATCATGAGTATATAAAGTGTCCAATGACAAAATAAGAGCAAGTAGCTTCAAATGCCCCTAACACAAGGGGAGAAAGAAGGCGAAATTTCGAACTTTTTCTTGAAATATCTCAATAAATAGTGGTTCGTTCACATTTTCATTATAAAATTCGGTTTATCAGACGAAAATACGTGAGTACCGAAAAAAATTTCCAAAAAAAAAACAATCGCATGATAAATGCAGTTTTACCCTTAGAAATTAAGGTTTCAAGTCTAACGATCCACTTGGGTGAAAAATCCAACAACAGAAAATTGAAAACACTCACTGGTTATTTTTTCAGGTAATAGGAATTCTCCAAGATAAATATAGATAATTGTAACGAACGGCATGTCAATCAAAATAAAATACATTTTCCACAATTTCATTTCGATCAATCTCACGATAAGTTTATGTTCTGCGGGCCCTGTATAAGTAGGTGTGAAGTTTACCTTCACCACCATTTTTGCCAATATATTTAATTCGAATGGGTTGCTGTAGGTGGATATTTGTGTTTCATCCTGGTTTTTGCTTTAAAACTTCGTTTTTCCATAATTAAATCGAATGGGGTGCGAAGAAGGGCTCAGTTGACGACTGGCATCCTTTTTTAACCGGAAACCCTTCAAAAAACAGCAAAATCGGCTCAATGATGATCTAAAACTCAAATCGAAATACGCGGTCGCCTTATAGCGCTATAAGCGCTTGTCGTTTCGAGCCGCTGGTTAGGCCTCACTGGGTGACGTCACCCACAGAGCATGCAGGCCTGTATCGGTGGTAACGATTGAACACGATGAAATTGGTTATCAAAGAACTCCTCCAGGAAGTAAAATGGGTTGTATTCAGATAACATTGGAATTTGCTGTCATGGAATGTTTGAAGCAACTATGATGACTGTGGTTTCAGGATCATTCTCCACTTGGGCTCATGAGTAAGTATAGTGGATGATTATTTGTATCTCAATGGTTCAATAATAGGGGTCGGCGAAAACATGAATTTGCTTATTATTTCATGAGGATTGAGACCAGTTCGTGATAACATTCACCAGCAGAAACCAATAAGTGAATCAAGAGGAGAAAACTTGTATTTAGTACCCTAATGTAGGTAGCTATCCTGGAGAATAAGCAGGAAATATTCTCTTTCTGCATGCAATAAGTGGCTGTTGAAGAGTTTACCTGTAAAGATACTCCTTATATCCAGGTTCGAAAGACGATTTTTCTAAATTGAAAAATTAGTTGTTGTCAGATTTGAATTATTTATTTATTGCCACCCGTTATTGACAAAACATTTCAAAGGTCACTAACTTTTCACAAATATTTTACATATAGGAAATATTATACAATGTGTGCCCGCTAAAGGCTAAACTGGACAAAATATACCTAATATATTGAAATACAGTATGCAACACTCTCCCCCCAGTAATTGATCTGGATACATGATGTGATAGAGTGTATAAGAACAATTACTGCACATCCAGTACACAAAGCCTGGATACGGGTCTTCGAAAAACTGTCCCATTGGCCAGTCGTACGTCTACCATTCGAACCCTGCCATCTTTTGCTTCATAGAGATGAATAACTCGTCCCTTAGGCCATGTATTCCTGGGTCCGTTTGGGTCAACGATAATTACAATGTCGTTGATCTTGATTGCCGTCGATTCTGCATACCATTTCGTCCTCTTAACTAAATAAGGCATATATTCTTGAGTCCATCGCTTCCAGAATAGTTCTGTTAATTTTTGAGCCGCTTTCCATTTTGATAACAAGTTCAGATCTGATTCTTCTGTTTGGGAACACGGAAGGGCTGCATAGTCCGGTCCAATCAGAAAATGATTGGGAGTTAGTGCTTCAGAATCATCTGAGTCGAGCGATACATGAGTAAGAGGTCGTGAGTTTATAATGTTCTCAATTTCAGCAAATACAGTTCTCAATACATATTCTTGGGGATATCTTGATTTCAAAATTTCGTACATCACCTTCTTGATTGATTGAATCAATCTTTCCCAGATACCTCCCATATGTGGACATCCAGGAGGATTAAATCTAAATCTGATGTTCTTCAATGTGCAAAATTGGCTGATTTCTGTCGAACTTAGTCCTTTAATACAATCAGCTAGTTCCTTTTCAGCAGCTTTGAAATATGTGCCATTATCACAATAAATGTCAGAGGGAAAACCTCTTCTACAACCGAATTGACGAAGTGCATGAATAAATCCATTGGTACTCATATCATGAGCGATTTCTAAGTGTATGGCTCTGGTTACCATACAGGTGAAAATTACTCCATACCTTTTTTCATGACTCCGTTTTACTGTAATTAATAGCGGTCCAAAATAATCAATACCGGTCTTGACAAAAGGTCTAACTGTAGGTTCTAACCTACAGGGCGGTAGTTGACCCATCATTGGGTTTCTGGCAAAGCTTTTCTATTCTTACATTTTTGGCACCTATTCCAGGAACTCTTGACAGCCTGTCGCATACGCAGAATCCAGAATTTTTGTCTAAGCTTATTTATCACGGTTTCTTGCCCTTGATGACCAACTTCTTCATGGTAGTTTTGGATTATCAGCCTGGAAATTCTGTGATCAGGATCTAAAATGATAGGTTGCTTGAAGTCTTTACAGACACCAAGTAAATTATCAAATCTACCATTGAGTCGTAGCAATCCACTGGTTTCATCCATTGAGCAAGATAGAGTGTATAATCTACTTGCCTTATGGTTTGGTTGATTTCGTCTTAGAGTTTCAATTTCTTTTCTGAAAGAATCTTGTTGAGCCTTCCTGTATAATAAATTTTCGGCTTCTGAAATTTCATCGCAATCGAGTTCAACCAAACTTGTTAAGGAAATATCTAGAGTTCTTTTATGACTCATTTTATTTTTACAGTTTTTGATGAACCTCAACATCCAACCAGTAGCTCTAACAAGACGATACAATTTTGAGAATCTTTCTGGATTGGGAACTGACAAATTATTTCTTTCAAAATTCAGAAAAACAAAATCTTTTCTCACTTCCAAATCTAGGTCTTCATCATTGCTTTCTAGATTTTCTTTTTCTTTGGGCCAATAGTCTTCAGACTTTCGTAAGAACTTAGGACCGTACAGCCATCTACTGTTTTTTGAAAAATCCATTTCACTACGTTTAGTTGCTTCGTCTGCGACATTTTCTTTGGAGGAAACATATCTCCAGTCGGTAGCTTTCGTCAAATTTTGAATTTCGCCTACTCGATGAGCGACAAATATTGCGAAACGCCTGGCTTCTGAACAAATCCAATGAAGCACCGTTTTCGAGTCACTCCAATAAAAAATGTTGTTGAAATTCAATTTTAAATTATTTCTCAAGTAATATCCAAGGCGTGCTCCCATGAGAGCAGCTTGTAATTCGAGTCTTGGAATCGAAATGGGTTTTAATGATGAAACTCTGGCCTTGGTACTTACAAATGCAGTTTGGATGTCATTTTTTCCTTGGCAGCGCAAATATGCCACCGTCGCATAAGCTTTTTCGGAAGCGTCACAAAAAATATGCAATTGTAATGAACAGTTATTCCTGTCAGTTGTGAAATACTGTCTTGGAATTTGGAAATTGAATATATTCTTAAGATCACTTAGCCATAATCTCCACTTTTCGTCTAAGATATTTGTGACTTCATCATCCCATCCCAATTGACTTCTCCAAATATCTTGAAGAAGTATTTTCCCCTGAATGATGAAATTTGCCAAAAATCCAATGGGATCGAATATAGACATCACGACTTTGAGAATTTCTCTTTTTGTCGGTCGTCGTTTATATTCCAAGATTGCATTGTCAATTTTATGAAATTCAGTTCGGAATAGAAAATTGTCTTCAGTTGAATTCCAATAGACACCCAGAACACGTTCTGTCACTGCTTCTGGATTTGTTTCCAGGCTCTTATCACCTCGAGCTTTCAAGTTTGGATCAATGTCTTCAAGGAGTTCATCTGAATTAGATATCCAGTTGCAGATAATGAAACCACCTTGTGAATGAACATGAATTACGTCCTTTATTAGTTTTTTACCTTCATTTATCGAATCAGCATTTCCTAGAAAGTCGTCCATGTAGTGCTCCTCTATGATTGACTTCGTTGCCTCTGGATATTCCTTCTCGAAATCTTTGGCATTCCGGTTTTTTGCCTCCTGTGCTAGACATGGCCCATTTGTAGATCCGAAGAAGACTACGCCGATCTCATAAACGTCTGGATCCCGATTTCTATCCATCCCACGCCATAAAATTCTTTGTGATGCACAATCTTCCTTACAAACCCTGACTTGCAGAAACATTTCTTTTATGTCAGCAACGAAGGCAAATTTTTTGATTCTGAAATTTAGTAGAATAGTTTGTAAATCGTTATATAAATCTGGACCAGTGAGCAAAACATCATTTAAACTGATTCCATTTGACTTTGAGGCAGCATCAAAGACTATTCTCAATTTTGTCGGTTTCTTAGGATTTATAATACCAAAATGAGGGAGATACCAAGTTTTGGGACTGGTTCGTTCAGCTTCTTCTCGAGAAAGTTTTCTAATGTAATCTTTACTCTGTAGATCCATTATTTTGTCACAATATGCCTTGCCATACGAAGGATTCTTATCAATTTTTCTCTCTGTACACAAAAGTCTTTTTATAGCATTATTTTTACTTTCTGGAAGGATTATATTTTCATTTTTCCAAAGCAAACCAGTCTCAAATCGATTTCCAATTCGTTTCATTGTTATATCAAGAATGTTTTGAGCTCTAATATCTTCTTTTGATAAAGCTTTCTCAACTTTATCTAACCCAAAACAATCTAATTTCCACTGTTCTTTTACAAGATCATGTAATAAATCTAAGTCGTCCTTTTCTCTATTATTATTATTTACATAACATACAAACCCAATTTTGTTTGTCTGATGGTCTGTAGTTTCCAAAACATTTCCATGGATTACCCACCCTAAAAGCGTTTTGCTAAGGGCAGGCCCATTCCATGGACCAGTTATAATTTTTCGGTTAACTAGTAATGGCCAGTTATCTTGACCAATCAAAATTTGTGGTTTCGCATTTTTCATTGATATACCTCTACTATCTATGTAAGGATATTGTTTGCAAATCTCACCTACATCCACCGTCTGTGTTGGTAGAGACATCCCTTTTATTGTCCTCACATGTCTCAATTGAAACTCACCATTTCCATTCTCAGCTCGTACCGTGAAACTTATAATCCTGGAATCGTCCTGTTCCTTGGTTTGGTTGTTTGTCCATTGAAGGCATAGTGATTGTTGAGGACCCTCGATGTCCAATGCGTCTGCTAAATCTTGATCAATAATAGTAACCGTATAAGCATCATCTAGAAGGGCATATGTTTTAATACTCTTATGGTTACTACAAATCATTATCGGTAGAATTTTCAGCAGTACATGTTTATTTGTTGAAATATAGCAATTCACATGGGCACCCGTCTGGCTACCAGATGGAGATGGTTCCACATTAATAGGTTCATCATCTTTTTTATGTAAGAGTGTATGATGGTTCTTTTTGCAACTATTTATTCCACACATCTTTCTCTTCTTACATACAAAAATATGGTATTAGACAAGCGAAACAGATTTTGTTGGCTGTTACGAATTCCCAACGGTGATCGACAGTCAATGATTTGAATTTGGAACACTCGGTCAAATGATGTATTTCGTCATGGCAACAGATACAGTTCTTTTTAACCATCGTTGTCAATGTCACATCCTTCTTATGAGAATATTTTGACTTTTTTGTGTCACTGTCATCATGAAATCTAGGAATTTGAATTTGACTAGCTATCATTGCCTTTTTATCTAACCATGTGGTGAATTCAACTAATTTATGTGTTTGAGATGGTATGCTGGAGATATATTCAATCCACATCATTTGATAAGAGTTGGGCAGTTTCTTCAGAAGTTTATGCAACAGTATAGGATTATGTAAGTGATCTTGGGCATCTAAAGATTCGATAGTTCCGACAAGATTTTTCACTTCGTCTGAGAATTGTATCAAAGTGTCTAATTTATCTTCTTTGACGATTGGAAAGATTTTAATTTGATCAAGAAGTATCAGAATGATTTGTTCAGGCTGCCCAAATCTATTCTGGAGAATTTGCATTATCTTATTAACATTCTGAGGCATGATGAGCAAACTTTGAACGATTTTCCTAGCGTTACCTCTCAAGCATTTTTGTAAACGACAAAGATTTTCCTCTTGTGAATATCCACAAATACCAGTAGAATTACGATATTGATATATAAAATTAGGCCATTCTGTCGGATTCCCACTGAAGATAGGCAAGTCTTTTGGCATTGACTGTCTTGTCAGCAATTTCGTGAGTTGATTAGGAGATATTTGGTTTGGATATTCATTTGGGAAATTCACAGAAGAGCATGGACGAGAAGCAAGATAACCTGATCCTCTTACCTCATGTTCCGCTTTTGTTACCGTTACTGGCATTTGCCACTCCAGATCATTCCTTAGCTCTCGACTAATCCAGGGATCCTCGCCATCAACCCATTTGTTAATATCGGGGCCTTTATTTGACCTCTCATGCGACTCACTCGACCAAGAATCCTCTTGATCAGACTGTTCTTCCTCTATTTCAGCTAATTTGAAAGCTAACTCCAAGTCTAGCATTTCTTGTTTCTTCTTATACTCTAACTCCAGCACTTCTTGTTCTAGAGCTTTCTTCTTCATTGCTATTTCTAATTCCGCTTGACGTCTTCTTGATGCATTAGTCTTGCTACTTCTTATCGTACCACTCTTGACATGAATCTGATTCTTGCTCTTCTCGCCACCTTTTGATCCACCAGACTCTGATGGAACTTGATTTGTCGAGGTAGCTTGTTCTATCTCTTGAGCGCTTTTCATGCCTTTGGCTTTAAGACGTTCGCTTCTCCTCAATTCGTGAGTAGACATTTTTACCACAGTGTAGTTCAGTTAGACGCGAAGGACCATTTGTTGAAGAGTTTACCTGTAAAGATACTCCTTATATCCAGGTTCGAAAGACCATTTGTTGAAGAGTTTACCTGTAAAGATACTCCTTATATCCAGGTTCGAAAGACGATTTTTCTAAATTGAAAAATTAGTTGTTGTCAGATTTGAATTATTTATTTATTGCCACCCGTTATTGACAAAACATTTCAAAGGTCACTAACTTTTCACAAATATTTTACATATAGGAAATATTATACAATGTGTGCCCGCTAAAGGCTAAACTGGACAAAATATACCTAATATATTGAAATACAGTATGCAACAGTGGCTATGATATGTATGTACAACAAGTGCCGTTTTCAACCAGAAAAAAGCTAAATTAAGCACTATCTTCCAGAAAAATCCGCAAATGATAATCTTCTGAAGCTGTTCTGAAATGAGGACGTAGCATGATATATGCTGCCAAGTTCGAGCATAATATGGAAATGAAAGAACCCAGAGATATCGAAGCAAGAAAGTTCAGAAACCATAGAAAGAATAGTTCATTGTTGATAATTCAACGGGTCAACCACCCACAAGCAACATGCACGGTAAAAACTATAGGAAGCTATATGAAAAATTAGAAAGCGACCCCTTCATGGGAATGTCAACAGATGGCATAATTCCAAAATATAGCTTTGGAGAGAGGTTCAAAATAAGTATAACGGACAGAGAGACATGGAAAGAAGAACGCATATCAACACAGACATTGTTGTCTACACGGACGTTTCCAAAGCTGAGGAAGGACAAAAATTGACGCAATACGTCATCGCGTGAAAGAACTGATACTGAACTGGAAAATCATTGCAATCTACTCGGATAGCCAGACGGCAAACAGAGCAGTTAACTCAACACAGGTTAACTAAGAACTAGTCTGGGACTGCCAAAAAACCCTGAATCAACTAGACAGTCAGAACAGAATGATTTCAGAATGGGTATCAGCACACACAGGGTACGAGGGCAAAGAAGAGACAGATCTACTAGCTCGAGCAGGAGCTAGTAAAGCTCTGAATGGCCCAGAACCGTTTCCCGATGAAACAACTTGCCAGGAATGGAACAGGCAAAGAAGTTTCATAAAAAAACTATCGCCAATATTCACAGAACACCAACTAAGCCAGAAACGAGGTTCAACAAGAATACTTCTCACAGGGCATAGTATGGGCTCAACGAACATATGAGTACGATAGGCCTGGCTGAAGAACTGTTGTGCAGGTTCTGTCAGGAAGAGGAGTATACAGCAGCACTCATACTTTGTAAGGGCTGGTCAAGACTTACGCTGGAAAAAGGAAAATTGAGAGCCCAAAGATACGCAGAGGATCCAAAAGCTAGCCATAGGGATGGCAGACGTAGCTAAAGAACTCTAAACGATTCCGAGGGCAGACAAAATAGATCTGAAAAGGTCGCGGTGTGGAGGCAGATAGCCCGAAGGCCCATTTTCAATCTAATCTAATTTTTCATTATTTTTTGTACAAATAATTGATATAGTGAGATGGCGAAAGGTCTTTTCATGACAATGGAAGCTTTTTATACCGTAAATAATCCATGTTCAGTCGAGTGAGGTAGATATCGCATGCAATGAGAGATTATCACGATCGTCATACCTGAACTTCGCGGGTAACGGGAACTTATAACAGCGCGTTTTCGTATTTTATAGCGAATTGCACTATTTCGAAGCGGTACAGCTCCCTTACTAAGAGTCGTAAGAAATGTGTCGGTGCACACTTGTAGGAATTTCAGTCTTCTATGAGATGGATGATAGATATTGATGTGCTAGGACCCGCCAGTTAGGAGATAACTCAAATATAAACAATCTTCTTCGCCATTTTCCAAGATGGTGGTTCGCGCGGGCGGCAGCCGAACTCGCATATTCGGAGATTTCATAAAATCCCCGAACCCCAACACATATCCAAAAATCAAAATTATCACCTTCTGCAGGGCAAAATCCCCTGGCTACTGGAATTTTTCATCGATCCGTGTCAGGACATGATATTTTTTTTCACAATATTGCATCAACGAGAGATCTCGAACTTTGGAGTGAAAACTAGAACCTCTTCTTGTTTAGAACACGATATAATAAGATATTATCGATACCAATCCTGAAGTATACCGGAATTGGTCAAATAGTATTCTACAAATATCCATAATAGGAACCAATGTGAAAAAGGCGACATTTTCTGATATCTTCAGGAATTTGCAGCTTCCAAAACAGTATTTACCTATAATGTCGACCAGAGTTAGACTTTTCGTCCACTTACATCGCCTTACATCTTTGTCTGATGTTTTATCCTATTTTTTTTGGAAAGAAAGAATTCACGGGCACCGTGAAATAATATACTTCCAGGAACGCTGGAATCATCTTTCAATTCTCATTCATTCAAAAATAGGTATTTCGAAGAATATAAAAATGTCTGATAGGGAACATGCAGATATAGAAATGATTCAATTATTATAATGAAACTCCTTATAAGTAGGTAAAGTATATACTTGAATGTGTCCTTTTTCTCGAATCATACTGGTACTGGTGAAATCTCAGAAATCAAAGCAAGCCCGTATTTTGATTTTATAACGCAGTTTTCAGCATTCGCTGGTGAGGACGCTAGGAATCAGTGTCGAAATGTTGGAAAACATGGGATCGCGCGCCTCCACTTTTCACCTTCTGAAAATATTTTTTTCGTGCACAAAGAATATTTGGCTGTTCACAAAGATGAACAAATGATTTGCTGGAAGAAGATTTCGATTTCTCTCCTCGTTTTACTTTGAAGAAATGCTGACTATATCCAGGAAATGTAATGTTAATGATTTTTTGAAATATATCTGGAAGTTTTTTCACAATTCTACTTCTAGATAATCCTAGATATTTCAATTCTGAATTACACCACATTCATTGTTTTATTGTTTTTCGAAAAAATCAATTTGAACTATGAAAAGGGAGGCGGAAAAATCCTGCTTTTATCGGAGAAATGCATAGTGTATCCTCCTCTTAACGTCTCGAACTGAAACATTGGACTTTTCAACGAATATCTTGAATATTTCGCCCACTACTCAAATGCTCCATTTATATCACCTCTGAAGTGATTCTCAATATCCACTTTGAATATGGAAAACCATATGATTCATATGTCATTCCATTATTTTTTTATTATACCTATAACATTTTTCAGTAGTCCACTTTTAGAGATAAGCCATAAAAAAGATTCTTCCTCATTATTGCTAGTACCCCTAATTATCGAAAAACACTTATATAATATAATGATACTGACATTTGAAAATTTCTTCCTCCATAATAGAATGAGAAATTGAAATGAGCGAGAAGCACCAGGAAATATGAATAATTGAAATTGAGTTTGCCATGTGTAAGGAAAATGAGGGTAAAGCCACATTTCTCCTACCCTGACACTGGCACATCAGGATAATCTATTTTGTTATATTTTATAGTTTGTTTTTCCCACAGAAACATATCAACCTACAATTAATTATTTATTGATTGTGCTGAAACTATTATGACTAATTAACGCTGATAATATCTGAATTATGAGTTTCCTATCAAGTAAGTTGGGGACATTTCGATAAAAAAAGCTCATTAAGATGTCTTCATTTCAACATCCTGACCCCTATTATAGAACTGATTGCTTTTCTTGATAAGATCTAGAACAAACATCATGGTTTCAAAACTGAAATATTCGATTGGTTCTAGAAATTCTGCACTAATCTGGATGTTTAGAAATTTAATTGCAGATTATAAAAATATACAGGGTGTTTCAGAGAAACCTGACCCCCTTACTAGGGTAGGTAGAACACTGCAAAATAAGTTGGGTTTGCTCAGTGAAAAAATGTCGTAACGGCATCCGTTTTCATGATACAAGGTGTTGAAAAAATGATTTTTTTACACATTTTTCACGATTATGTTGAAACTACTGGTAACATTGTGATGAAATTTTGTATGGATGTTTCTGGAAATCTAACACATCGCATGAATTTGTTTTTATATCTGACTCTCATAGAGGGCGCTAGTTACACGGTTCGTACCGAGTAGTTTAGAACATAACTTATTTGAGGTTGGATTTTCCAATCCAAACATGATATGAACTCGAACATCATTCAATTTTACACCAAAAATGTAATCTTGGTGAAACTCGATATTATGTTCCGTTTTCGAAATATTTCGATTTTGAAATAATGGAGTAGTGCTGGTGCTGGTATAAAATGAATTTTATTGAGTTCAATTACCAATTTATTCAGATTCAAAAAACAATAAATCATTCTCATGCTGGAGATATTGATGGAACAAAGAATCATAAGTAGAAAATCAAGAGATTTTTGACTAGAAACATGAAATATTGAATCAGTTAGAGTAAGTGTTCAAAATGTCCTACGTTTCGACGCATTCACGATTCTATATTCTTTTTTTGAGAATGTATTATTCTTCTTAACAGTTGAGGATCAGCTGTTAGGTCATTCATGTGATGTTCAATAATGTCTTACAACTCTTGACGTGATTTTACCTATGTAGCATAGACTTTCTGTTCAAGATACGAGAAAACTGTGTGATTCATGGTCAAATCTGTTTCGATGTTATTCTTGTGATTCATTGTTGAATCAATAAGTTTAGCATCAGAAATGTATTGTTTTTCTTGGTTTTGAATACATCTGTGATAATTTTTCTTAATACTCACTCTAATACATAGCTTTATACCAGCAACAGCTATCACTTCATCATTTTCAAATCGAAATATTCCGAAAACGGAACACAGTATCGAGTTTTACCAAAAATACCTTTTTGGTGTGGAATTATGATGTTCAAGTTCACATCAGATTTGTAATGAAAAATCAAACCTCAAAAAAGTATTGTTCAAAACTGCTCGATACGAACCGTGTAAGTAGCGTCCTCTATGAGAGTCAGGTATAAAAACAAATGCATGCGATCAACACCTTGATCTTGATAACGGATGCCATTACGAAATTTTTTTACTGAGTGAACCAAACTTATTTTGCAGTGTTCTACCTACCCTAGTAAGGGGGTCAGGTTTTTTCGAAACACCCTGTGTAGGTAACCCATGAATATTTTCAAATTTGTTTTTTTTTGTAAACCTAATAGTTTCATATGACTAAAGTCTTCATGGACTGTTTGAAATAGTGAAATCAATATGTCCGTTAATTATTTGTTTTAATTTTTCTAGCGCAGCTGAAACAACATACAGAGGGTTTCAGACTTGTGGTGATAAAAGCCTAGGGAAGATTCCTCTTAATATAATAAAGAAAAACCACAATCATCTCACAAGAAAGGGTCCATTTTTTTGGATATGATTATCGACGTATCATCAGCGTATGAGCGTATACAGAATTGGCCCCAATATGGACGCCTGAGGACACCAATGTCTGTTTCAGTTTGCTGTGAGGGATGATTGTTGGTGTACGTTTGGGTATGAATGATTTTATCCAATCTAAATCACAGCCTCTTATTCCATGCGTACACAGCTTCTTCAGTAGTATGTCGTGATTGATACAGTCAAATGCCATGCTCAGGTCTCAGACGATTCCAACAGGACATTCTCCTGCGCCAAAATAGTTCATTATTTTTTGATAATAAGAAAACACCGCTGTCTTCGTAGATTTTTTGTTCATGGTTTCAGTTGTATTCAGTTTATATTTGTTTATAATGTATTTTTCCAACTCTTTCTACACTTCTGCTCAGTAGAAACATCTGATGTACAAGCCTACGAGAAATGTATGAGAAATATAGCCGCATCAAACAGTCTAAATCTCTCAATTATTGAAATAAACATAGTAATGGTTTTATGCAAGTTGAAAACTAATCTTCCATTCAGTTGTCATTCTTTTTGGTTTGAGCAGTTCCATGTGTGCAAGAATTTTCACTTTACTCTTAACCTCTCGGCACAGGGTATCAAATCAATCATTTATTGGCCACGCAAAGAAGAAATTTTGAGAAAACTCCATGAATTCAAAAACAAAAAGTTATAGTAGACTGCAGAGAAATGGAGGTACGAAAATTTAAATCTTCAAATTGCCGAATATTATCATATTCACATTATAAAAGGTGTCATACTATGACATTACTTATTGAAATAACCCCCTCATCAGGATTGATTTCTTATGTTAGTGAAGGATATATGGAGGTCGTGTGAAAGATAAAGCAATTTTTAATAATGAAAATCTAATTACAAAGTTTGAACCCTAATGATGGAATCATGGTAGACAAGAGGGTTCTAATTGACACTGAATGTAAGGAAATTTTTCAATCAAATTTAGATTGGGCCACCATTCCTCATAAAGAAGAAGCGATTGATGACAACGGAAGATGCAGAATTGACTGCAAACATTGCCAGAGCAAGAATTCATCAAGAACGAGCTATTGAGAAAATTAAGAACTTTAAAATTGTGAATGATCAAATAGACTGGTATTTGATACCTTACATGTATGATATCATTACAATTGTGGATGCAACAGTGAATATGAAAAATACAGTATCAGCTGATGATGAATTATGAATTCTCAATAGTGTTGAGAGATTGATGATGATCACAATTTAAAATGCATGAAAGCTTCACTAGAGGTTGAACTGGAAATTTTTATTCTTATTCAGACTAATAATGACCTGGTGATGTTTGTAGTATTTCGGTGGTGTTATCATTTAATTTTTTTCGTTTTTTCATTCATTTCATCAGGTAATTTTGACATATGTGAATGCCTGCCTTCCTGCCTATGAATAGTTGTAAAAATTTATGCTTATATAGAATCACATTCATATTATAAAGAGAAACGCATGAGGATGAAGAAAATGTGTTTATGTTGATATTGATAATATATGTTGTCTATTATACACAGCTTATGATTTTTCAAATTGTATTTACAATTAAGTATCAAACCTTGCAAATCACTTACTCAAATTTATATTTTTGTGTCATTAATCACTTTCCAATTTCTTTGTCAATAAGAAGTTTTGGGTTTTATGAAACAATGAATGAATCGAATTTGGAATCATCACAATGTATTCCAATATCTGATGGAATATAAAATGAGTTTCAAATTGAAAACTATCTATTGTTTATTTCTTTTCATGTTGTACATCATTTCATAATTCGAAATAATTATCTCGATTCTTTTCCATTTATTCATACAGTAATAATTTAACATATTATTGGAATATTTTGTTGTTATAGTCTCAATCAAGTCCCTAGAAAGTGGGATAGCAATTGCAAATACTTTGATTGTTCTAACCGTAACCATCCAGAGTCATGCATCTTAGCAGATATGTGATCAAATTTTCGTACTCCGTATGAAAACCTGAGCAAGAATTTGTAATACGTTGTAAGCGAGATGAATCATTCAGTAATGAAGCAGGACCATATATAATATCGCAATATGATAATTTTGAGGAGATAAAAGATTCTCAAAGTTTCAGCTTCAGATTTGTAGAGAGGATATCTCGGTTTGGATAAAATTGCCTCAATATATTATATGATGATTGACATAAGTAGCTGATATGTTTTGTAAATCTCATGTCTGAATCCAAACAAAGTCCAAGATTTTTGCTTCCATTCAAGATAGGAAGAATATTGTAATTTATTTTTATTTGCAGAAGATTATCAACAGAATCTCTAACTTCCTTAGGCGCGAATAATAATACCATAGATTTCTTGGAGTTGAGTTTGAGATCGTGAGCACATAATATATCAGTGAATTCAAATCAGGATTAATAGAGGCTTGTGAGAGTTGCAGATCAGCATGTGTGAAAGACAGATACATCTGAGTATCATCTGCATAGTGATGTATTGAACAGATATATATAAGGGAAATAACAGCGGGCCTGAAATTGATTCTTGAGGTACTCCATAATCTACAGATGCGGCCTCTGACATCTAACCATCTAAAATCATTTTTTGTGTACGATTTGCTATAGGTAGTTCGTTTTCACGTCCACTGCGCAAAAAAGATCGTCAGTAATTGAAAGAAGAGCTGTTGTGGTACTATGTTGGGATCGAAATCCTGATTGAACTGATGTAATTATCTGATGTTACTCTACAAATGCATTCATTTGATCTTTCAAAATAATTTCTGGAGCTTTAGATATTGGATGTAGGATGCTCATTGGTATAAGATCTGATAATTCAGAAGGCTTATTACATTTTGCCAGAGGTATCACTAAAGCACGTTTCCATATACTAGGAAAAACACCTGAATAAATGATTGTATCGAATAATAGAGTTATATGACCCAACAAGTATTCTTCAACTAATTAAATCATTTTCAATGAGATGTCATCGAATCTAACAGCGTTGCTCTTAATACGGCTCAGACATTTTTCAACCATTTCAGCAGACACGGGTAGAAATGTGAACAGGTTTTCTGCAGTTACATCATCGTACTTTTTGGAATAATGATAACTGAGAGTTAGATTTCCCATGGTTTATATGACTAGTAAAATGACGATTCATACAATGAACTCTCTTCAGCTCAATTGGAATTTCGGGGTTCGATTTCTTCCACAGTATATCAAGAGATCTGAGAGTGTTGCAAGTAGATTTTTTTGTGCCAGAATATAGTCAAGATAGTTTTTTTTTCTACGAATTGCTCCCGAGGTCCCTGTAACTTTCCCAGTATATAGCATATCCACTTTTTTGGAACATAATGGTGTTGCTTCCAATCAAAATAGGCCGATATGCCTGTTGAATATCTTTTGATTATACAATCTGTCCTCAACAGATGAATGATTTTCTATCTGAACTGAAATATTCCCATAGCTCAATGGCCTAGACATTCAAAAGTGCTAGAATTCTCAGAGGCTGAAGATTAAAAAAATTCAATTAGATTTCAGAGAAACATTTTTTCAACAGAAAGAAACAAAATTCGAGTGAAAATATTTGACAGCAATATGAGCATTATTGAGAATTACCACTATAATACTCAGCCACTTAGCTATTGTATAGTGTTGATAATACTACTCACCTACCGAAAGTATATTAAAATTCTCCTTGTTCATAGCCTCAGTAATATGATGAGTTACTCTTTTTCTTAATTGATGGGTGACAGAAATCAGAGAGGTTTCGCTATGAACATGTCTTCTACACCTTTTTTCACTTTTCCCATTTCTGGGTTAGGTGTGTACAACTAATAGATCTAAGTATTTATTCCTTGAATTTTGGGAGATTTTATTATACCTGTAACACATCCAATATACACTTACCTATTTATATAAAAGGGAGTCCCGATTACATGTTTATAAAAACCCAGAGTTTCCTGCTCTGCATGAACATTGACATATCCAAAATGCATTGTCTTGGGAAATTATTTTTATTTCATAGGGAGGCTACGTGATGACTAAGGTTTTTAAGCACAAGCTCTTGATTACATATGTTTGTTCAACATCTATCACACATAATATAATATGTCCAGCTCTAAAAACAGGCTCTCCCACTTTCGATGGCCTAATTTTGTCGCCAATGTAGTCGATAATATTCGAAATACTCACCTCTATTATATTCTAGGCATTTTTGAATACCTACCTATATACTGAAAGAGTAGGATGTGATGAACATGAATAAAATTTCTTTGATCTGGTATTTGAATCCACCTTCACTTCACCTATTTCATTTCCTAATAACGTTGTTAATTTGATATTGCTCTGAAAATCCCTGAAAAAGAAACGCTGATTTCGAAATAACCAATTCGCAAAGGGTACATCTACATGTTACAATGTTGTTTTTAATCAGTTTGAAATTTGACATTGATTTGACGTTTGATAGCGTCATCTATCGATCCGTGATTTTCGCAAATATCTACGACTTGTCGTGAATCAATTGTTCTCGGTTGACACTAATTTTGCAAACTGTCCACAATTTGAGACAAAAACATTGTAGACATCATAAATTCTGATCTCGAGAGTACAGATTCAGATAATTATATAGAAATTTCCGCAAACGAAGCAATTCAAACTCCAATATCTGCTATATTATTTATGATCGGTTAGTTCTTATTGCTTTTTTTTTGGTAAAAAACTGAAATTTTCTTGGTTAAACGGTGAAAAAACAATCAGATTACAAGCATATATGACTGGCGATTATTCTATACTATTGTAATGTCTGAAGGTTGATATTGTATTGAATACTGATGAAGCCTCAGCCACAGAGAGAATGAATTGAATGAATCAAGAATATGTTCCTCTTTATGCCATCTTTTACTCAATATCTTCTTCGGAAACTGTTTGGTTTGAGTATTCCTTTATAAGTACCGTTAAGAATTTCCATGTGCCAAATAATTAGTTTATATCGTAGTGAAGTATCATGACACAATTCTATCGGCTCGAAAATGTCTTATTTCATCGCCAACTTGAATAATGGCTTGGAGGCACAAGACACAAAATAGCGCAGATGTCTTAGATCCCTGCTTAACCAATAAAATATCGGCACCCCTAAAAAACCCACTTCACACAATCAGATCCTCAATTCATCAGGAAAGATACATCTGGTTCCGGAGAGTTTTAAGTTATTTTTTGTTTCAAGGTGTAAAGCCAATGGAATAGAAAATTTATCAAGAATACTCCACCATTACTCAAAGCAGACTATATGTTCGTGATTATCTAGTGCCGGCGTTTAGTTGAAAAAAATCTTTATACGACTAGGTATCTTTCATCCATTTTCTCAAAGAAAAATAATCTGACCCATATTATAAAGTTATGAGTTCGCAAATGGAACTACTTTTCATAGACGAAGGGGTGATAAAAAATATATGAACATCGAGTGACAACGAAATCGTTGGCCAGAGCGGTATCCAGTTGTTTTTCATGCTATACCAGTCTTGATATTTGGATCACAGATGAAGTTCCTCAAAACCAATATATTTTATTTAAAAAAAAAATTATATCACATCTGGTTTCACCAAAAATATACCTATAGATTGACTTCCGAATGGTATCCTGTGAATATATTGAACGAAAAATTCTCTTTCAAATGAAATATCACAAGTGGACATTTCTTGTTCACAAAGTGTCGGCGCAGGAAATTTTGTTTCTAAAATCAATGAGTATGACGATACTGTGATGTCATCGATTCAATTTTTATCATTCTTATGAAATAACAAATTGACGAAATACTTCGATCAGTTTCTGATGAGGCATGTGAGAATATGATTCATTGCCATTCAGGATTTCATTTAGAAAATCTCTCAAATGACATTCTTTCTCTCGAATTTTCAATATTTTGTAAATTATCACGAGTTGGGAAATTTTCTGAATATTTTGTGTGTGAGAATTGATTTCGTGGTTTTGATTGATGTCGAAATGGTATTCAGTAAGAAAATTTCATACAGAAATATTTTTAAAAATACTACGATAAGATCACACTAAATAAAATTCAAAATATCGACTCAAGTTACGCAAAATATCAATAAGGTAGTTAGTGGTAGTTCAAATGATCATTTTCGACTAACTTTATTCCACCAAAGTTGATGGAAACATATTTTGTTACGAATAACTCGAAGGAGTATGAAGTATCAATAAAATTCACACCCATATACAATAGTGTTAGCTTAAATAAAACACAATTAACTTACTTTAGTTACAGTAAACGATAAAAAATGAGTTGATAGCTCAATTTTTCAGTTTTCCACGAATACACATAACTCAAGTTGTTATGAATATACTATCTACCATGAAACTAGAAGTTCTATTCAGTAAATTGAACTTGCCCACGTAATATTTTTAGTTTGAATAAAATGTAATTATGAATGTTGAATGAAATAATGCAAAATGAGTCGACAAAAGCTCAATTTCTCAGTTTTCCACAAATTCGACTCTAGCTAAGTTGGCATAAATATATTTTTTCTCAAGAAACTTATCAACTCAGAAGGGATTCGACGTGATTTTAAGTAACGATACAAAATACAGGCTGGTTGAAAATGTGTGTGAAATGCTCTTCAAAATTTTGAATAGAAAAGGTACTTATTCAAATCGACATAAAGGTTTCAGTCTGTATCTATAGATGTACATACTTGTATCATCGTCCACCAATATTGGTGGACGATGCTTGTACGAAGGCGTAGGAACGCCAACAATTTCATTTTTATTGAATTGCCACTCCGAAGTTGCAATTGTCACGTTGAACTGACACTTGTCTTCTTGATGTGTCAATTATCACTACGAACTGACAATGTTCACTTCAAACTAACAATTGTCACTTTGAAGTAGCAATTGTCACTTTGTACTGACAATAGCCACTCAGAACTTACCATTGTCACTTTGAACTGACAATTGTCAATATGAAGTAGCAATTGTCAGTTGGAACTGCAAGAAACTACAATTGGGACAATTTCCAGTTCAAAGTGATAATTGCCAGTTCGAAGTGACAATAATTATCAGTACAAAGTGGCAATAGTCAGTTCAAAGTGGCAATAGTCAGTTCAAAGTGACATTTGCGGACACTTGCCACTTAAAAGTGACAGTTATCATTTGGAACTGACAATTGTCACTTTGGAGTGGCAATCGCGGGCAATCGTCACTTTGAACTGCAAATTGTCACTTCCAACTGACAATTGTCACTTTGTTCTGGCAATTGCTTCGATTTTATCACCTTGCAATTGCCACCTCACAGTGACAGTTGTCAGTTTGAAGTGTGAATTGCCACTTTCAAGGGATAATTGCCACTTCCAAGTTACAATTATTGTCAGTTCAAAGTAACCCTTATTGCCAGTTCAAAGTGTCAATTTTCAGTTCGAACCCATATAGCACACAACATCCAGGAGACATCCAGTTTAGGTCCAGTCCAAACGTCAATGAACCTGCATGGACGTTCATTGGTTGTTCAATTGGGGATATATTTCGTAACGTTCAATAGTGTACGCCTTATAGATGTCCATTGGGAGATCGATATTCGACATTAACGAAACATTCATATTTGTAGGTTTCAGCACGTTTAAGAAATGAACGAGATCGAATCTAACTTCAATGTTCACGATTTGAATGTATATGTTCGATCAATTAATGCATGTCAAAATGGTACGTCTGATGAATGTAGGTACATGATTGGATTCAATCTGTAAATCCATCGAATGAATGTACGACCATTGAGCATCCTGAATGTAGGTACGTAGGTACGTCTATTGAACACCCTCTGTATGTACGTCCATTGTACATCATGAATGTACGTCCATTAGACATCATCAATGTACGTCCATTGAACATCCTGATAGTACGTTCATTTGATATCCTGATCATACATCTATAAGACATCCTGAATGTACATCCAGTGAACATCTCCAATGTACGTCCAAAGAATGTTGAATCCAGTGAGGTGTGGACGTTTTCTGGACATTACAATGTACATGACTGGACGTTCAATAGACGTCCATTATGTCCATATTGTTGTACATCTGTTGGACATTCATTGGACGAACAAGTGCTACTTGGAAAGTGACAATTGCTACTCAGAAGTGGCAATTCTATAAAAATGAAGTTGTTGGCCCTTCAACGCCTTCGTATGTTTGACACCCACTATTCCTCCTATTTCATTTTCTGTTGAAAAGTCATGTCCATTTCATTAGATACCCCAAAATGAATAAGTCTGCATGATTATTCTCTAAACCCTACCCTATAAACAAGAGGCGTAGTGTAACAAGCATTGGATAATCTCTGTAGATAGTGAATAAATTTTGAAGAAAATTGGTTGACCTAGAGAGATCTTCCTGTAGAAGTTACAACGATGAGACTTCGTTTCCAAGTATTCATTAAATTATATTTTAGATTAGAGCTCGTTGATTACTACATTATGAATTTTTCCTAAACGGTCAACGGGTTTCAAATTTGAACGGTGTTGCGGGTTGACATCGCACACACTGTATTGAGAATAAAAAGTTTCAAAGATAAACGAAAATAACTTGAGGCTTCAATTTGAAATAAATAAAGTTGGGAGTGGTTTCTAGTACATTGTTTGACTTGAGGATCATTCGATTTTATGGTCTTTGAGAGCTTTCGCTCCTATTTATTCGAAACTTTTGAAAATATTCCTGTTTCTTAGATAACCCAGATATCTGCTGGCCTAAAAGCTCTGGGACACTCGGTACCCTAATAACACACTTATGTCCCATGGACATCCTTAGGACGTCCATAGGACGTTCGAATTTGGTATCGTGGACGTCCATTGGACGTCTGTGAGACGCACATATGTCCCACTTGAGGACCAACTAGGGACGTCCTTGAGGGATGTCCCTGGGACAACAATCGAATACCTAATTCCTACAGTATTCCTAATCAAGCACTACAGAGGACATCCTCAGGACATCCATAGGACAACCTATCAGCAACGCTGAGGGGTATCAATTGGATGTCCATGTCCCAGGGACGTACGAATTATTTTTCAATTTGAATTTTTCTGGGTCCCTCTAGGACCAGATCTTGCATAACTGATTAGGATATCCAGTTGAGTTGATGGTCCGTAGAAGGTCCCCAAAAAGTGTCCCAAGGATGTCCAATGGACTTACGTGAAGGACATTGACGAGGAGTTCTTATAGCCTACGAGCAATCATTCGTCGGCGAGGTGTTAATTAACGTCCTCGCAGGGACAACATATTGAAAGTACCGACTGGGACGTCCATTGGACGTTATTTCTAGGACATTGAAAGAGTACAGTTCATGTACCAGGGACACCCGACGGATATCCCTGAGGGACATTCGTAGGATGTCCCTAAGGGACATTTCGATTGTTATACGATCCTGGAAATATTAAGGTTGTCTGTGCAGAGATATTTGAAGGAATGTACCATCAGAGACATTCCATGTTTGTCTAGAAGGGACATTATATAAGATCTGAAGTCATGCCAGAATATGTACTACTCGGGACATCCGATGGATGTCCCTAAAGGAACGTTTGAAATCATATCCCATCAGGGACACACCAAGGACGTCATTGCATAGACATTCTACAATATGTACCATGTGGGACGTCTAAGGGATGCTATTCCTAAGACAGTTGAAATGATGTACCAGCTGGGACATTCCGTGGATGTCCTTGCTCGGACATTGCATGAGATGTACGGGATGGGACGTCCCAAGGACACTTATTTTTGGTTCGGGACATTGGGACGTGAATTGTATCAAATAGGGACGTTGTGTGCTATTAGGGTATACTCCAATGGCAGAGGATTATTGTTATAAAATCAAACAACATCAAGGTGTTTCCATTGTTTTCAAAAGTGAGGCATATTTTAACCGGGATATAATAATAATCAAATTCGACTGTATAAAGATTGGTAATAGCGGAGACACCTATATCAACACAGTCGACAGTCGACTATATGGATATCGTAGTTGCGATGTTATTTTTCATCAATTGTTATGAACATGTTTTGTGACCATCAGGGAGGTTAGAAGATCGATATTAGTATCAGTTCCCGAGTGTCGAAGTGAATAATACATATATTGAACACAGCAATATGATGAGGTCTATCAGAAAAATCCCGGAATATTCGATTTTTCCTATGTCATATTCAAATTAACAAGATATTTCATCTCAAAAGTAGAACAAAAATTGAAAACGAATTTGAGTATGCCACTTTAGGAATATTGAAATTTTAATAACTCATTTAATCACATGAAAATTTGATTATTGATTCGAATGATTCTATATAAGAAAAAAATTCACGAAATGTCAAAACCAAGTGAATTTTCTGAAGAAAATGAGGGTTACCGAATGATCAATATGATTTTTTCTTAATTTCATTTATTTAATGATCGTGCTCAAAATATATGTTCAAAATTTCAATTCGACTATGCCCTTTCAATATTTTTTCAGTTGAGGAAATTGATCCTATAACGTAGGATTTCATTATCAAAGTAGTTCCCAAATGTCGATAATTCAACTGATTTTTAGAAGGATCCATCATCCAAATTGCCGATCCACTTATACCTCGTTGGCACACGACGGCACTTTTTGTGAACGATATCTTATAAAATGTTAACATCTGTTCATCTTTCTGAACGACCTTAGCTATAAATAAGGTATGAAACTCTTAAGGAGTGTTAAAACAAAAAATCTTGGCGTGTCGATAAGACTACTTGAAACAGGAGTTCTTGGTGGGTGGTCCAATTTCTTTACTATAACCAAAAGTGGAAAACGTTATGCTCTCATTAATGCATGACCAAATCAGTGATAACGAACGGTAAAAAACTTGTTCACTGTCAGAATGAGAATAAAACCATGTGTCCTACGATAATGAAATATACCTCTATATGTATAATGAACAAGCAGACTGGACAGCTTGTAGATTAGGTAGGTTCCTAAAAATGTAGAAAATTGAAGTAACATCATGGTCTTGCGAAAATGAATGGGGACGAAAAATATCTCGTTGAAAGATGTGTCTTTTTCTGAAATCGCTCAATCGCTCAAGAATGACTTCACTTTCAGACACCAAAACACGCAAATTCAATATTTAAGTCTAATCGAAAACGGCTTGAAAAAAATGTTCAATGGCTCATGTGATCATGTGGTATAACGACAATTTGAAATTAGTATTTTATGTGATATGTCTGAGTAACGTTTGTATACCGTGTGCGAGTGTATTAATAGACATTACATGATCGTTACATTCACTATATTATATACGACCTATAAATAATGAGCAAGAAAACAAAAATAAATTCCTTACTATTTGTATTTCGAAATATTTCAACATATACAGTTCATGAATTGCCTGTACTTTTGACGCGTTGTCATTGAATGTCAATTGATGAAATCAAACGTCAAACAACTCGAGCAAGTGAGAAACATAGACCCACTTGATTATACACAAGTATGTGTTTCATAACGAGAAGTATGTGTTTTTTTTGTTTTTTGTCGCTTGGAGCGCACGAAAGGAAATACCTATAATGTTCAAAGAATATCGTGCGTTCCTAGGGAGGATAGGGATAGGAGGTAGGTATTGGCATTTTTCTTTAACTTCTGGAGATTATATGTTTTTGGGAATACTTCCTCATGCAATCAATTCCAGAGCCTAGCCGTTCTATGGATGAAGGAGTTTTGATAAAGTGCTGTTCGACATCTTTCGAGGTTGACAACGAAAGGATGTGCTTACTGGGCTTGTAAAGTGTGTATTTGGTGGAGATGGTGGTGCCAGATATTACAATGTCGGGCATACTGAGTTCCGCCTTTCTAGAGAAAATACAGGCTGGAGTTTTGGTGGCGTTGAATTCAACTAGGTTGTTGGTTCCCCAGGCTTTGATTTCAGCAAGGTCTTCATTGACAGCATTGACCTGCCTGCGCCGTGAGTTCTCAGTTTCCTGAGAAAAAATGGGAATTCTGGAAGAGAACGCAGTATGGAGGGTACTATCATCTGCAGAGCTGTGAATGGGGCAAGTTGTTACTCCCAACAGATCATTGATATGAAGAAGGAATAATGTTGGTGTCAGAATTGATCCTTGTGGAACGCCGGAATTGATGCCAATGGTATCAGACGATACACCGTCCACCACCACATGAAGCGATCTGCCTGAAAGAAAACTCGATAAGAGATGGCATAGCTGAGGTGGTGAGCCGTATGATGGTAGTTTGTCGAGGAGTCCTTCGTGCCAAACACGGTCAAATGCTTTCGATATGTCCAACGCGACAGCTAGAGATTCCCCATGTTTTTCTAATGAACCTTGCCATAAATGGGTGACGTAGGCAAGTAGATCTCCAGTAGATCTTCGGTAGCGAAAGCCGTATTGTCTATCATCTTTGATTCCTGAGCTCTCCAGATATTTGATAAGCTTAATGTTGATGGCTTTCTTCATCACTTTGTTGATAACTGATAACAGGGCAATGGGCCTGTAGTTGTTGGGCAGGTTCTTGTTCCCTTTTTTGGGGATTGGTTGGACTCTACCTGTCTTCCAGCATGATGGAAAAATAACCGACCTGTACGAGACGGTAAACAACTTGCAGAGAATCGGTGTTAATTCTGGTGCACATTTTTTGAGGATAATTGGTGGAATTCCATCAGGACCGTTAGCCTTATTCGTTTCGAGACTGAGCAAAATTCGTCTGATAGTGCGTTGATGAAAGACGATTTCGGGCATTCGACTCTCAACCGGTGGAATGTCCGGCGGCACTTTTCCTTGGGAATCTAAAGTAGAGTTTGCTGCGAACATCTCTGCAAAAATATTTGCTTTCTCCTGCGATGTTGTTGCTAATGTGCCGTCGGATTTGGACAGTGGTGGAAATGAACTATTATCGAATTGAAATCCAAAATGAGTTCATTCGAAAAAAGTCATATACAACTTGTTTGTGAGAGATTCAATTTCCATATCACTGATACGAATGTTTTCTGAAAGTTTCAAGCTCATTTAGATCAGAGTTTGTCCAAGTATATTTCTCCTAAACATTTCAATTTCTATTTTAATACTGAACATATTGTTAAGTTATATTTTCATATCATTATACATCATATTTATCAGGAAAGTAGTTCTTTCCTGTTGAATATTCAGAATGATATCATGTGCATATACATATTTTCATCTGAAGGAAAATACAAATTCTCAAATTCAAAAAAATTTGTATCCAAATTCCCAAATTATTATTCTGAAACACCTTCAATCGCAAATTCGTGATCAGATTTCCTCAATTCAGTAATTATTTCCACGTCGTGTATGATGAATATCAATTGGTCAGACATCCGAAAACTATTTCAATATTTCATTTCACTTCGTTTATGTCAATATTCTTTAGATTTTTTTTGTTTGCGCCCTTATGAAACACCTTTTTGTTCACCACATTTCTATCTGATAAGAAATATTTATTATTTTTCTCTAACATGTAATTATCTTATCGACTACATTAAGATTAAAGCCCATTAAATTCATTACACTCCTGACCTCTAGGTTGAATCTGGATGATTAATAGCAATGATTATAACAAATTAATACAAACATGTGGCAAATATTTATATAGAGTTATCTTAATAGTAGGATGATTCATGGTTAGTCTTAAAATTATCATAAATATATTGCGTTATTGATGTCACAAAATTTATTCCATAAGGTCGGCAGTTTCGGTATCCACGAATTGGAGATTCATCGACTAAAAGTAATCTCTGCTTTAACTAATCCTCAAAGGTATTGTATTTCACAATAATAAGAAGTTCTGGTGAGCTCAGTTAAAAATGTACTTCATACATATATTTTATATCATACAAACGATAACAAGGGGATCGAAAATGCAACTATGTGTAGATGAGTAGAGCTCAAAATTTGAAAACAGGTGTTGTATTCATGTAGGTAATGCATACTTTCAGATACATTATTACGATGAAGAGGTCTTTCTGATTTAGGTGAAAGCAAATAGGTATAACTGTTCGGAATCCAAATGACACTGCAGTATTGCCTTTAATTTTGATGAGACACAAGATTTAACTTGTGTGATTCATTCACGCAATGAAAATACTGGTCTCGAAATTATTCAATCAAAGAGAAATACAATCTTCTATGGGTGTTTAAGTACGATACACAGGGTGAACGAAAATAGGCAAAAAAATCTCATTTCAGTAAAAAAACACGATGACTAACACCATGGGTAATTCGATTCATGATATTCAGAAACGGCCTTCTCGATATCCATGATACAGGGTGGCATTAAAATGAATACACATATTGAACACAGCAATATGCTGAGATATTTCATCTCGAGAATTGAACAAAAATTGGAAACAAATTTGAGTACGCCGCTTTAGGGATATTGAAATCCTAATGACTCACTTAATCACATGAAAATTTGAGCGAATTCAGAATTGTTAAAGCGTTGCCAGATTCATCATGGGCGAATACCTAAAGTGAAATTCAGAAATATTCAATTGAAGATACATAATGCTCATTGAAATTAAAGTTTTCATTTCACGGCATAAAACAAAATCCCTACCTTACTACCTATTTCATTCGATTCACTCACAGTATGTAACCCATTATGAGATATTTTGCTTGCTCTGAACTTGGTTTCCAAAAATGAAGAGCTATTTTTGTCCGAGCAAGAAAGTCCACGGAATGTCCCAGCAGGAACATCATTTCAAATGTCCAAGGAACAGCCTCCCTTAGACGTCCCACGTGGTACATATTGTAGAATGTCCATGCAAGGACGTCCTTGGCATGTCCCTGATGGGATATGATTTTAAACGTTCCTTTAGGGACATCCATCGGATGTCCCGAGTAGTAAATATTCTGGCATGACTTCAGATCTTATATAATGTCCCTTCTAGACAACCACGAAATGTTCCTGATGATACATTCCTTCAAATATCTCTGCACAGACGCCCTCAATATTCCCAGGATCGTATAACAATCGATATGTCCCTTAGGAACATCCTTCGAATGTCCCTTAGGGATATCCGTCGGTTGTCCCAAATGGTATATGAACTGCACTCTTCCAATGTTCTACAAATAACGTCCTACGAACGTCCCAGTCGGTACTTTCGATATGTTATTGTCTCTGCGAAGACGTTAATTTACACCTTGCCGACGAATGATTGCTCCTAGGCTATAAATACTCCCCGTCAATGTCCTTCACGTAAGTCCATTGGACATCCTTGGAAAACGTTTTCAGGATATATTGCGGAGCTTCTACGGACTATCTACTCAACTAGATGTCCCCATCAGTAATGCAAGATGTGGTTCTAGAGGGACCCAGAATAATTCAAATTCATGAATAATTCGTACGTCCCTGGGACATCCTATGGACATCCAATTGATATCCCTCAGTGTTGCTGATAGATTGTCCTACGGATGTCCTCAGGATGTCCTCCGTAGTGCTTGATGAGGAATACTGTAGGATTTTGGTTTTCGATAGTTGTCCCAGGGAATCCCTCAAGGGCGTCCCTAGTTAGTCCTCAAGTATTCGACTGGTTGCATTATTGCGCATCCGATTCCAATTTGTGTCGTGCGTACGTATTTATGCATCTTGTCTGTAAGACGAAAATTTATGATTGTCATCTCATTCAGAGCATGAAAATAGTTTGCCTCCTCAAATGGTGCTCACCCTAGACTCCAGTGGATATTTTGAACTGCATACTTACTGCATATAACGGATAACACAACAGACAACTGAAGAATCAGATAATATGAGGATTATTTTTGATTATTCGCCGTATTTGTTAGATTTCATCATGTATTTTACTAGATATGATAGGTTTCGAAGATGATGGTGACAGATGAGAGTGACGTTGGAAGATAAAGTCAGAATTTGTATGATCTCTGACATTAGGCTATCACCAGAGTGACAAAAAAGTTTAGGTTCAAATGAAATAATGAACATAAGAAATATTAGGATTGAGATGTTGATTAGGATATTATGACTGACACTGAAGCATCTTACAAGGTAAACAGTGTGACCAAGATAAGGTCGCACAGCATGGTGATTTTGGAAACGGTAGGAGATACAAATTCGGTTGAATGGGAAAACAGTTGCGCATTCCGAAGACCATACCAATAATGACCTCAAAAAAATCCAGAACTGTTTCTACTTTTTCAGCTATGTCGAAGAAAATTAACTTTCGAAAAATATTTATTTTATCTTCTTTTACGTTAATATTTGAATTAAGATCGTTTTTCATAGCAACTCTTGATGAGATTCAACGTAGTTATATAGGGTTCTCTACGCAACGTTCCGTATTCGTAGACCAATCATCAACTTTGTTTCCACAAATACGGTCCTGACTATGTGTTCAGAGATTCTGGATGCTTTTTTATTCTGAATTCAACCATGGTTTGGATATGTTTCGGCCTAGTTTCAGCCATAATATTTCGAAATTTCAGAGAAGAAATACCATCAGTTATTTCAGATCATTCGGTAACATGCATAGTGAAAAACAATATTTCACTAGATCATTCAATGCATAGCGCTTCAAATTTTGTAATATTCAGAATTATAACCATTATTTTTTAAAAAAATATATCCTCTTCTTACAGTTGCTTCTAAGATATTCCTAAGCATTTTGGAGAAATATCATTGACTGTTTCGACAACAATGTTCCTTATTTTTCGTTGTCAGAATCATTAGCGAAAACCAGTTTTCAACGTATTACCAAAGAAAAACATCCAGCGTTATCTAATCAGGCGATCGCGCCGGCCAAAGGGCTGTACAAGTTCAGTTATCAAGGTACCCTAATAGCACACAACGTCCTAGGGACGTCCCAATTTGGTACAATTCAAGTCCGAATGTCCCGGACCAAAAATGAGTGTCCTTGGGACGTCTCATCACGTACATCTCATGCAATGCCCGAGTAAGGACGTCCACGTAATGTCCCAGCTGGCACATCATTTCAAATGTCCTAGAAATAGCATCCCTTAGACGTCCCACGTGGTACATATTGTAGAATGTCCATGCAAGGACGTCCTTGGTATGTCCCTGATGGGATATGATTTTGAACGTTCCTTTGGGGACATCCATCGGATGTCCCGAGTAGTACATATTCTGACTCGACTTCATATCTTACATAATGTCCCTTCTAGACAACCATGAAATGTTCCTGATAGTACATTCCTTCAAATATCTCTACACACCCAGATAGCACAAATTCCTTTTGAGGCCCTTCTGAGGCGTTCACAATCATGTCCTCAGGACGTCGAGAGCGAGCCTGAGGACATTCTCAAGACGTCCTCCTGTTACCATTCTCTACATACTAATAACGTCTCAGAACATCCCTATAAAATCTTTTGAGACAACCTCAGGACTTCATGGTAACAACTTGAGGCGGTTTTTGATGATGTTTCAAGGAGGTTCAAGATTTATGGGAGAATATTATTCGTATACAGAATGGGTCACAATAGTGTGTTCTCCTCCGATATAAGCCAAACCGTCAGATATATAAAATGAAAATTCAAGTACTAGTACTCAGTAATAGGGTTTCATAAGAACAATCACCTAAAGATGTTTTCATATCTATAGGGTGTTCGAATTCCAAGATGTCGGTTGATGATTGGTTTTTTTCAATGGATCACCTTGTATATTATTGCATTTTTGAGTTTTCCCTGAAGAGTTGATTTCATCAATGCATCACACTTGGTGTCTAGTGGGAATTATTACAGAGATATAGGGTGTTGACAATTGAGATTCTTCAAATGTAGGATTTTTTGTGTGGAAACTATTCATTGATGGTCAAAACGGCTCACATGTTCCTGTCATAACTTTTGATCAGCTATCTACTGATATTTATTTGGAACAGATACAATAAGCTGATCAGTATTCTGAATGTTAACCCACCCTCTATTTGTTCCAATTGAATGTCAGTAGATAGTGAATCGAAAGTTTATAAGGATATGTAAGCCGTTTTTTACCAATATTGAATAGTTTCCACAAAAAAAAATCCTAAAAATGAAAAATCTTGTTTTTGAACACCCTATATCTCTGTAATCATTCCCGCTAGACCCCCAGTGTGATACATTGATGGAATCAGCTCTTCAGGGAGAACCTTAAAATGCAATAGTATACAGGGTGTCACATTTGGAAAAAAACAATCATCAGTCAATATATCTTGGAATACCCTACAGATATATATGAAAACAATTTAATGTGAAAATTCTCATGAAACCCTATTACTGTTGTACTTGAATTTTCTTTATTTATCTGATGGTTTGGCTAATATACAAGGATAACACACTATATTGACTCACCTTGTATTATGCAAATGATAATTTCTTCAAAATAATATGGATCTCATATTTGCCAAATTTCCCTCTATTTATAATAGGTTCAAATGAAAAACCAAATGAAAAACTTACATTCTATTATTATTCATAACTTATTCTGAAAAATTTCAATTTCCTCTTCACTATATATTGCCTATTGATAGTTATATTTCTCCATGTTGTTTTTGTTTTCTGAACTCTGGACATTCCTGATGCAGAATAATCAACTGGAAGTTGAAGCCTTCATGCAATATTTTATAGATTCTGAAGAAGCAAAACTATCTTGGAATGAAAATATCATCAGGTTTGTGTTTTGCATAACCTTCTGAAACAAACAATGTATTAATATTTCATGTCCAGTACTTACTATCAATGATATGATTTTTGTAGTTATAGGTACCAACCATTATTGAATCTACTGAAAGTTCAAGTCTGCATAGTACAATCTTTCATAATTTCCAAAGAAGCCAAAATATCTTGGAATAAAATATCTCTGCTCTGATGATATCATCATTTTGTGTTATCAATAACCTCCTGAAACAAATAATGTACCTATTAATATTTCATGTTCCAGTCCCTACTATATCAATGATTTGATTTAGGTACCTTACTTTATTGAATATACTGAAAGTGCAAACATGCATAGGCAATCTCACATAGATTTCGAAGAAGCAAAAATATCTTGGAATGAAACATCTCTGCTCTGATAATATCATCAATCTTGTGTTCTCAATAACTTCATCTGAAACAAATAATTAACCTATTAACATTTCATGTCCAGTACCTACTATATCAATGATTTGATTCAGGTACCTACCTTTATTGAATTCATACTGAAAGTTCAAGCTTCCATACAATATTTTATAGATTCCGAAGAAGCAAAGCTATCTTGGAATAAAACATGTTTGCTATGATGATATCATCAAGTTTGTGTTCTCAATAACCTCCTGAAACAATAAATAATGTATATGAATGTATCAATATTTCATGTCTGGTACTATCAATGATTCTATTCAGTATTTACTCACCATTGTTTCTTGCTACCTGAGAGAAATGTCATCAACAGAGATTATCATCCTTTTGTTATTGTTATCTTTTAATTCTGTTCTTCTCGCAATCATTTTGTGAAATAGAAATTTGATGAAGGTATTCAATGAATACTCTAATAATTTTGATATAATCATTAATATATTATGATGTATCTTGAACAAATCATGACTATCATGAGACATAACCTCAATTCTAGTTCTTCTTTTTCTTCCTTTTGTCTTCGATGACACGTTATTTCATGGAATGTCATCTGAAGACGTCCGTAGGCACGAAATTCTTTACATCCTCAGGCTGTCACTGAAAGAACTCATTTAGAACAAATACAGCGCTAAATTTACGCCTGATGATGTTCTTGGGTTGTAGAAAATAAAACGTCCTCTCCAGGCGTTTGGCGACACATTGAGGATAATTTTAGGCGAGTGTGTGCTATCTGGGCAGACGCCCTTAATCTTTCCAGGATCGTATAAGAATCGAAATGTCCCAATTGTTACATGAACTGTACTTATCCAATGTCCTAGAAATATCGTCCTATGGACGTCACAGTCGGTACTTTCAATATGTTGTCCTTGCGAGGACGTTAACTTACACCTCGCCGACGAATGATTGCTCGCAGGCTATAAGTACTCCCCATCAATGTCCTTCACGTGAGTCTATTGGACTTGGGAAACTTTTTCAGGATCTATTGGGGACCTTCTACGGACCATTAACTCAACTGGATGTCCTCATCAGTTATGCAACATCTGGTCCTAGAGGGACTCAGAAAAATTCAAATTCAAGAATAATTCGTACGTCTCTGTGACATCCTATGGACATCCAATTGATATCCCTCAGCCTTGGTGGAAGGTTGTCCTCGATAGTTGTCCCAGGGACATCCCTTAAGGACGTCCCTAAGTGGTCCTCAAGTGGGACATTTGTGCGTCCCACAGACGTCCTAAGGATATCCATGGGACATAATTGTGTTATTAGGGTAATTCGTGTAGGAATCCATTAACATGAAACAATTTGAAGCGGTCATGGAATAATTTGCGAAATATTGTTTCCCTACTTTTCTGTATTGAATAAGTGATCCATCAATGTTCGACACTGAATGGTCAGAAATAAATGGAACTGATAATATTTACTCTTTGAAACCTTGAATAATCATTGATGATGACTGAAACTGGGTTGAAACATAATATTCAATCCACCTTGTATAATACATGATTGAATTCAGAATCAAAAGAGCTTTCCGAATCTATAAACACATAATAAGAGCCGTAAAAACACAGTTGATGATGGTTCTACGAATACGAAACGTCGCTTAAAAAAATCAATATCTACACGTGGCATCTCATCAAAAGTTGCTATAGAATAGCTATTTATATATCAGGGGTGCAAAGGTATCCATTCCCTCCCGCGTGTGAAGTTTGATGCCCGACGCGTATCGGAGGGCATTTGACACACATGGGAAGAAATGAACGTTTGCTCTCAAGATATATATATATATGATTTTATCCACGAACACATATATTTGAGAGCGTCGTTCTCAAAATAGTGCTTCAAGCGGTCTATCTCTCGAGTCACGATCCAAATCAATGTGTTCCATGATCAAAGGTTCTACATGATCTGAAGTTACAGAACGAAAATCAATTTGACATTGACACTTCTGTCACATTGAATTAGTTTATTGTGATGTTATTATTGCATTTTATTCAAAGTTTCGATTGAGTGAGTGTTACCCAGATAGCACAAATTCCTTTTGAGGCCCTTCTGAGGCGTTCACAATCATGTCCTCAGGACGTCGAGAGCGAGCCTGAGGACATTCTCAAGACGTCCTCCTGTTACCATTCTCTACATACTAATAACGTCTCAGAACATCCCTATAAAATCTTTTGAGACAACCTCAGGACATCATGGTAACAACTTGAGGCGGTTTTTGATGATGTTTCAAGGAGGTTCAAGATTTATGGGAGAATATTATTCCTATACAGAATGAGTCACTATAGTGTGTTTTCCTCCGATATATTAGCCAAACCGTCAGATATATAAAATGAAAATTCAAGTACAACAGTAATAGGGTTCCATAAGAACAATCACCTAAAGTTGTTTTCATATCTATAGGGTGTTCGAATTCCAAGATATCGGTTGATGATTGGTTTTTTTCAATGGAACACCTTGTATATTATCGCATTTTTGAGTTTTCCCTGAAGAGTTGATTCCATCAATGCATCACACTTGGTGTCTAGTGGGAATTATTACAGAGATATAGGGTGTTGACAATTGATATTCTTCAAATGTAGGATTTTTTGTGTCGAAACTATTCATTAATGGTCAAAACGGCTCACATGTTCCTGTCATAACTTTTGATTAGCTATCTACTGATATTTATTTGGAACAGATACAATAAGCTGATCAGTATTCTGAATGTTAACCCACCCTCTATTTGTTCCGATTGAATGTCAGTAGATAGTAAATCGAAAGTTTATAAGGATATGTGAGCCGTTTCGACCAATATTGGATAGTTTCCACAAAAATAATCCTAAAATTGAAAAATCTTGTTTTTGAACACCCTATATCACTGTAATCATTCCCGCTAGACCCCAAGTGTGATACATTGATGGAATCAGCTCTTCAGGGAGAACCTAAAAATGCAATAGTATACAGGGTGTCCCATTTGGAAAAAAAACAATCATCAGTCAATATATCTTGGAATTCGAACACCCTACAGATATATATGAAAACAATTTAATGTGAAAGTTCTCATGAAACCCTATTACTGTTGTACTTGAATTTTCTCTATTTATCTGATGGTTTGGCTATTATACAAGGATAACACACTATTGACTCACCTTGTATATTATGCAAATAATGATTTCTACAAAATAATATGGATTTCATGATATTTGCAAAATTTCCCTCTATTTATAATAGGTTCAAATGTAGAACCAAATGAAAAACTTACTTACATTCTATTATTATTTATAACTTATTCTGAGAAATTTCAATTTTCTTTCCAAAGAAATGTATTTCAGCTTCTTGTTGAGCACTACTAGGAGTTATTGCCTATTGATTGTTATATTTCTCCATGTTGTTTCTGATTTCTGAACTCTGGACATTCCTGATGCAGAATAATCAACTGGAAGTTGAAGCCTTCATGCAATATTTTATAGATTCTGAAGAAGCAAAACTATCTTGGAATGCAAATATCATCAGGTTTGTGTTTTGCATAACCATCTGAAACAAACAATGTAATAATATTTCATGTCCAGTACTTACTACCAATGATATGATTTATGTAGTTATAGGTACCAACCATTATTGAATCTACTGAAAGTTCAAGTCTGCATATGTACAATCTTTCATAATTTCCAAAGAAGCCATAATATATCTTGGAATAAAATATCTCTGCTTTGATGATATCATCATTTTGTGTTATCAATAACCTCCTGAAACAAATAATGTACCTTTTAATATTTCATGTTCCACTTCCTACTATATCAATGATTTGATTTAGGTACCTACCTTTATTGAATATACTGAAAGTGCAATCATGCATAGGCAATCTCACATAGATTTCGAAGAAGCCAAAATATCTTGGAATGAAACATCTCGATCTGCTCTGATGATGCATCATCAATCTTGTGTTCTCAATAACTTCATCTGAAACAAATAATTAACCTATTAACATTTCATGTCCAGTACCTACTATATCAATGATTTGATTCAGGTACCTACCTTTATTGAATTCATACTGAAAGTTCAAGCTTCCATACAATATTTTATAGATTTCGAAGAAGCAAAGCTATCTTGGAATAAAACATGTTTGCTATGATGATATCATCAAGTTTGTGTTCTCATGTTCTCAATAACCTCCTGAAACAATAAATAATGTATATGAATGTATCAATATTTCATGTCCGGTACTATCAATGATTCTATTTAGTATTTACTCACCATTGTTTCTTGCTACCTGAGAGAAATGTTATCAACAGAGATTATCATCCTTTTGTTATTGTTATCTTTTAATTCTGTGCAATAAGTTATTCTCGCAATCATTTTGTGAAATATAAATTTGATGAAGGTATTCAATGAATACTCTAATAATTTTGATATAATCATTAATATATTATGATGTATCTTGAACAAATCATGACTATCATGAGACATAACCTCAATTCTAGTTCTTCTTTTTCTTCCTTTTGTCTTCGATGACACGTTATTTCATGGAATGTCATCTGAAGACGTCCGTAGGCACGAAATTCTTTACATCCTCAGGCTGTCACTGAAAGAACTCATTTAGGACAATTACAGCGCTAAATTTACGCCTGATGATGTTCTTAGGTTGTAGAAAATAGAACGTCCTCTCCAGGCGTTTGGCGACACATTGAGGATGACCTTAGGCGAGTGTGTGCTATCTGGGATACATATGAGGACGTGTATGAGATCAGTGGAAAACGAAATTTTTATTCGTTTTATAATAGTGATGGACACACTGATTAGGTATTTGGGTAGCACAAATCCTATGTGTATATCTCTAGCAAGGAAGCATGCTGAAGCCAATTCATTTTACCTCCCACGGGAGGTAATATTTTTTTCCTCCCGTGGGAGTAATTTGACAGGTTTGTGTCCTCAAATGAGTGAACCAACGCTTACTTTCTATGCAATGAGTGAATATATAAAAGTATTGTATCAGTGTGAAACCACCCACGAGTTCCAGCCACGACTTCGCCAATTATTCCAGGCGCGCGCCATACCACCAATGATTTATACTCATGACGCCATGAAATTACTAAAACCTCCAAAATATGTCCTTGGCTGAATTTATATTCCATCAATGTATTCCTCTAAGAGTCCTTAATAGTTTATATATCAAAGATATTGTCGGGCAAGAATTAACACCACAGGCCTGCTTTTTTGGAATTTCGAAAATAAATTATAACTTTCTCAATATATACGTAGATGGAAGTTTTTTTTATGAATGTGTTCCTCTGATGTTACTTGCTGATGTGTATATCTCACAATATATTGTCGGGCAATAATTACCCCCACAGGCCATCTTCTTTGAAATTCCGAAAAAAAAATCATAACTTTTTCAAAATACTCGTGAATGGGAGTTTTTTTTAAATGAATGTGTTCTTCTGATGTTACTTGATGATGTGTACATTCCACAATATTTTGTCGGGCAAGAATTAACCCCACAGACCTCCTTTTTTTAATTACGAAGAAAAAATCATAACTTCTCCATAATACACATGGAAGAGAGTTTTTTCTATGACTATGTTCCTCTTACGGTACTTGCTGATGTGTATATCTCACAATATTTTGACGAACAAGAATTAACCCCAACCCGAAGCTCCAATTAAAACAATTGAGTTAGCACAAAATAATTGTTCAGAGTTTCTAGACACTTTAGTAATAAGAACACCAAATGATAACCTCTTGATAAATTGGTAGCACAAACCTACATTTTCAGATACCTCAACTCCAATTCACTTCATCTTATGAAACGAAAATTGCATATCATGCATAATTTGTTGATAGAATGATAGAAGATCGCAGTCCTGATTTTATAGTAATGACAATTCGAAACAATTGAAATATTATCTGATTAAAAACAACTACCCGACCATCATGATTAACAGAGTACAAAATAGAATTAGTACCATAACTGTCGAATAGAATAATCAGTTGAGTAATAAAAAGGATACTTCAAAATATCATATGTGCAATCTATTTCAGAATAAGTAGGTGTTTTTCTGGAAGATCCCACTTTGAGAATAAGATTAGCTTTCAAAAATGAAAAAACAATAAGTAAGTGAAAAATTTTTCAGCATGACAAAAGGAAAAGAGAACCCACTACATTGCAGATCATAATCAGATGTCATAAATAAAATCCTTTGCCTAAACTGCGAGCAACGTGTCGTAGGTCAGACCATAAAGTACTTAAAAACACGACTTGAAGAACATGATAGAGACGTGAAAAATAAATGAACGATGAAAAACTCCACATCATTGGTTGAGCATTGTATATCAACTACAAAATATCCGGTTAGGAGTCTTTTCTGTTCAGCACAAATTGCTATGAAATGGATAACATAATGAAATATATGAATTATGAACATTGTGTGGAAATGACTTTGAGCTTTTTTTATTTATTCACCATTTCATCCCACTTTGAGCATTGTGGCTACCCTAATAACACAAATATGTCTCATGGATATCCTAAGGACGTCCTGTGGGGGCATTCAGGACGTCCATAGGACGTTCAAATTTGGTACCGTGGACGTCCATTGGACGTCTGTGGGACGCACAAATGTCCCACTTAGGACCACTTAGGGATGTCCTTGAGGAATAGCTAAAGGATATCAATTGGATGTCCATAGGATGTCCCAGGGACGTACGAATTATTCTTGAATTTGAATTTTTCTGAGTCCCTCTAGGACCAGATCTTGCATAACTGATATGAGGACATCCAGTTGAGTTGATGGTCCGTAGAAGGTCCCCAATAGATCCTGAAAATGTTTCTCTAGGATGTCCAATTGACTTACATAAAGGACATTAATGGGGAGTATTTATAGCCTGAGAGCAATCATTCGTCAGCGATGTGTAAGTTAACGTCCCCGCAGGGACAACATATTGAAAGTACCGACTGGGACGTCCATAGGACGTTATTTCTAGGACATTGTATAAGTACAGTTCATGTACCGATTGGAACATTCGACAGATATCCCTAAGGGACATTCAAAGGATGTCCCTGAGGGACATTTCGATTTTTATACGATCCTGGAAATATTGAGGGCGTCTGTGCAGAGATATTCGAAGGAATGTACTATCAGGGACATTTCATGGTTGTCTACAAGGAACATTATATTAGATATGAAGTCAGGCCAGAATATGTACTACTCGGGACATCCGATGGATGTCCCTAAAGGAACGATCAAAATCATATCCCATCAGGGACATACCAAGGACGTCCTTGCATGGACATTCTACAATATGTACCACAAGGGACGTCTAAGGGATGCTATTTCTAGGACATTTGAAATGATGTACCAGCTGGGACATTCCGTGGACGTCCTTACTCGGACATGAGATGTACGGGATGGGACGTCCCAAGGACACCTATATTTGGTCCGGGACATTTGGACTTGAATTGTACCAAATTGGGACGTCCCTAGGACGTTGTGTGCTATTAGGGTATTTCGTAGTTGATAATGAAATATAATACACTCAACCACAGAAACACCTAGAAAACTTGAACTACACTGAGAAAAACTGGTTAATTAAAACGTCTAGTTGGTATTTTTTTAGTACCGATAATTAAAAATATTTGGAATTTTATTAACAATGACAACGTATCCTCATTTCCTACAAATGACTTTTCTATTTTTCGCCAATTATTTGTCATCAATAAAAATACTATTTGTGACAGAATTATCACAGTGTTGTCTATTCAGTCGATTAAAATTTCATATTGGGGTTAAAAAAACTCATTCTGGGGTTACTAACAACAGCTGACTATTTGCCACAACTGATGACACATTTATCGTAAAAGGTTTATTATTATTCATAGCAGAAATTGTTTAGCCATAACTAATAATTTTAGTTGTATTGCGTCGTTCGGGACCACCTCGCGTCTCTTCGGGACCCACCGGCAAAAATTGCATCTTGCATCTGTTTGTCTTTCTGTTTCATCATTTGAACTTGTATCTTAATAGTGGGTAGATCGCACGGTCGTCGAGCTTAGACAAACTAATTAAAATAATTGTCTAGTGTAGCCGTTTTGTGTTTTTTGCACTTTGCGCTGAGCCATTCGGCATTTGGTTGGCAAAATAATAATTCGCAGTTTACCATCGTTATCTGTGCGTCACTAGTTATCAGGTTTAGGGACCTATTCACAATTCAGTTCAGTTTACGACGGGCGACGGTGAGAAACGTCCATCCGACGTCACGTGTACACGGTGTATATTTATAATTCCCTCTCTTTTTGCTGAGCTGTGGCCTGTGGCACTTACGGTGTGTGGTGTATTCTTGTTCACGATTCCATTGGAAATAGGAAGGAAAATGGCATACAAACTGTTATTATTAGAATGGGGCCTTGATTTTAATTGATATAAAACTATTAAGTTGCCAGAATAACTAAATTATATTTCAAACGTTACTAAATCACTTTCAATAATAACTAGATTCCATTTCAGTCACAATTAAATATTTAATTTGCAACAACACACTCACTATTAACGTCAGAAGAAATGAGTAATTGCCCCAACTGGGATAATTTGTTGTGATAACAAAAATATATTGAAACAGTACTAACAATCTAATTGTCATAACTATGTATCTTGATTGTGGCAACTAAAACTTGGTATTATTCCTTAAAAAGGCTTATTAGTTACCACAACAACGTCGTAGATGACTCAACTAAACTTTTCATTTGAGGCAAATAGGCGTTTCCAGAAAAACAGAATTAGTTATGGCAACAATTAATGCTTGCTGTCCCCTATCGTACTAGAAAATGTTTCTGTAGTTACTAATTTTTTAGTAACAGCTACAAATTTTTTCCCTCAGTGTACGCGTATTTCAATCTGATAAGGAAAATAAGAATAAACAAAAAACTGATGCTTTCTTTTCGTTTTATTGTTTCTCATTTCTTTCACTTTTTCAAACGTACACTTCTGACATTCGATCAGTTCCACTTTGATTATTCAACAGATTCAGTGTTGTGTTTGTTGTTTCTAGCTCATTTTCATATGAAAATATGTCAAAACACAAATCTGATAAGGTTAACAACACACAAAAAGTGAAAAAGTGAAAAAATGTTTTGTATGTAGATATTTTTCATATTTCTACCAATGAATTTCTAGCGACCCTCCTATCTCACAGTGCCCTGAAGATGTTGAAATAAATTGACGAAACGTTCATTCTCAAGCAATACAGCTTTCTCGAATCTAAGTCCCAAATCCCCAAAACAACACCACAGTACAAAAAATAGTTCGAATCGATCAGAATCATCTTGAAATTCTCCGGAGGATCAACTTATACGAGCCACCACTGTTTCAAGTATCATCAACAAATTCGAACAAAATTGGTAGATATTAAATAAATAGGGGAAGTGTGTTGAACCAATAAGGCTGTCAACAGAAAGTCTTTGGCGAGGCAATAGTAGTTGTCATCGTTCACGATAAGTGGTTTATTTCTGTCAGATGGCGGCACTTATCGACTTAACCGATTATTTGCAGTAAAGTAAATGTATATAGAGCTAAGTGTATTCCAAAACTTGGATCCAATTTGGCACAGATGAGTGCAAATGGAAATGGATGTTCAACAAAGTGATGAGATATTCATATATACAGAAAACATGATGAAAACTCATAAGAAATCGGATATTATTATACCTATTCCATAAACACTTGGGAAGATATTCGTGGATATGTATGTGTGGATGTATCATGGGTCAGAACATTATGATCATCTGGATATAATCCTGAAAATGAACCGTGAAATTGAAGATGATAGCAATCTCTCACAATAGAAATAATGTTCCATTCCTTCGATATGAATTTCATATTCATTTGAATAGAGAATAGCTCGAGATTTTCAACTGCTACGATCAGTCAGTTATTGCACACTCTTGCGCCTATTGTTTTATAGTCAAATTCCACTCGCTAATAATGTCTTGGTGCCAGTCCACGCCAGATATGGTTGCACATCAACTCTACTAGATGACGAGTAAAATTGAAATTCAATGAGTTACTGTCACCTCATTTCTGATTATTCAGAATATTTATTGATTGTTCATGAGCCTTCTATCTTCCAATGATGAAAAACAATTTGGAGTCGATCTATATGTCAAGGGGTTGATTGAAAATTCTAAATTCAAGTCATTAGAGGATTTTTGATTATAGGAGGATATAAACACTGAAACTTGACTGCCGCCATCTCGGAAGAATAGCGCCAGAAATACGTGTTTGGCGTTTAACTAAAAATATATTTATGAAGGATCGAGAAAAATCTAAAGAAACCTATTTCCATGAATTTCTTCAACCTGACATGTTTGTGATTTGTTGATTAGTAGTAGTAGTATTGTGCGAAGGCTGCTACCAGGTAAGTAGGCTCTCATGGGCCCTTCTTTGCCAACCACTGATATCCATATATCTAGACAACTTTCTTCTAGTTGTGCTTTCTGCATCAATGCTGAGCATGGGTTTGAGGTGACAGATAGCTCTTTCACCTCTAGTCTCTCTGCTACGGCCAGAATGACCAAAACTCTCTCTTATGAATCTCCCTTCTAGATAAATTCCTGCATCAGAATCCTATTTGTTAGTTAGACTTGAGCCGTCCGTGTATCATTGGCGCAATCTCACTCAGTTTTCTTTCCACTACCTTCTGCTTGGATTAATAAGCACTAATAAGTGTGGAACTCCTATTCCTGACTACTCCTATTGACTATTCAGACACACCTATGCAAGTCTTCTGGAGTCGTCTTTCTGAGTGAAAAAGAGAATCATTCCAATACCCTCCAACTGAATACCTATAATGTACACAGAAGGGTTGAGAATTCTGGATGAAGTTAGAACCGATTTGTAAGATCTATGCTACAATCTTTCAAGCATGAATTTTCGCTATTGAATAGTTTGCAAGATAGTTGAAGAATAAGACTTCTTGTGAAGGAATATATCAACCAGCCAGGCTGCTCCTATTGCACTGAGATCCAGCAAGATTATATTTAGCTGCATTAAATTCATACAGGTACCTAGTGAATGGAGGGTTATGTGATAGCCGACATCAACACCAAAAAGAAAACCAAATCTAACTGTACCTGATTTTACAATTAGGTAAGTGGAATTTAAGCATTTGAGCAGTTTGTAAGAATTGTTTTCCAAACTGTTTGTGCTAGTAACTGGCAGGTACCTTTTTTGCTCAATGCTGAGCGATCTTCGACAAAAAATCGTCAATTTTAAATTTCACTATTCATTATTTAATTATCGAATCAAAAATCCCAGATTGAATCAATACTTTTGGTTAGCAAGGTATCCTAGAATGTCTGACAGAAAGGCCTTGAACTCAGTGGCGCGAGTCTAGGGCACCGAACATAAACAGAGGCTTCAAAGTGTTGGGGTGCTCTCTACACGACAACCAGAACAAAATTTGGTATTGTTTGTATCACAAAATAATATTTGTGACCAGAGTTACATACTTTCTGAAAATATTTTTCATAATGAGTATTGGGTAATATTTGTTAATGATTGAAAATTTTTGAAATTCAAAATATGTTTAAATAATCTCAATTTCACTTGTCTAAACGATCAAGCCAATTTTCAACGTAGTCCGATTTTTCGTACTTTGGAATTTCAATGATGAACATCATTATATAACACATATTGATGGTCTTATTAAATATGCGTTTTTCCTCTCCTTATCTCCCTGTCTCCCTCTCCATTGGATTCTTCCATTTTCACTTGGTTCCTTGTCAATGTTCTCAGATTCATCATAATTTGACATTGACCTGCGTCACTCTTCGTGGTCATGGTTCTGTGTCATTACTCAATATTAATTTTGATTTTATTCGTATGTCATGTGCTATTGGCATTGACTTGACTTGTCCTTTGCCATGTTTTGTTGATTTTCATGTGATTTATGACTTTCCTGGTCGGATTCCGTCTAAGCTTGCATTATAACCTGATGAATCTCACGTGAGAGAATCTTGAGAAAATTTTCTCGAAACATTGTGCCAATGTACTCCGTCAATAATGATATGTTGATCTGTGTTTACTAGACCTTTTCCAAATTTGAAACCATATTGAATTTACGGGACCGATAATACTATGCTAGTAATTGTATTGCTGAGGTTAGTATAACTATAACGTTGACTCTTGTTTGACTCCTCAAATGTTTCCATATATCTTCTAGATACTTCTTTTACATCCATTTTTGTATCTGATGATGGCCTGTGACTAAAACTAGTTATACTTCTCATTGAATAATTTTATGTGGTCGACCGACTTTGTGCTTTCAATTGTTTTTTTTTTCATAAATGGCAGATGAATCATATCCAGAAACGAGCCATTCACCTGGTTGATGATGCTACACTCAATAATTCCTTGACATCATGGGAACATCGTGACAAAGTCTGCCTTTCATCACTCTCCTATGCTTTTTTGCGGGAAATGTTCTTTAGGAATCTCGACTATTATTCAATTACTAGCAATATATCATTCAGCATTTCTCGACGAGCCTATAGTCAGCACATCCTATCGTCGTCAACCTCGTGATATGTTGAACAACTGTTCACCAGAACCCGTTTTTCTATAGAACGGCATATTATATATCTTTGAAATTATATGCCAAAGGAAGTATTCCCAGAAATTATAGTCAGCACATCCTATCGTCGTCAACCTCGTGATATGTTGAACAACTGTTCACCAGAACCCGTTTTTCTATAGAACGGCATATTATATATCTTTGAAATTATATGCCAAAGGAAGTATTCTAAGAAATTATTACGTAATATGTGTGGTAAGAAGCATATTATGCTGAAATGGGAAAGTTAGGCACGCAGCCGCGGAGCGATCATGACTGGCGGAATAAACGAAAACTGTGCGATGTGCTTACTGTGCGTAAAGAGCTACTTACTGAGTATCTCGTGTATTCTTGCCTACTTTCTATATAGTTTTTTTATGTTCTGGTTTCCACAAAAAGGGATATCCTGTAATGTTCAGAGAACATCGTGAGAACCATGGGAAATAAGGTAGGAATTGGTGTTCTTCTCAAATTCCTAGGGGTTATATGCCTTGGAAAACACCTCCCTTGGTAGTATGTTCCAGAGCCTCGCTGTTCGTTGGATGAACGAGTCTTTGGAAAGAGATGTTCTGCAGGTCTTTAAAGTGACCACAAAGGGGCGCGAAACCTCAACTCGACGGGTCAATATCGCGGGGACTGCCAAGGGAGGAACAATTGTTGATATTTCAGAAGAGCATCGTCTATGAAAATATCTATGAAATAGAGCCAGATCGCCAACTTTTCTTCGGTGTTCCAGAGAAGTGAGTGAGTTTGTGAGCGAGGCATCACGAGACGAATTGCCTAAAAGCTAATTTGATCATTAATTCAATAAAGTTGGTTCAAGAAGTAGTTCTCGAACGCAAAGAACAATGTTTGTTCATATTGCCAAACACACAAAGGCTGTGCCAGTGTCGGCATCTGCGGAGTTCTACAATTTCGAGCGACTTTTGTCTTTTGTGCTATGCACTTTTGACTTTTGTCTTCGCTCAAAACTATTTTCCCCTATTTTAGACAGAATCCAACAGTTTCAGGGTATGTTTGGGTGCTGCACTCCAAAAATGGGGACAGTATTCCAAAACAGGTCGGATCTTTGCCTTATAGATCATGAGCAGCTGACTGGAAGTGAAATAGCTCCTGGCCCGAAACAGAAAACCAAGTTTTTGGGATGCACTTTTAGCAATTGATCTCACGTGATTTTCCCAAGAAGGGTGATTGCTGATAGTAATACCAAGCATCAGAATGGATGTCTTCAAAGGTATGGTTACTCCGGACTAGCTTATGTTGGGTACAGTGAGATCGGACTTTGTAGAGGAGATGTATGCTTGTGTTTTGTTTGCATTAAAATCTACCAAGTTATTGGCTCCCCATTCGAGAATTGTTGCCAAGTCCATATTTATGTTGTCAACATTTCTTCCTCGTTCATTTCTGATTTTCCTGGCTGGTATTGGAGCTCCGGAAGAGAAGGCGGTATGGAGGGTACTATCATCCGCGAAACTGTGTACTGGACATGAAGTTGTTTCCAACAAATCGTTGATATGGAGTAGAAAAAGTGTTGGTGCTAGAATTGATCCTCGCGGAACACCAGCATTTATGATAAGAGAGTCAGATGAAACTCCGTCGACCATTACATGGAGAGACCTGTTCGACAGAAAACTAGCTAGCAGAGAACATAGCTGGGAAGGCAAGCCATAAGATGGAAGCTTGGCGAGGAGTCCGTGGTGCCAAACTCGATCGAATGCCTTGGCGATATGAAGTGCCACGGCTAAGGTTCCACCATATTTTTCAATAGATTACCGCCATATATGTGAGACGTGAGCGGGCAGGTCACCAGTTGATCTCTGATGGTGGAAGCCATATTGCTTATCGTTGATAATACCTTCATGTTCCAGTTATTTCATGAGCTCGATTTTGATGGTTTTCTCCATGATCTTTGAAATGATAGATAGCAGTGCGATCGGTCTGTAGTTGCTAGGTAGGGTCTTTTTGCCTTTTTTTAGGAAATGGTTGTACTCTTGCAATTTTCCAGTTGAACGGGAATATTCCCAATTTGTAAAATTAGTTGTGAGAACAACTCACAGAGAACATGTGTTAGTTCGGGAGCACATTTCTTGAGAACAATCGGTGGGATTCCGTCGGAGCCACAAGCTTTATTGGTATTGAGACCGAATAAAATCTTCCTTATAGTACGTTAGCGAGAGGTGATCTCAGGCATATAACTGTCAATTGGCGTTATGTTTGGAGGTTGTTTTCTCGATGAATCCAGACTGGAACTTCCAGCAAATGAATGCGCAAAAATTTTGGTTTCCTCCTTGGCAGTTGTGGCTAGTGTTCCATCTTCCTTGGTTAGAGGACGAAACGAGCTGGAAGTGAAGTTTCTTCCTACAGCTTTGGCGAAGGACCAGAATGAACGGGATCCGTTAGGACATTCAACAAATCCGTTAGGACATAGTTAAATATTCATTACCTAGCTCCTCTTCCTATCCTTCCTATGTATACATACTATGTTCCATATTTATATAGAATTTTTGTCTATGCGCTCCAAGAAAAATTACCATCTTGAATTGAAGGTAGCAAAGGGAAGAGAAGCGGATGGTCCCGGTTTACCATAGAATGAAATCGCATGTCTTAATGAATTCAATCGTTTTTTCTCAAAGGGTGATACACATAAATAGGATAAAAATAACAATAATATTTAGAAAAGTGTGATAAACATTATAGCTGGTCTTAAAGAATCTACCTCCAGAATTTACCAGAAAAATAAATCAGATTGGCGGTATCTTATTCAGTATTCGAACCTACCTGATTATTTCACAGTTCTAAGAGCTATCTCGCTTCAATGAAAAAGGTTGATGGATCTAGAAATGCGACATATATCTTGGTTCACTCACTGATCTCCTTATTGTTGGTTATATTTTCAGAAAATCCTTTATTATCTAAAGCAATGAAGAGTGCTTAAACAGGGTTAGGCAAAATGATCTCCCACATTCTTATCACTAATTAAAACGCTATTGTAAAAGCTATTTAGATTTCATTTTGTTTAACTGGAAGTGTATGCTATTCCATTTGTTTTCATTAAGTTGTGAAAATAACAAAGAGTCCAAGTGGCAAACATTTGTTCCAATACACATTAGAAGATGTTTTCTGGAAGTCTTAGAGCGTGCATATCTAGCGTCCGATTACGTTAACTTAGGAACAGCACGTGGTCGCGTATGGAATGAATATGCATATGCGTTGAGTACCGTGGTGTACCAAAATTAACGTGGTTGGACTCTGCCATGCACGAAATCAGGACGATAAGTTTTTAATCCTAGCAAAGGTCAGTCAATCTAAAATATTAATCTTCTTTACATTCCAAATTAATCTGTATCCAATAGTTCCTGTACCTATGCACTTCACGGTTTTTGTGATCGGAGGAAAGGAGGGCAAAAAGTTTGATTTCTGCAACTGTAAATTGGCTACTGTGTACTTATTATTTTATTATTTTTTCAAATCAAATTGACGGTACCCAGAGGTGATGTCGATCTCAATTTCAAGAGAAACTGGCTTGATAAATTTGATGAAATTTTTTTTTTGTTTTCTAACAACTGGAAATACCCTAGAGCCGCCATTTCGAAATATGACGGCTGTTGAGTGTTGAGTGAATTGGCATGGCTTGCATGATTCGTATTATGTGGATTATCACATGTTTTATGGATCTCGGTATATAAAAATTTCAGAGCGAGAGAGGGGTATAAAAGGAGATGAGGTAAAAGGTTAAATGGACGCTGTTGAAAAGGAGTTGTTCACTGAGATGATCCTACCTGACATAATCCTCTAGCCCAACCTTAAATATTCAAATGCTATAAAATCGTGAAAAATCAGCCAAATGTTGATCCTCAGGAATGTGACGGATCAGTCATCGATGGGTACAAACCAACATAAATATAATAACGTATTTCTCAGAAAAATGTGACATCATATTCAACGTTGAATAGACATTCAATCACCGTAAATAATTTATACTCACTGGGATAAAACCATCAAACATTGTGAGTCTGCTCACTGGGATGACCATTCTAATTCTAATTTTATAGCCAAGCCATATTTTTATGCCACTAAAACAAAGAAACCGGAGATAGGAATTATAGGTGACCAGACAGAAATTGTCAACCGACGCACCGAATCAAATTATCCCATCAAATACACCCCAATTCCCGAAAACAAATTATTATTCAGAAAATCGATCGTACCTACCATTGTGAAACCCTGCCATTTAACTGGCAAATAAATTTATAATTCACAAACGATTAATTTCGAAGCGAACAATATACTGTATAATAGCAGTGCATTATCCAGTCTATTATGGAGCAAGGGCTGCATTGTGTCACTAAGTTGCCTATAATTGTTAACAGCAGATGACTCTTCACGGTTGGGTGATAGTGTTCAGTCATTCGAGGAGGGTTCTTGCCATGATTTGATTTCAGTGGGCTTGGAGCTATGCCTATAGAGAGCAATCACACAGGGAGTCAGGGAACTGCAACAAGATGAATGTTTACTTAGGAATGGAGTGGCTAACATATCTCTGGAGATAGATATAAAACAAATAAAATGATCTCATACATGGACTGAATATGAGAAATGTATTCCTCAATTAGACGATATCTTTGCATACAAAATCAAAAAATTTTTACTTGAGCAACAATGAGTGATAATTACGATTTCTTTCATTTTTTTTTGTTTATTCTCTCTTTCTTTTCATTGTTGTGTTATCTACAATAGGTGAGCAGACACGGTGGTATTCTTAGATTGTATAAACAGTAGTCAGTCAGACAGATTGTATATTGAATCACCATTGATTTCTCTAGTGGTCTTCGCGGCATATTGATATCACTTAATTTCTTTTACTTTATCGGGCAGTGTGGAATCGGACGTTGTACCATTTATTTACCATATTATTATCATTGTATTAGTGTTTAGACCTAAACACATAGGTATCTAATTTTTGTTTATGGTAAATAATAAATGATCATTATGATTATTATCATTATAAATAGTTATATTCTCATAATAAAATACGCTGATAGCAGCAGGAAGAGATCCTGTAGATATCTCGACCATCTTTCTCTAGAGAATTGTCACGCTTCTTGTAACATCTTTAAGAGTTTGTTGAGCACTCTATTTGAGCTCAGTTTGCAATGAGCTCAGCGATATATCCCAAGCAGAAGTGCTCATACAATAAATATTCTCGGGCAGAAACTTTGGAAGATTTGCATCAATCACCACTGGCTAAGTCTTTGAGTGCTCGCAACTACGAGTTTTTGGAGATATTCGCACACATTGCCTTACAGCGAGCACTCTCATGCAGAGATTCACATCAATTGCTACCATAGAGGTTCACCACTGCTCTCACAACTTCAATTCAATCGAGATATTCGCACATATGGCGAGGTCTTCCATAATTCGCGTTTCGAGTTGTTTAATGAATACGCGTGGTATCCCTTGACAAGTTATTATTCGGGATATCTTCATTCTCAACTAATGCAATGGATTCGAAAATACCACAAACTGATGCAGCATCAACGGAAACATGGAAACAAATTGAAATAGCGAAAAACATCCTCCAAACTCATCTAGCTACAAATAAATTAAGATACTATGTAGTTCTTTCAATCGTAAAATCGAATATTATGGGTATATAAGAAACCTGAACTCCTTGCTAAGGTGAGTATAACATTGCAAAATAAGTTGGGTTTGCTCAACAAAAGATGTTCGTAACACCATTAGTTTTCAAGTTACAAGGTGTTGAAAAAATTTTCATTTTACACATTTTTCACGATTATGTCGAAACCACTGGCAACACTGTGATGAAATTTTTTATGGATGTGTTTCGAAAGCTGACACATCGCATGAATTTGTTCTTATATCTGACTTCCATAGAAGGTGCAAGTCACACGGTTCGTACCGAGTAGTTTCGAACATAACTTTTTTGTGGTTAGATGTTCCAATCCAAATTTGATGTGAACTTGAACATCATTGGTACCCCTCATGAAACTCAAGAATGTGTACTGTTTTCTCAATATCTTGATTCGAAAATAATGGAGTAATGACTGATAACATTATTCTTGTGCTGAAGTTATCGATGGAACATGGAATCACATGTAGGAAATTGAGAAAAATTTTACGATCAATCAGTTAGAGTAAGTGTTCAAAATGTCCTCTGTTTCCACAAATACACGATTTTTTCTTAAGAATGCATTATTCGTTCAAACGGTTAAGAATCAGCCGTTAGGATAGGTCATGTTGAATTCTGTCTTGTCATTCTTGACGTGAATGCACCTCTGTATCATGGACTTTTCGCTAAAAATGCAACGAAACTGTGTAATTCATGTTTTGAGTCAAATTTGTTTCAATGTTATTCGTGTGATTGATTGTTTAATCAAGGAGTTCAGCATTATTGATGAATTGTTGTTTCTGGTTTTCAATGAATAGGTGATAGTTCTTCATAATACTTCCTCGAATACATATAGCGTTACCAGCAACAGTTATCACTTCATCATTTTCAAATCGAAATATTCCGAAAACGAAACACATAGGTAGTATTGCGTTTCACCGGGTGTACCTTCTTGGTGGTAAATTATATGATGCTCAAGTTCACATCAAATTTGGATTGGAAGATATCACCTCAAAAAAGATTTAGTTAAAATACCCAGGTAGCAGAGTGACGTCTGAGAGACCCTATAATGACGTCAAAATGTCACAGCCATATGACGTCATACTTAGACGTCATAATGACGTCGCAGAATGACCAATAAAGGACGAAATAAAAAAATTAGGAGGTTTATATATATACGGTATTATTGGTACATGATAAACACCACAAACCTTTGATGACATTCATTTTGTAACTATACGTTGTGGTAACTTGGTTGATGGTCCCTCCCGGGCAGTCCTGTTGAATCCTAGCGCTATCGCTACTACCTATGAATCTTTATATGAGAATATCGTTAGCAACTCGTATTTGTACCTAAAATTATGTAGCGAGCGTCGGCGAGATGTAAGCTAATAAACTTATTTTTAGCTTAACTATCCATTTCTGAAAAATCCTCTGCAGCAGGTCGATTTTATTTCCGATTTGCCACATTTGAAAGTAAATCATATATATACAGGGTGATCCACGTTTAAGTTAAGACGTCCGCGGCAATTTTTTCAATTGGAAACAATAATAATAACCTATATAAGATACATTCAATTTTTGAAATATTCATGGAAATCTGAATTTAAAAATATATTACACATAGGGTTTGTATACAGTGTGTCCGTTAAATTGAGTCATCTCGCGTGAAGAAAATAAAGTAGTCATGCAATCAATGTACTATTATAACCATACAATTCCTTGCTGAGGAATCTCCCAAAAGAGGTCGATTTTTATTTTAAATTAGCAACAATATTGAGAAAAAATTGAATATACAGGGTGATACAAGTTTGAGTTACAACGTCCACGACCATTTTTTCAAAGGAACACCCTATAAATTATTCGATTTTTGGAGTCTCTATTCAAAGCTGGATTCAAAAATATATGAGTCTGTATACAGTGCGTTCGTTGAATTAAGTTCTTTTGCGAAGTTGCGAATAAATTTGTTGAAAATTGAAAAAACATTTTTTTTTCAGAGAATAATGCTCGAAGCCGTAGAATTTCATTTTCATTCAAGCTTTATCTCATATTAAATCAATATATACAGAATGATTCGTGTAGGAGAAATTAAGTCATCTATATGGCGATCCAATTTTACGAGAGAACTGAATTTAACGAACGCCCTGTATACAAACCCTTTGTGCGATATACATTTGATTACGAAAATTCAATTATATATATCCGTTTGAAAAATGTGTCGTGTACGTCATAATACAAACGTGTATCATCCTGTATATTTGATGATTCCTCCGTATAAATAAATGACGAATTAGAAATAAAAGCCTCTCCCGTTTTCTCAGAAATATATAAGATAGATAGATATTGGATAATAATGAATTTATCCACTACTTCACGAGAGCATCTAATTTATTGGACGCACTTACCTATACAATCCACATGATTGTGTTAAACATTTTCGAATTCCGCTTCCCATGGTTATTCCAAAGATTGAGTAATATATATATAAGGTGCTCTATTCGAAAAAATTGTCGTTATGGTCATAACTCAAACGTGGATCATCATGTATGTATATTCAATTTTTCTCATAAATATATGGCAAATTGAAAATGAAAATCGACCGTTTTCAGCAGATTCCTCAAAAATGCATAATTTGGCTGAAAATAAATTTGTTCATCAGTACTCACGAAAACACTCTATATACAAACACAAATTTAGTACGTACAATTAACAAACGATGAAATTGTAAGAAAGCGACTGATTTTTCTTATTTGGTCGAATATACGACTTTGTAGGGACGTCATTAAGACGTCCAATATTGAACGTCAATAAGACGTCATGAAATATGACGTCATTTTTAGGTCCCTCTGAAGTCGAGGACGTCATTGACCAATAATGACCTAAAAAAGACGTCATTATGACGTCATTCCACTAACCTGTGCTACCTGGGTACTGATGGGTACGAACTCTCTAACTAGCGCCCTCTATAAGAGTCTGATATAAAAACAAATTCATGCGATGTGTCATGTCCCAAAACACATCCATACAAAATTAGTGTTTAGGATAAGTAGTAGTTTCGACAAAATCGTGAAGAATGTGCAAAAAATTATTTTTTCAACACCTTGTATCCTGAAAACGGATGCCATGGCGAAATTTTTTACTGTGCAAACACAACTTATTTTGCAGTGTTCTACCTACCCTAGCAAGGAAGTCAGGTTTTTTTGAAACACCCGATACATCGCAATCTGTAACTATGTGTTAATTCATTTGGACTTTTTTACACATTTCATTCAATGAAAATCACTCAAGTATAATTATGATGTGATAAATCGGTGAAATCTGAGATCTCTGATTTCGCGGAAATAAAAATGATAAATCATGTCATTTTAAGAAGAAACATTCGCATTTCATAAAGTCGGAAATGAGTGATATAGGTTAGTTTATATGTTTATCGAGCTAATTTCATTTCTGAATCTTGATTTGAAAATTTTCCATCAATATCGGTTTAATAATTGATTAAAATTATTTATCTTTTCCTAACGACGCCACTGGTATTGATATCAACTACAAAATACTATCGATGAATATGCTCACAGATACTCAGTAGTTCACTAGCCAATCTCGTATTTTCGTAACGGTTTTCCAGTAGAAAATCATGTTTTTCTTTCAATTTGCCCTGTATCTCGACAATGAAGCGTCTCAGAAACCGTGTTGTGAAAAACTTTTTTTCTTAAAATATGGTCCCCTTTTATTTGTCGACATATTATAAAGTGTACCATACAGGGTGTGAATGAAAAATAGCGGAAAAATTCAGGAGCTGATTCCTTCATATTTCAGTATATATAAATTTTATATACACATATGTGTCTTCGTTTTCGAAATATTGGATATTGAAGTTGGAAGTATCAACTGTTTTGTTAAAATCCTGTATGGGTTTTCAAGGTGCTAATATTTTTCTGGTTTGTGACTATTGAGGTTATTGAGTAATCCCAGTGGGTTCCTTGCGAGCATCATTATTAAAATTTGGAGACAAATCGATTTTTCATTGTTTCCTCAAAAACTAAGGTATCACAAAGAACAAGAAATATGTATTTTCAATTATTGTTCAATCTAGCGAAAATGGGAAAGCGTACTATGATTTTCACCATAAATAACGATATGGCAACACACTGTGGAACCACTGGTATTATTGTTCTGAATCTACTCAAACCAACACTATACTATCAACAAAACCACCAAGTTTCATTGGTATTGAGAAAAAGATTCTTGAGTAATTAATAAAAGGAAGATTTTTTTGTTGATATATCCATACCATGTATCACGAAAACGAAGCAAGTTAGGAATCATGTTCATATGATTTTTTCTTCATGAGATAATATAACAAGAAATCACACCCTAAAATTGTTTACGCTTATCCATTCACACCCTGCATAAGTATACCCATACCATCGTCCACCAATAATTAGAATATTGGTGGACGATGCCCATTTACGTTATTATGTAAACCATGTTTACGTTTTCACCCATTAGTTATATTCATGTGGAATATAAATAAATGTTATATATACAGGGCATTACAGGGTGAGTCAGTTTCTTGTTTCAGAACTAATTCAACGGCTTGAAGAAGACATATTTCCAAGGTGGAAACTTCATGTGAACATATATATACGTGGGAGGTTCGTTTCCGATATACGAGTACAAGATGTCAAAGTTTGAGATATTTTTGTTTCTCAAGTTTTCTCCTCTAATATTCAGGACTACATATCGGAAACGGGGCTCCAACGCATATATAATGCTTTCATGAGACTTCCATCTTGAAAAAATATCATCTTCAAGCTATTGTTCTGCTACAAAAAACTGAATATAATATTATGGGTTAGAAAAACATGTTTCGGGCATATATAGGCCTATCATCAGACTCCTGAACACAAGAAAAGTATTACCTACAAGAAAATAGCCTAATTAAATATCATACAAAACTTGAAGGCATTATTTCCAAAAGAGGTATAGAAAAAATTTTAAAAAATTGACTTTTTAAGATAATCTATAGACGATACCAGAGAAAAAATTACATTTGTATATTATTATTATTCAAGAATATTTGAAGGAGAATTTCAGAAATTTTAGATAAAATGAAAAACGTCATCATAAAAAATTCTTGCAACTGAATATTCAAGAGTATCATAACATTAATTCTTTGCTAGCCATAAAGGCATCTCGGGCAGTGTGTCTCGGGTCCATAACTATTAGGTAGGTATATAATTGTGAGGATTCCCATTATGTTTTTTCTTTGGATTCTAGGGAAAATAACCTTTCTTTTAGTTGGTAACACTGAAATTTCATAGTGGTGCCCCATCTCGAAAGCTGTTTTCTGGTTTGTAGTTTTCAAATTAGATGTGTTCAAATTGTGTTTACACAGAATTCCCGAACAAATGTCTCTATTATTAAGGTAAGAATGCCTGAAAATGATACCTATCTGTCTTACTTTGTTCGTGTGAAGTGGCCATTGTCAGATGCTGGGTTACAAAACTACAACGAATGGTTTTCTTGCAGGTGTCATTTGACTTTAATTGACTGACTTTTTTCTGAGAAAAGGGGTTCTTTAAGGCACGTAGGAGGGTATAGTTGGATACTGATTCCTAAAACTCTTCCCGAAGTATATTTATTGAGATATTCATTTGTTTACTTTTTTTTACTTGAGAAATAAATCATTTCAATTTAACAAATCTACAACTATAAGGAGATATTCACAATAGTGGGTATAATAAATTTCACAAAACTTAATACCATATTATATTAATGGATTTACCCCAATACCCACCTATAGTTATAAGAAAAGTACATAACTCGGACTGGGTCTCGTATATTCAGTTCATGATTGCTATAGAGTGACAGATTATTATCAGCAGTATAGTAACACATACCTATTTATTTTCATCAGAATTTGATTGAATGATCCAAGAAATAGTTGGATGAGATATACAACACAGAATAATTATTTTCAGTTTATATGAATGTGGTATATTGGTATGAAAAATGTTCTCATGAAATGAGATTCATTTCTGTTGATATGCTAGGCAGAATTACAAAGTTATTCTATATAGGAAATGTATATTAATCTGATTATATTCTCCGTATGTTTCTGAACCAATCGGAACGTCGAATCAAGTTAAGCTATCTAGTAACCATTTTATATGTTCGGTACCCCCAAAACCTCAATACGCGGCTGGCTGGCAAGGTGGATGCAAGAAAGACATCAGGCATACTGGAACAATGTCCCAGGACAAAGACACAGTAAACTGATGGTTGGAACACTGTCCAAAACAGTGACTAACGACATTCTGAGCCTAAACAGGAGTCAGATCAAACAAGTGACGGGACTAATAACCGGTCACTGCCCCTTGAGGAAACATATGCATCAAATGGGCATCTATACAGACGAACCCATATGCAGACTATGCAATGAGGAGGAGGAAACTGCCACCCATGTAATATTGGAGTGCAAAGCACTAGCGCGTTGGAGATACAACCTTCTGGGAGCAGTAAACTCTCAAGAGACATTTTCAAAGAATGATCTGGGGAAGAGGCTGCTAAACCTCATCAAGGTAGCGAACCTGTTCACCTGAGTCAACAGCATGATCAGGAATACAATAGGCCCAAAGGCTGCAGTGTTTTGGGCTTCAAACCCTGACTGATCATTCTGCTATTAATCAATCAATCAATCAACCATTTTATATTGTTTCATACAAACGAAGCACGTCGTCAAATTATGACATTCTTTCAGAACTACTCAAAATATAATCGCATCGAATTCAATTCAAACTTCAAAATCTCCAAGATGATGCATCTTCCTGCACAATTACAAATCATGTCAGTTCAACAACTTCAACTGTTGAACTGACCGAAACCGACACTCTTCGTATAATATGCAACAAGTTATCAATGTATAACCCGAATATTTTGAAGTAATCATAGTATAAGATACTACTGAATATAGTCAACATGGATATAAAATATTTGTTTCACATCTCCACTTATGAGGCAGTAACCATTTAATATTTTGTTCTCAAAATAAATGCCTCTCGAATAGAATAACGCACGAGAAACTTAATCTTTCTACGAATTCTCATATCAGAGTCCTTATTAGTCATAATGATTCACGTGATATATTTTGGAAGCATGCGCATCTGCTCGTAGAAAGATTTTCCTTAAGATCCAAAAAAAAAGAAAACCCACCCTTGAAAGCCAATGAAGCCAGCGCGGGCTGACTCCATAGTATAGAAGACCAGGATACAATTCCCTGTTGACCAAAGTCGGATTCCACAGTTTGTTCAGTTTGTTGCAAAAAATACTCATCAGATAACACGAATCTCTATACATCACGCGATGGGAAATCCTTCGGGAGATTCGTGAGTTCTTTCATACTTCCATTTTGATGTTGGTATACATTGTGATCAAGATGAGGTTGCACAACATGCGGGTCTCAAAAAGGGTAGGAGGTACTAGATCTGTCGAATAGAAGAAAAGTTTCGCATTCAGTGGGTCATTCTACTAGCCAACAGCCAGTTCAATATCGAAGAGAGTGAATTTTTATTATAGTTATATATTATACAAGCGAAAAATGTATTATATTTCAGCTCGAGGTTGTGTTGTCTCTAGATGCGTAGCGAGGGATACAAAAATCCGAGGGCTAACTCTAATATTTTCCCGTTTATAACACACTATTTTTTCTGAAACAGGAAGAACGATATGATTCATGATGAGAAGATATTACATTATAATACAATCAGAAAATGATCCATATGGAAACCTTTTGAAATAATAATTCAATTCAGTGTTTTGATTTTAGAAATACAAAACAGTTGTATCAGGTTGGCGTATGGAATACGTGAGTTTGACCATATCAGTACCGCTTTTGAGGACTCTGGTTGGCTGAAAATTGGAAAAATAAGAGAAATACATCTCCTTACCTTCACACATGAAATTTTTCATTCAGGAATGCCACCATATCTACGAAGGAAATTACTTTCTCTATCACAAAACAATGAATTCCGCAATAAACACTATTTATTAATTCCTATAGACACAAGACTGCAATGTATACACGAAGCTTTTAATATAATGTAGCTAAACACTATTACACTATGCCTGTTGGAATCAAAGATTTCAGTTTACAAAACTTCAGGAAACGATTGAAAGTCATGTCAAGTCAAGAATTCAGTTTATAATATACACATTGAAAATATGTCAAGTATTACGAATTATTAGGAATAGGTACCAAACAATAACACAAAAAATTTTCTCTGGTACGGTGGGTAGTCGTTATTACTATTGAATGTTGTCTACATGTTTATTTCCTTTGAAGGTTGGGTTTAAAAGCAGCTTCATAGCTGAACCCCGCCTTTTCATCATTCAAGTTACCAATCTATCTCGTTTTATTGTTGTGTATTTTCTGTTTACTCATGATGAATAAAGATATTATTATTATTATCATTATCATTATTATTGAAGGAATTTGAGTTCTTTCTTGGAGACGGGGTTATATATTGGCTTATTTTTCGGAAATGCCACAACATGAGCTATCAACAGAGTGTACCTTCATCTCCGGGAAAAAAGTACTCACTTTTTTCCCGTGATAAAAAGTAATTTTTGGAAAGGGACATCTCGTAACTTGTCAACAGAAATAAAATGTCAAACTTTTTGCTCGTTACAAAAAAAATCGATTTTTATCTAGGTTAATATTGAAAATACAGAAAAACTTCAAATGTCATATACATTGCAACTTCCGAGGGGAGTTAATTGTGATATGTATTCCTTCATGGGAGCTTACATATTCGTATAATGTTATCATCAACATTTTTTTTAATAAGATTCTGATTATGTTTTCACAGATTCTGAAAGCTGTCTTCATACAAAGTGGTATGAATATGTTTCGACCTAGTTTTAACCATCATCAATGTTTTTTCAGAATAACAAAGAAAAAGTATTGCACTAAATCACTCTTTGCAGTACTTGCAGTTCAAATTGTTTTAGATTAACGAACTCGCTCAATAACGAAACTTTGACAACACGGACAGTACCTAATTGACAGCGAAAACTCTCATAACAAATGTTCATAATGGTATCCATTATTTTTTAGACAGTGATATTAAATTTTAACAGTTGCTTCTAAAAGACATTTCTGCAGGGGCGGATCCGAAGGTTTCAACCGCGAACCACATTAGATATCTGGTCTTTGTTCTTGAAAGAAAAGTTCCGAAAACAAATTGAAGAACATATTTGGAAAAATAATGATCAGAACCTATACTCATAATACAGGGTGAATCTGAAAGTGAGTTTTTTTTTCAACAGGATAAATATCCCACCAAAATAAGTTGTTCAGCAGAAAATTGCTCATATAAATTATTTAAGATAACGGAGGTACAAGTATTTGAAGGTTTGAGGATGACTTCAACTCCAAAACACTTTGTTCAAATCTTCTCAATGAAACGAAAAATATCAGTTATTAGTCCAGCATGAGATATACCCTACCAGTATCATTTTTTCATCAGAGAAATTAATCAAAATCCTCTTTTAACATTTTCAACCTATTATTTTCGTTATGAAGAAATTTTTCATCATATTATCTCTGATAAATAATAGATTAATGAAATTAGATTCTTAATGTACAAAACCTTGAATTGCCTGTACCTTCGTTATCTCACATTTTTTACGTAAATAATTGTTAACCAAACTGATTTTGTCGAGACATATACCTACCCTTTTGAATAAAAAACCTCATTTCAGATTCACCCTGTATTTGAGGGGTAATTTCATTTACTTCTCAGTTTTTCAAATTCGGATATTTGATATCGGATCTATAGGGCTTCGGGAGTTTTTATCAGCTAGCTTGTTTGAACTCATTATTTCATGGTATTTCTTAACAGGAATGTTGATTCTTGAAAGGAAATTGAATATGATTTCAAGTGAACTAATAAAGGAGCATTTGTTTTTGAATATATCAATAAATATTCCTTTTTTATTCTATCCAATGAGCCGTGAATTTCTATGTATCCTCATCCCCCTCCCTCCTCAAAAATCACCTGGATCAGCCCCTGCATTATCGAGAATTGAAAAACTGAAATGTTCCATAAGTACAATCATAAAAACTATAGAGACAATTCGAGTAAATTTTTTTCCCAATTTTGACATTTAATCTAACGAACTTATTAGAACTGACGGTATAGTTTTGAAACGTCGTACTTTTCGTAACCAGTTGCGATATCTTCCTCATCCTCTATATCACTTTGGGAATCTGAACTTGAATCAGCCATTTTCCACTAATGAAGATCTCAAACGAGTTTATTGCATGAATTTCATCGCTGATTTGTGACCATATTATTGTTTGCCGGACACTCCAAAGTGACGGGCCAAGTCAACTTACCTATATTAAGTTTTGTACATAATCGGAATTTTTCATCGAAAAATGAAAAAATATTGTACTCAACTTGCTAGGAAACGCATTTCATGTAACTCTGTGTTTTGAGCGATCTCGCTTAGAATGAGGAGTTTCCTAACTGGTTACGTAAATATCTAATGAATGGTGAAGTGAATAATCCTACTCCAGTAAAAAATATGCAAAAAAAATTATTCGTATTTTTCTGAAGGAACTTGTCATAATGTTCAGAAGTAATTATCCTTATAAATCTATCAGTTGAAACTAGTCAATAACACGAGATATTATTGAGGTTGATTGATTTTTCTAAAATATACGTGATAATTGTTAAATCAAGCAAATTTTAATCGAATCAAGCAAATAACAGTGTCATATATGCACGACAAAATATAATCTTGAAATGAGTAAATCTATATCTTGTTTCAGAGCGAATTTGAAGTTTGAATTGAGTGAATATGTCTTGCATCCTCTGGATCTCATTCAATCAAGCAACTCCATGAATTGTTTTTGAAGAGATATTGAATTGACTCAAACAATCATTTTGTTCGATTCAAAATAACAATATATTGATTCGATCAAACATTTAGTTGATTCAATGAAATATTTGGTTGATCCAAAGAAATATTTGGTTAATTCAATGAAATATTTTGTTGATTCAATAAAATATTTCGTTGATTCAAGAGAAACTGTATTTCCATTCGACAAATTGTTTTGTTGAACCAAATTCAGTATTGATTCGAGAATTTTCTGAAATTTCACGTGGATAGAATAAACTGAACTAGGAAACTAGTGGACTTCTAGCATAGCTTTCCAGTCATTACTTCTCTTCAGCTGATGCAAAACTACTTCGGATTGCTAATCATCCTTTGTTCGATTCATCCAGCTGATATTTCAAACACGAAGAATCAGGCTTCACGTATATGATGAATTCGAGGCAGGCATCGACGAGGCGAAATGATCGCCATCTAGAGACGAAAATTCAACTTGATGAAGAATGAACAAAATATTCCATTGATATTACATATTTCGTTGCTCTATTCAAGAAAATGATTTGTTCGAAACGAGTTCATTGCTACATCGGAATAAGAAAACTTGTATGTTCTTTCAAAGTTATATTCTCATCAAAATGATCATTATTTCATCAAATCAACAAAATGTTTATATTCGAATCAACATCGACATTATCTTGGATAGACATAATTTGTTTTTGAGAAAACCATATATTTTGTTGATGAAATTGATATTATACTTCTGATTCAATTAGACTACATTCTTGATTTGAACAAGCTGCTTCCATGAAATAATCATGTATCTGATTGATTCAACAAAAACATGCTCAGTCCAACAAATATAATTCAACCATAAATAATTTGTTGATGCAACAAATCCTTTTTTTCCGTGTACCTACTGTTGATAATGAATACTTTGGAATTTCGACAAAACATTGATATGATGGCTAAAATCATGTTGGAACACGTTCAAACAACATTGTATAATAGAAGAATATATTCAAAATGAAAGGAGCTTCCAGAATCTGTGAAAACATAAGAAGGACCGTATATTAAAAAAAAAGTTGAGGATGGTTCTACGCATACGAAATGTCGCATCTATAGAGCAATCAATATCACCATGTTGAATCCCATCAAAACTTGTCATGACAAAGTATTTTTTCAATTCTGACATGTAATTGGACCCTTTTCAAAAGGGACAGAGGTTTTGAAATGTTGTACCTACGTAAACAGTTGCGAAAAGTGAAATGTTTCATAACTGGTGATGTAATGTTCATTGTATTTTTTTTATGTTCTGGTTCCCACGAAAAGGGATATCGAACAACGTGAAAATCAAGGACAATAAGGTAGGAATTGATGTTTTTCTTGAATTTCTGGAGGTTATATGCCTCGGGAAACACCTCCCTTGGCAATGTGTCCAAAGGTCTCGCTGTTTGTTGGATGAACGAGTCTTTGGAATTAGATTTTCTGCAGGTCTCCAAAGTGACCACGAAGGGGTGCGAAGCCTCAACTCGACGGATTAATCTCGCGGGGACTGCCAAGGAAGGTACAATTTCGATGATATCTTTAAAACAGAGCCAGATCGCTGAATTATTTACGGTGTTCCAGAGAAGTGAGTGAGTTTGTGAGCGAGGCAACTCCAAATTGACAATCGAAATACTGTACCCACAAAATTCTTCATATGTATTTCATAGAAAATACCAATCTGATCAATTTTGGAACATTTTTCTTGCCAAACTCAGAAAAAATATTGTACGTTACACGTTAGAAACTGTCGTGCCTTTGCGAGATGTCGCTTTGCTCGTCCCGCAAAATCCCATCGTCACCCAAATCAAAGCGTTTCCTTACTGGTTATGTGAAAATATCTATTGCAGTTTCATTGTATCTCCAATGATGATGTAGAAGAAACGAGAAATTGATTTTCCAGAATTTCACTATAAATAATATTGAAGATTTTTGAGAGCTCATATTATTGGATTGAACTTTCGAATATGCAACCCTTTTTCCATTTACCAGAATTCTCATCTCCCATACCGTTTTAGAGATCCCCATGCTATGCAATTTTATATTGGTCACACTGTTATGACTTGAACACTATACCTATATTATTTGTCACTGAAGATTTTTTTTACAGACTACTAAATTGTCTGATTATGAGCTTATACGAGCATGAAATAAGTTTCGTTTATTAGTCAAATAAAAGTTGTAGATAAGTCTTTGTGTTTTTATTTTCAGACTACACTATTCATTTAGAGTAACCAACCATATACACTTCTTTCAAAGATATGTAAAAGTGTTGCGAAATTCGATCAGGAACACTCAAGAGGTGGAAGCGCACTCTTGATTAGGAGAAGAATATATGTCAAGTAGAGATTCAAAAAATGGCTCATACAATTTGAATTAGTCAGGAACGTTATTTTCGTTGTTATAATCATTCACCCAAGAAATTCAGCTCGTGGCCATTTTGACAATATATGCCAAAAAAGTAACTGTATCATTTTACTATCACAACTTGAATTACACAGTCATCATTAGAAAAATCACCATATCAGTATTTTGGATTGTAATTGTGATGATATGGAATTATCTATCATCAACAGATGATAACAATACAGCATCGAGAATTAACATACCCACCTTATTATTCAGAAACACCCCCTCTCTACAAATAAATTTGTCAAATCAGTATAATGGAACCCTGTTACAAGACCAAATAACAAATTTCCTACGGGAAAACAGACCGCGCAGATCGCTTGCTATCAAAGTCATAACGCTGGAAACCAAATTTAATGACGTTTTTATGCAGGCAATGACACTCTTTTGTTACAATAATGAGTTTAGGGCTGTCAATTGTCGGGGGTATTGTTAGTCGCACTCTTTTGTTATGCTCGTACGCTGCCACCCCATTTAGTGAACCCCACATGATATAGTCCTTATTTGTACCAAGTTCAGAGGCTATTTTCGAGTAAAACGAAGTTGTACTCAATTCCTTAGGGTGATTTGCGATGATATGGAGGACGAACCGGAGTGTTTCTCTTTCATATGTGTTCATGTGTCATATTTTTTATAGCTTCCATTCACTGCTATTGGATGAGGCTGTGATACATTTTCTCGTGATGTTTCTATTAATATTCATATATTGGAGGTGGTTATAAAATGTATTGACATGGCTTCCTAACTACCCATGATGTATTCATACCATTCCTTCATTATGTGGTGTCGTTTATGCGAAACATTCAATACATCATCTTGTTATTCAATATTGATATCATTTCTATTCTGAAACGCACGGTGCAATGTCATGAAAATCATTCAGGAAATGAAGATAGAAAAATATCTACAAACAAGTTCAAACTTCGATAGTATGAATGCTAATTTGCTTTATTTTTCGCAGTTAGTACCTACCTAGTTGGATCCACGATGTGTTGGAATGACTAACTACTGAACCTATATATAAACGCTGAGCTTGTGGCTTCGATAAATGAGTATAGTGAACGTCCAATAATAAGTATAAAAGGAATAGAAAAATGAGATTACTATTGAACATGATTGAATCGGATAAGTTATACTTATAAAAGGTGTCCTGCAGAGATGCAAGTTGATGCAATCCTATTAGAAGCTGGCAGGAGGTGTCATTTAGAGTATATTCAAGTAATTTTTCCTCAAACCTAACCAGACAAACCAGGTTAACTTTATGATGACGTCACGGTAACTGTATTATGACGTCACGGTTTACTTGTGAAGCTTGACAGATATCAGTTCACCAGCTATTTTTGTTTATTATTTGGTTTTAGTTGTGAAACTAATATATTGAATCAAAAATTCATTACCTGTAACAAAAATATATCATAAATACGAACTAGGTACCTGCATACTCCAATTTCAAGGAAATTGGAACAATTTGCTACGTACATATTCACAATGAATGAAATATTTTTTTCGTCAATAATATAACAAGATCTCCCAGTGATAAATACTTCGTATGAATCTATAATTATATCTTGAGGAATTATAATGATTGTTTTTTCGTATCAATTATAACCTCAGATCATGGCGGACGTATAGATTATAACAATACAACAAGAGCCTAATCCAGGCCACATCAAAATCCTTAACTACTTTGTGAACTACCTCAGTGAGCTGGTTTGTGTGGTTGGTTAACTATTATGTCATAATTTGGAATACACTTCGAGGAAAATTAACTGGTTAACTTATTGTTGACCCGGTTTGTGTGGTTAACTTCGAGGAAAAATGGATTTAGCTATGCACTCCAGTACGGTTATCGAGATATTTGCGATTTGAAGATTTTTTCACATCTCCAGTGAATTCTACAAAATGATGAAGGAAACTTACGTATTCAAATACTTCTACAAACTTCTATCTATTCATGGTCTTCTGAATGGTGTGTATCCAAATATAATTGATTTGACGAATTTATATCAACCTATTGTGAGTGAATACGGAGAAATTGGTCACCCAATCAGAATGAACATTCTCTGACAAATATCCATTTTATTTATGTCCATAAAATGCTTGGATAATATTAAACGTAATGAACAGGAAAAATATATATCAGTTCAACATGATCTGAGAGAAAAATCGAACAAAACATCTCACATTCAAGTGCGCTCATTTTGGGCAAATAGAAGGTTCATTCGGGTTCCGATTTCAGAACTGTTCAAGAATCGTTCTCGAACTACGTAGAACTAGTGCGCAGTCGTCTCGAATCCTAGGACTGTTTCAGAACGGTTCCAAATTATGAAAACCCGATCGCGGCAGAAGAGAACTTCTGAGAACATAACAGCTATCCAGAATTTGCGAAAAAAACAATAGTTTGGAACCTGTATCTTTATTCTAATAATCTTCTGAGACTTCTAACTTTCCTTTGAGTCTATTCACATCATCTCTGGAAACCCTTTGTGGAGGAATGGTGAATATATTCCATCCTAGCATTCGTAGCTAGATTTCCAATATGTTTTGACCCTTATTGGGCCTACATGAATTTCGACACCCACCTGAAATGTTCAATGAATCGTGTATCTGAATAATATAACGGCAAAGTCTCCCCAACATAATCCTCCATTTTCCGGTTTATCTAACAAAAGTTCGAGAAGTATCAGATTAGGTACAATATTTTCAGCAACTTCCGAAAGTAACTCCTTCACCACTACTTCCTGAAGATGAATAACTACTATACTTTCAAATGAATGTACTAACTCCATAATATTGGGAAAATATTGAAAAGAGCAATAAACAGTAGAATAAACGAAAATAGATCATTATGATGTTACGCTACAACAGACAGAATCGAAAGCTAAATGAAATGAACCCGAACGCTTCCGATGCAATTGCGCAAACTTCTGACAGTTTCAGAACAGTAAGTGTTCGAACCCGAATGAACCTAGAGACAAACTGGCAAATATCTTGAAAATTTATACTGATGTTCTTTGTGAGAACTCGAACCTGATGATCACAAAATATGTATGTAAACGCTATGATGTGGCTGTACTGGTACTGGTGGGGACGTTTTGCACGTCAGCAACTAGGCCCTAATGGGACCTTTTTGCGAGCCCCAAGGTGTTTTCACTGAGTGATGTGGTTCGCTTAAGAAAGCTGGCTAACATCCTTTTCAGGCCCCGCCCATCAGCTCTCTTCCAGAGTTTTTCGGCTGTGTTTTGTAGGTTAGTTATGTTCTCGCACTACCATATGCTACAGTGGCAGGCCTGCTGCTATTCTCGTTAACCCCCGTTAGAGACCGAGGTCCACTAAGCAGCATTGGCCCGCTCTCACGCTCAGCTGGTAGTTTTCCACACCCACCTACATACACCGTCCTACTGCCTCTCTGGTGCTCACTACCACATCATTATCTCTATCTGCGTGTTCTGTGTAGGCTTTGTTACTAACTCCATACGCCACTTTATTAGCAGCACTGTTAATTGGAACGCAACAGCGAATCGTGCAGGACTATCCCCAGACGATGCTCCGAAACTTTATACAATATTCAATTCGTAAATAAAATATTGATGTGATGTGGCTGTACTGTGTCTAGCCACATCGCCCGTAATCAAAAACATAATTGATTCCACGGGTACAGAAATTTGTCGGCTGAATATTATTTGTAGTCACTTCACAAAAGTTCACATTCTCGTAAAACACCATGTAACTCTGAAACGAAGACAGATATCGATATGCAGTGTTCATCATTGAGTTCATCATGAGAATCAACTCTCAGGCACCTACATCAGTTTTCATCAATATTCAGTTCTAAAATTTTCAATTTGACCCACCCTATACCTACTTTTTACATTTTTGGATAATCTGAAAAAATTATATGGCTCACGATTGTTATGTTCGAAAAGCATGCAGAATTATTTCAGAATTATCATGTAATTATAGGTATGACCATATGTATGGCGTGTTTTACACAAACAAAAATAATGTTTGAATTTCTGTTTCAGATAAGTACAGTCTTCCTAATCGGAACTTTGGCGACAAAATTCATTTTAATTCTTGAGGAGATTATTTTTGAATTCTTGAATTGAAATAAGATAATCTTCTGAAACATTTTCAACGTACAGTACAGAGTTGATCACTATCGCCCTCACTTAGCTAGAGTTCAAACTAGGTACCTTCCTGAACATCCAACATAGCACAGTAGCATCATAAATTTAAACTTACAGTTTTCTTGCACGGTGAAGTATCAATAATTAAACAAACGTATTAGCGCCGAATTCCTTGAGATGTCGCTACATATACAGGCAGTACTTCGGATTCCTTGAGTAAGTCCAATTGTTGATAATAACAAAGATACAGGGTGTCAAAGTTTCAATTTGCAATTTGTTTTTTCCCAATAACTCATCTACAGGGTGACGCAACGACACGAAATTTGGAGGGTGTTTTCTGAGGCGAGAATTTCAAATCCGTTCTCAGTTTATTGGATGTCACATGTATAAGGGACGCCACTTACGGTACATTCATTCACTTTGAAATCATTCAACTTGTTTTGATATCATGGTGTATTAGCAAAGATCACTGAATTCTCCTGTAGTCTAAAAGTGATTAGTCTTATTGTTGAAGATTATGTATTTCACATATTTTACACGTAAAAAATGCATACTTTGCTAATGTCTCTCCGAGTGGCCGTTTTCGAGAAATCTGCGTATCAATTATTCAATATTCAATACAATTTCGCAAATTCTCAGTTGGATTTTATTTGTGATCATCCGTGGTACTGTAATGAAGCAAATTTCTTGTCGGAACCCCGACAAAAAAAAATCTACCAGACTTCTATTCGTACTATATACGAGTTCCTAAAGCTATTACAAACGTGAACAAGACATTTTTACTTCGAGTTCCCACAGATAGTGATTCCCCAAGAGAATGAAGTTTGCAGGAAGGTTCATTTAGGCCGTCTCAGGTTAGATATTGTTCAGAGAAAGTAGTCTCCTTTGTTCTCTCTATTGATTTTTTCGAAAAATATACTCCTTCTTTCTTCTGTACTCCTTGGAAGGAGGTAGATTTAGGCCAAGTTTGGTTTGATTGCTTAGAAAAATTTGTATATTTTCTTGTGCAGAAAGGATATTTTCCTTATTTTTATTCGAATGAATCATTACATCTGACAATTCGACTATAGTGTCAAGCGTCTGGCAGCATGAAAATCGATCGGGATATCAGATGCTCGTTTTCAATATGATGGATTATAAACTATGTTCAATCCGAAGTCTATATAATTTGATGGAATATTGACAATGATGATAGTAATCATGATAATCAGTCAATATACCAATATACAATATTCAGGATGTCCCCAAAAAGTCTGTAGAAAATCTCAGCACATATAGTCCCTAACAACACCAGTACATCCTAGAGACTTCCCAGGAATGTCCCTGATTTTTTTCGGGACAACGTACATACTAGGGATGTCCCAGGGACATCCGCTGGCCGCCAAAAAAGGCATCCAAGGGATGTGCTTCTGGTACGTCCCTGGGATGTACCAAGTACGAAGAAAGGATATCCCTAGGACGTCCCAAGGATATTCCAGGGACATCCCTTCGACAAGAGAGAAAAATGTAGGTCGAGTAGGGATTGAACCGGGGACCTTTAGCTCATCATTTCAAACACTATTTATTCATCATTTCATTAAAAAATACAGACAATTTCAAAAAGGAACACACATAATATATAAGAGATGGTGAAACAATCTTCCACACATTGTATCCTTGATTAGAGTCTAGGCTGCAACGAGTCCCATCTCCCGAAGCGAGGCTTCTTATGATGAGTAATTTCCGAGATGGACCCAGTTGGGTTAGGGTGGAATGCAAACATTTTCATGTGTGGAAATTTCCTGGTTCATAAGGAAAATAAAAAGTAAAAACCCTTTCCATCTATCTGCCGCTGTGGGCTATGCCATCTCCGCTCATACACGCCGGCATTCCGGGGGCAGCCAACACATATGAGCAGGGGTCGCTTGGACGCCAGCTAGACTCATGTCACGCTGCAGTAGGGTAAAATACGGATAGATGCCGCACTTTTTGTAAAAAAAATATAAAAACTCGAGTAACAAAAAATATGTATTTCAAAAAACATACGATCATTCTTTTATTTTTCATTGAAATATTGGTCCTAAAACAACAAAAAAGAAACTCAACTACTAGAAAAAATAACGAAAAAGAAGTGTTTTCTGGCAACTCTCCCCCCAGGTACGGAGAGATGCCTACAGCCATGCGGAGAGATGCCCAATGTTAATTCCCATAAGGGAGAGATGCCGCAATTTATTGTTGTAGTTCTGCACGTTTGCATGGGTTGCATCTCATGCAGAATATCCAATCTACTCTCTTGGAGGTTTTACTGTGATCCTCAAAACATTACACGCAAAAAAATTGTTTGTCAGTATCTTGCTTGGCTGATTCAGGATTTTGGTTTTCCTTCAAATCGGATAAGGGAATCTCATCGTCGCTGTCGGATGTGAAGTTATTCGATGTTCTATGATCGGTAAAATATAAAATCATGCTATTTTATTATTGAAACTTTTGTGGCATCTATCCGTATCAAAAAGTGCGGCATCTCTCCTTTTTGATACGGATAGATGCCTCACCAGCCTACGCCTGCGCCTTATGACTCTGTAGCCGAGAATACAAATCAAAATCTTGAATATGCCCTATATATATGAAAGTCAAATCATCCCATTTTGTTATTTTAAACTCACTTCCCCAATACAACATACAAATAAATATTGAGCAATAAAAGTACATCTTAGCAACTTTATTCCCACAATTCAAGTTGAACACTTGCTCAATCGAAGCATGCACCGCATGCAAAACAATAATGGCTGAATAGCTCTTCCATCCCGCCGAGAGTTGTTGTCAGGTGTACATAGTTTTCGCGTCACGTGGTCTGCGGCATCTATTTCCCCGCGGCAACTATCCGTACTTTACTACTATATCGTTGTGGTGAATTTCAGAGACATTGTCCCCGAAATTTTAACAGTTTATGTTTTCCGTGTTGGGAATCGTACTAATCGCTTAGGGGTTCCCCAAAAACGTCGGTTGACTCGTGAATCAGTCCGTGTTTTTTATAGATTCCATGTTCAGCTCTAGTGGTAGTGATGTTTCTGGTAAGCTCACTACCCTGAACATGGAATCTATAAAACTTGTTAGATATTTTCATGATGTGTTCTCTGATATAAGGGATATTCTGACACATCTCATGGAGATCCGCCACCCGAGTGTATCGATTACAATTCATAATGATACGGAGAACTTTGTTCTGCAGCACCTGTAACCTACCTATTTGGGTAGGTGAGGCGCTGCAGAACACCGGACAGGCGTATGTCATTACAGGCCCAACGATCTGTTTATACAGGCTGATTTTAAAATGAGTGCATATATTCAAGACATATATATGAGAGAGTCTAACAGAAATTACTAAAATATTCGATTTTTCCTAAGTCTTCACATTAACGAGAAATTTCATTTTGAAAATTGAACATAAAATGCTTCGAAATTCGAGTACGCCACTGGGAAGCAAGTGAAATCTGCGGAATCCCAGGGAATCGCCAATTCGTCATTCACTAAAGTCAAAACAAGACAGTGATGCCAGATTGTTTCAGAGACGAATATCCTGATAAAAATTTGTCACAGAATGAATATGAACTGAAATAGGTTATGGAAACTAATAGAGGTGATTGTAATATGTACAGGAGCCTTATTTTTCAAAGTTTACTGAGAGAACTGTGGGGTGATTATCTCCATGGATCACGAGAGACGGAGAGAAACATGAGGGGAATGATAGAACGTCCCCCTTCCTTCAATTCGAAAATAAGGCCCCAGCGGGTAGATACAAAATTAGCAGACAATAAATAGGTACACAACATACACAAAGTTGAAAATCGTCTCACCTAGTAGATTTTCTCATACCTGCTCGAACAGCAAAACTCCCGAGAGCAAACAAATACTAATATCGAGTCCATTCCAGACTAATATCGTCGTGTGTTCTTGTTGGTTCATATTCGCACTTAAACCATCGAAAATGACTCGACGACGACATATCCTTCCTGGCAATCTCACATTGAAAATCCACGATCACGACCATATCACGATTATCACGACACAAGACACAACATCCAATTATTTTATTTTTTATTTTACATTTACAATTATTTTACAAACCAGCAACCACACAAAACTATTATCATATGATCTGTCAACATCATTTCTCAGAACAGTAGTATCTGTGACCATAGATTCCCTGTTTGCTGTGACCTTTGACAGTACTAACTAGGATTGTTCGCGTTCAGAAAGCATGCACAAGTCCACAGAACCCAAAAAAATCATACAGTTATGTGAAACTGCGCATGCTTCTGACAGTTTCGGACGCAAGAATTCAGATGACCATGAATTACTAATAGGCGATTTCTACGGACCAATCAGAAACAGCAAAGTAGCGCCTGCGTGGTTGCGATTCATCCTGATTGGACACAGCTGATTGGATTTATGAGATTAGTGTATAGTGAGGAAGTATCATTTCATTGAATTAAACTAATAGGTGTTTTTTCCAAATTAGTTTTTTATGAAAATGGTAGTTTCATTTAAAGATATGATCCTTCCTCACTAATACATTAATCTCAATCACCTGTGCCAATCAGGATGAATCGCAACCACGCAGGCACTACTTTGCTGTTTCTGATTGGTCCGTAAAAGTCGCCTAGTAGTAATTCATGGTCATCTGAATTCTTGCTGGTATCACACCATAAGAACAATCAAAACAAAGATTCTTTCTTGACAGTTTGTTGTTCTGAGAATGTATGTTATTTTGGAAAATGTCAAAACGTGATACTAGTAAATGTAAACAGTGTGGTTCTTGTCATTACTTTTGTAATAGATCTATTACTATTCCACGGAGATTGTTACAATATTACGATTTGTCATGAATCTATTACTATTGGGTGTTAGCACCAAAATATGATGTTTTGTTACTAAAAAATCTATTTCTGTGTTCAGCGGATAATTATGTTCTGCTCTATGGGTCTATGTTCTATATTTATGTCATAAGTTCTGTGTGACCTGCCTCATTCCTGCCAAAACTGTCTAATTTGTGCGATATGGTTTTACAAGAATGACATCCAGAATGTCAAATGTCAGATTTTTAGGATCTATTACCTTTTGATACAAATCTGTTACCATTTTCCAAGAAAATCTATTACGAAAAAATCAGACCCAGGAACACTGAATGTAAAGTTTTGTCAAGTTTCTGACAATTTGTTTGGAATGTGATGATGCATTTCTCAAACATTGAGCTGAATGATATGGTTCTTATGTCGGGTCGTTATTGTGCGGGGCCCATGAGACTCCTCGAAGACCACGAAATTGTAGCGATGCAAGGAGGTGGAAGGAAGGGTCTAAAGGATTTTTCAGTAAAATAACTTCCAACCGTGAGGTGTTAAGTTATACGCTATTCGAGCTTATGTGTAGAAATCTTGGGTGAGTCCATTTTGAAGTTTTTGTATTATCTTTCTGAAATTCAAGACCAGGGCAAAGAATATAGGTTCAGGGTTAGCTTCTTCCCCATGTACATTTTCTCGATTATACATTTTATTTAATATCTCCTAATTTTCATGTAGAGTGGCAACGTCGCTTCGTTCATCACGGTCGACTGCGGATCGCAAACGATAGTTGTGACAGAAGTAGAAATCTGGGCGGAAAAAGGGTATTTTGCCCCAAATCTATTTTGATCCTAATAATATTTTTAATAGTGCTATTCGGTAGTATACCTCAAGCTTTCTTAGTGTTTGAAATATATGCACTTATTTTAAAATCAGCCTGTAGATCAAGAGCTTATTGTTATCCAATGTCAGCACGGAATTTCGGGCCAGCAGAGGATACAAGCTCCTGATCGCACCCTGTGTTTTCTGAATCGGATAATTGAGATTATTTCCTTTCAGCTCATCAGGCACGCACCTTACTTCATTGGCTAATGTGCCTTCTGAAGATTTATGTACTAAACAGATTCATAAACAGGACTAAACTACAGAAACCTGAATAAATACAACTTTGCTAGGATTTGGGTATAATTATCATCATTCTTGGATGTTTGAAAATGAGGGGCCCTATGCATTTACGATTTCTATGTGCAAAAAATGGTCATTTCTTAAGAAGTTCTGAGACTTCATTCTTCATTTTCATTACAATTATTTTCCGGAAGAAAAACAAACATTTTCAAAAAAATTCAACTCAATAGTTTGATGAAATTCAATGACCCTGATGTGAATGGATATCAGATATCCAAGGGACACGAATAGGATAACATAGGGATGTACCGGGCGGGATGTCCACTGGACAATCACTGCGGGACATCCCCTGGATGCCCCAATCATGTCTTTGTACCGCGGGCCAAAAAAGGGACGTACCTAAGGGACCTGAGGTCAGAATAAGCCCATTAAAACCATATTACCTCAGTCCGAAATTGTCCCGTTTCCGAGATACAGGTTGGTAAATTAAAATGATAATGATCGACAAGTACACTTCAAACGAATATTTTGAAAAATTCATGTTTGCACTGCACATTTCACTAACAAAATTATATCCACGAAGATACGAAGATAACAACAATAATTCATTATCCAAAATAATTTAAATATTCCGGTGCGGCATCGAAAACAAAATAGCGAAATATTTCGAAAACGGCCTACTCAAGCGAATTTCCACAAGTGTACCTTTTCTGCTTGAAAATATTCATAAAATCATTTTCCTCACGAAGAAAGTGTAAAACTTCACTGAGAAAAAAGTTATGACCATTCTAAACCATAAAAAGCACATTGGTAACCGCCCTCTAATGACCACAGAGAAAAAATCTCTGTATACCGGATACCAATTTCTGGAGTGATACGTTAAAAAATGTTCAAATTTTGAAAAATTCGATTCCTATTTATTTGCTTTATCATCGTGTATATCGGAAATAGAGCGATTTCGAACTGAGGTGAGTTGCTTCATATCGCCGGCTTATTTTGACCTCAGAAATATGTGCTGAAATTTTGTACACACCTTTTAGGGACACCCTGTATATACATATATAATTTTATAAAATTTCTTGAGGAATGGGAAATGAATATCTCGAATGCATGAATCTGCACAAATAGAAGATGTAAAAACTGCCTATAAGATACGGTTAACCGAAAAAGTGGGACGCTCATTTCTCGTTTCTCTCAATAAGAATTCAAGTATCATCACAATATAATTAGAAATTAGAAAAAATCAGATCACTAGAAAAAGAGAACCTGATTAGACTCTGTAATTTTGTTGAAGGTTTCCTCGGAAGTCAACAATTATTCAGATTTCCTACTCCATAAGTATACTGATCATAATGCCGTTATCATATGCATCTGGGAATTTCTTTATATCATTTTTCCCACGATCATCATTGAGTATCAAATTATATTTCCAAATTCAACACCCTCGACAACGAACCATTTCTGGGCAAATGTTGAGTTTGTTCCAGATATTCTGGAATATCCTGAGTTACTCCGTCTACTTCTAGATGTTCCTACGTATTGCTTCGCCAATTCGCACGAAATAAAGGAAATGTCGTAATAAACCAGACACGGAAAGCTATGATTTTATTGTCTTTCCCTCGAGAACAGTAAACTCGCCGGTTGAACAGCGCAAAGTACGCTTTCAGCTTTTTAAAATGGCCCCCTTAGTCCCAAATGACGATCGATCTGGCGCTAAATCTGCGGAATTGTAGTGGGCTTTGGAGATTTCACAGAGTTCTGAATTGGGTTGTTTATGAGCAATCGTGATGGTTGCTCGCCAAAATTGCTACGCCTCGGAAATACGAATGGATGTTTGAATAAAAAGTTATTCTGACCCGTTTTCGTAAACTATATCTGGTGAGTACCTATACTGATAGGGAGTGAATGGTAACTATACAGGGTGAGTCAATATAGTGTGTTCTCCTTCTATATTAGCGAAACCGTCAGATATATGGAAAAAATTCGAATACAAAAGTTATAGGGTTTCTTGGGAACTATCATCAAACATTATTTTCATATCCATAGGGTGTTCCAAGATATCGATTGATGATGGGTGTTTTCTAATGAGTCACCCTGTATATAATTACAATTTCAGATTCTCCCTTAAGAGCTGATTTCATAAATGTATCACACTTGGGGACTAGCTGAAATGTTTATAGAGATATAGGGTGTTAAAAATCTATATATTCCAACTTTGTGATTCGTTTGTGTTTAAACTATTTATTATTGGTCGCAACGGCTTCCATGTCCCTATCCCAACTTTTGATTCACCATCTATACTGACACTTAATTGGAACTAATACAGGGTGGTTCAAAATTCAAATAGATAGTAAATCAATCGTTCAGATAGAAACATGTAGGCCGTTTCGACCAATAATGAATAGTTCTGGCACAAAAAAATCCCAAATTTGAAAATGTTTTATTCTGTACACCCTATATCTCTGCAATCATTTTCGCTAGACCCCAAGTGTGATACATTCATGAAATCAGCTCTTCAGGAAAAATTTGAAAATGCAATAGTATACCATTTAAAATTTAAAAACACTCATCATCAGCCGATATCTTGGAATTCGAACATCCTATAGATATGAAAATATTTTTAGGTGATAGCTTAAAATCCTATAAATAACTGTTGTATTCGAATATTTCCTGTATACCTGACGGTTTAGCTGATATCGGAGGAGAACACACTATTGACTGTATATGAATTTACGCGAGTAATTGCGTTCCTAGATTGTCTTTGTACAGAATTGATCTAATATACTTACCTACACAGTCTTTTCGCCGCCTATAGATGTTATAATTTTCTTTCTCAAAAACCAGCAATAATGTTCAGGAAACGAATAAAAATTCTCACCTTTCGAGTTTTTCTATATTCGATACGAGATTTTGATAATTAGTCCATTAGCTATCCTGAAAAGTGTAAAGAATAGCAAGAAACGATAATTGTGCCTTAAAAAATATATAAAAATTTTTCTATATTCGATACGAGATTTTGATAATTAATTAGTCCATTAACAATCCTGAAAAGTGTAAAGAATAGCAAGAAACGCTTACTGTGCCTTAAAATAGTTATTTAACCAACTAGTGTATTAATGAGGGCGGTTAATGATCGAGATATTTTAACGTGCGAGCGACGCGAGCGCGTTAATGTTCGAGATCTTTAATCGCCTTTTAATATACAAGTTGGTTACAAAATTTTTCCGTCGACTATATTCCTCATTTCTCCTGCAAAGAAGAAAACTTGGTTCGCGAATTCATTATTCATCTGAAAACTGCTAAGAATCACCCAGTAGTCTTGTCACTGACATTAGTGACATTTGACATTTGTCGAAATGATCAACATAGAAAATAAATTCCTTGTGTTAGAAAACAGGGATTAAAATCGTCTCAGAAACTTGGGAAGGCGAACCCGTTAACAGAAAATCTTCGATGGAATCCATATTTTCGATTTAAATGCAGATTCCGTAAGTTATATCATAAACAATGAATGCTCGCGGTGTATGTTTGGTTGCCTATAAAACAATCGTGGATTAATAGACAAATCGTTCATTAATAGGGGTCATTAATGAACGATTTCATATACATTAAACTTAGTCGTTAATACGAGGTCGACGGAAATAGTTATTTATGCAACAAGTGCAAAAAGTGAATGTTTATTGCACTCAACGTGAAATTGTCTGACGAGGCCGTTGGGCCCAGTTGGACAACACGTCACGAGTTGCATACAACATTTTTTCTACGTTCATGCAAAAAGCAAAAAATGATTTATTGAGGTGCGGCACTAGGTGTATGTTGTGTTTTGGGGAGACGGGTACACAATTACCCTTAGGATTCTTGGAGGTAGAGAATACAATAAATATTCCTTCGTGTATCGAAATGCTTATTTTACTATGCAAAATGCTATTATTAAAACAGTAAGTATTTATTATATCTAAGCGCGGGATAACATGTCACATGACAGGTAAGTATGACATTGCTTGACAAGACAGCTAACATCTTCTTCTTCTTCTCTGGCATTTCTTTATGGTCGGACATAACACCCCTTCCCCCACTTGCGTAGTACCCCTTGTAGAAATCAGGGCTCCACGTAGTCACCCAGATACTTAGGCCTACTTCTTATGCGTTGAGGCCTCGGTGTAACTTGGTCACTAGGTGTCAAGGCTGTGGATGTTTCCAGAGGTAGAGATTGAGGGCTCAGCTCTGTCTGGATTCTAGGTGACGAACTCGGCATTTGAAATGAACTGATGGACTCCATCTCAGGTTGTCTTGAAGATGATGAAGTCTCTCCGTCACTTGGTTCAGGTGCTCTGTTCCTTAGCTGGTTTGTGTGACGATGCAAAGTCTCACCTTCAGGTGTTTTTACCCGATATGACAGGGGTCCAAGTGTAGACTCTATTGTTGCAGGACGCCATTTATCACCCATACCATAATTTCTAGAAAAGACTGTATCTCCTTCTTCAAATATTCTTTTTTCATTTTCGGGAGTGTATTTTGTTTCTTGTTTTCTGGTCATATCTTTCAGGAAGTCTGGATGTAATGTATCTAGTCTGGAAACTAATCGTCTGGACATCAAAAGTTCTGCAGGACTCTGACCGGTGGTGCAATGAGGAGTAATATGTTGTTGCAACAAGTATCTTGCAAGTCTGGTCTTGATATCTCCTTCAGATAACTTTTTAAGAGCTTCCTTTGTTGACTGAACCATTCGTTCAGCTTGTCCATTTGAAGCTGGATGGTATGGAGCAACTCTTGCATGCCTGACTAGATTTTTGTCTAGAAATTCCTTGAATTCCTCTGATGTAAAGGAAGTTCCATTGTCGGACACAATCACTTGTGGTATTCCATGGGTAGCCCATAACTCTCTTAGTACATCAATGGTTGCATGTGAAGATACTGATGGGACCTTCCGTACTTCCAACCATTTGGAATAGGAGTCCACAACAATCAAAAAGTAATGTCCTTGGAATGGACCAGCATGATCAATATGCAGCCTTAACCATGGTGATCTTGCATACTCCCATGGATGAATTTGTGCTCTTGCTGGCATATGTCTTGTTTGCTGGCAAACCATGCAATTGCTAACCATTTCTTCAATTTGATTGTCCAGGCCTGGCCACCAAACATGAGATCTGGCCAGTGCCTTTGTTTTGACTATCCCTGGGTGTGCAGTGTGCAGGAGTTGAAGGACTTGTTCCCTTCCCCCTGGTGGTATCACAACTCTATTTCCCCAGAGCAGACAATTTCTATAGGCAGAAAGCTGTGAGCGCTTTTGCCAATATGATTTTTCTTCAGAACTAAAATCATTGGTCCCTTCAGGCCAACCTTTTTGTGTCCAGCTCAAAACTTTAGAGAGGACAGGGTCTCTTGAGGTTTCTCTGGCTAGTTGTTCAGCTGTGAAGGGTTTTTCTGGTACGTTTTCCAACATATGTACATCATATGCAGGTGGAATTACACTTCCAGGGTGTGGAATGGGTAATCGACTGAGAGCATCAGCATGTGGGATTTGCTTTCCAGGTATATATACTAGTTTGTAGTGATAACTAGATAGTATCAGAATCCATCTTAGCATTCGGGGAGAAATTATTTCTGGTACTGGCTTGTTTTCTCCTAATATTCCCAATAATGGCTTGTGGTCTGTCCTTATCTCAATGTATCTCCCAAAAACATAGTTGTGGAATTTCCTCACACCTGTAATAATTGCTAAGGCTTCTCTGTCTAATTGTGCAAAGTTTCTCTCTGTAGATGTCAAAGTCCTACTATGGAAAGCAACAGGTACTTCCTCACCATTGGCTTCTAAATGGCTCATGACGATTCCAACACCATAAGGACTGGCATCACATGTTAGTATGAGAGGTTTTTTTTCATCATAATGTGCTAGGCACACCTTTGCTGATAATAATTGTTTAAGTTTAACAAAAGCTTCCTCTTGTTGTTTACCCCAAGACCAGGGTACATTTTGGTGCAATAAGCGATGTAGTGGCTCTGCTACAGTGGCCTTATTCTTCAAGAATAAATGATAAAAATTGAGCATACCAAGGAAGGCTTGTAACTCTTGTTTGCATGCAGGCGCTGGTGCTTCCTGGATTGCATGTACCTTGTCCTTGGTTGGTTGAATCCCATCTGGTGTTATCCAAAATCCCAAAAACTCAATTGCTGTGGCAGAAAATAAACATTTGTCCTTTCTCAATCGAATTCCATCTTGCAGGAATTGATCTAATACTGCACATGTACGTTCATCTAATTCACTGGCTGAATTGCCTACTATCAGCACATCATCATAGTATGGTAATACCCCTGGGATACCTTGAAGACGACTGTCCATGAATCTCTGGAATATCTGTGGTGCTGTAGCCACACCAAATTGGAGTCTGTTTACTCTAAAAGCACCCTTGTGAGTGATGATTGTTTGTGCATCAGCACTATCTTTATCAACAGCAAGTTGTTGATATGCTTGCTTTAGATCTAGTCTGGCAAACAGTTTACCTCCAGCTAGAGCTGCTAGAACTTGCTGTACACATGGGACTGGGTAGACATCTTTTTGCACTGCCTTGTTGATAGTTACCCGGTAGTCCCCACAGATACGAATTTTATTATCTGCCTTGATTACAGGAACTATTGGTGTGGCCCATCTGTAATTGGTTACTGGCTCAAGAACTCCTTGTTTGACAAGTTTACCAAGCTCTTCCTCTACCAGAGGCTTGATAGCAAATGGAACTTTCCTAGATTTCCATATAATTGGTTTCACTGCTGGGTCCAAGTTCAGGGAAATTGGAGGCCCCTTGAAATTTCCAAGGCCTTCACTGAAAACCTCCTTGTATTTATTGAACATATTGAAATCTTGCTCTGTATTTTATTCCACTGCATGTATTCCAGATAATGAAATATTTAGAGGCTGGAACCAGTTTCTTCCTAGCAAATTGGCTGTATTTTTGCTAGAAATGACAAGTGGAAGAGTTTGTAGCACATTCTGATATTTTACAGGAACTTTGCACACTCCCATTGTTTGAATTTCATTCTTTTGGTAGTCTCTCAACACAAAACTTGTCTTTTCCAGCTCTGGCTGTGAGCTTGGAAATATTTTATGGAACTGTTCTGCTCCTATCATTGAATATGCTGCGCCACTGTCCACTTCCATATTCACCAAACAGCTGTTAATGTTGATTTTTACTTTGAAGTGTTCACTGTTTGTTTCCACTCTGTATACAACATCATAACAGTCGTTTGTCTCAGTGTTGGTCGGAACTGCTTCAACAGTCTGCTGCAAAGACTTGTCAGGTTTCACATATTTCTTTTTGTTTTTGTAAGATTTCTTCTTCAAGAGACAGGCTCTCTCTATGTGACCTACTTTTTTGCAGAAGTTACACACAGCTGTTTTGAATTCACATTCTTCAGGAGAATGAGAATTATCACATCGAAAACATGTTTTGCTGTAACTTGGCTTGCTTTTAGTGGTTTGTCGAGTTGACACAAAACTTTGTTTCACAAATTGGGTAGAACAATTTTGTTCTCTAATGGCACTGACATTCCTATTAGCTGCCTCATGAGCTAATGCCATTTCCTCAGCTTTGTCAAAAGTTAGCTCTGTTTCAGCAAGTAATCGCCTTTGCAATGCTTCATCTTTCACACCACAGACCAACCTATCTCTCAACATTTCAGGTAGCAGGGCTACAGTAAACTTACAATCTTCAGCTAGTTTTCGAAGTTCACTTATATATGCTGAGATGGTTTCATTTTGTCCTTGTCCTCTTCGATGAAATCTGAAGCGTCCTACCATTTCAGACTTCTTTGGGGTGAAATGGGCTGCTAGCTTGTCAATCAAGCTTGCAAATGATATGGTGCCAATGTTTGTTGGTGAAGCTAGTGAGTGAGCAATCTCGAAGGTTGCTGGACCGCAGACACTTAAAAACACTGCCTTCTTCTTCGCCTCTTCTGTAACATTGTTGGCTTCCAAGTAAAAAGTCAACCTTTCCCAGTAGGTCTTCCACTTTTGTGGCTCTGCAGGGTTGAATTGTTCAATAGCCCCGATTGCTGCCATCCTGTTTCTTATAGCTGCCTTCTTGGGTTGCTTTTGGTCTTTGTTCAACCACACCCTCAGGTTTATTTGCAAGTAGTTGATTCTCTCCTTCCCCTGAGACTGCGCCAAATGTTGTGTTTTGGGGAGACGGGTACACAATTACCCTTAGGATTCTTGGAGGTAGAGAATACAATAAATATTCCTTCGTGTATCGAAATGCTTATTTTACTATGCAAAATGCTATTATTAAAACAGTAAGTATTTATTATATCTAAGCGCGGGATAACATGTCACATGACAGGTAAGTATGACATTGCTTGACAAGACAGCTAACATCCCAGATAGCACAAGACGTCTTTAAGATGTCTGAATTATATCCTATCTTAGTCTGTACGTCTTACTCCCTGAATAAGACGTCTACAAGATGTCATCATTCAGACGTTTTAAAGATATCTGATTCTCACGTCCTGAATACGTCTTAAAGACATCGTAATAATACAAATGAGCAATAATGATATATTTGGTATATTATAATAAGTATTAATCATAATGACTTTTAGTGTGTCATATCTGAACGTTCTCCACTCTCAGAATTCCTGAATTCCACACTTAGTTATGGTTCTATTCTCATAATATGCGTTAAACTTTTAATAAAAAATATAGGTATTATGATCATATTGATTCAGGCTAATAGAATATTTTCAATTTCGTAATTTTTATAACTTCACCGTAATACCTAGAGGTTATAGATTGTTCAGAGTAAGTTATTTTATAAATCGGGTGGGATGATTTGAAAATACCGCCATGTCAAACGAAAGAGAGATCGTAGCGCCAGAGCCAGAACGGCGAATGCCAGTACTATTTGATTGTTTACATTTTACATTGTTTGGTTTTGGTGATGGTGTTTATTGAGAGGTGTGTTTATGTTAATTTCGTTTTTGAGTTCTCAATCATTCTCAGCTTTGATATTTGTGTATTTTTTAAATCCGTGTTTTCCAGTGGTTCATTGTGTTTTGATTGAGGACAATAATATCTCTGATGTTCAACAGTAGAACACCTACCTACCTCTAGTTGGAATGTTGAACCTAAAACCTATACCAACATAATGATAAGCTGTAAGTTTTCATCATTATTGAACAAGAATTCTTATGATTTGGCCATTTAGCCTGTGCATTTCCATCTGTCTACACTTTTTCAGTGATTCAGTGTCTCCAAAATGAAGCTGAGCTCATAAATGCAGGCCACCTGGTTTTGGCTGGTCAAATGGATGCAAATGATTGCATTGAAGTATAATAAGTATTATGCCTTATTATGTTTACAGTCCACTGTGTGTGTCAGGTAAGAAGAACTCTCCCTAATAATGATATTAGTAAACTCCTGAAACTCAACTCTATATCATTGTTTTCAGGAAGAATGTGGGATCTTCCAGAGATATAAATATGCTTGGTTGACACAAAAAGCAATCAACAGAGTGACTAATACAATCAGTATTCCTGTAGATGAGATGCCCTGTTTTAAGAAAAAAATGAAGAGACCAGTTATATGAAACATAATGAATATTCTCAATTTTTCTATCACAAACAGGGTGGCCGAGCAACTTCTTTTCTGGAAATGTCACACCTGTCCTTGGTAGTTGTACTTTTCAAATAAATGTCACAAAGATCAACTATTTATTTGTGTTGTATGTACCTACATGTTTGCTTCATAACTGGCACTTTGACTTGAAAAACATAGGAATGAAAACAGTTATTGAATAATACTTTCAACATCCAAATACTTCAAATTCAACTTTAATTAATCCCCAGAGGAACCTTGAAATCCATTCAGAAATGAGGTCTTTCTCATGTCTTTTCTATGCCTTTATAAGACTCAGAAGAGACATTATAAAGATATCTTAAAGACGTCGTGATTTTTAACATCCGGCCTATAGAGGACGTCTTTCAGACGTCTCTAAGGCGTCCATAGACGTCTTAAAGACGTTGTGAACGTCTGAGAACGATGTCTTTAGGATGTCTTAAAGATGTCTTTGTGCTATCTGGGATCTTCTTCTTCTTCTCTGGCATTTCTTTATGGTCGGACATAACAGTGTAGGAAAATGAAAAACGCAACTTGAATAGGTACTTTATTATCAATATCGATTTGCATTGAAACAGGAACTAATAAGTTACGAACAATTTAACTCAAACTTTATTTTTATCCTCAATGTTGAAAGTGAATGAACAATTAATTGGTGCAATTTTCAATATGAATATATGACGTTTCTATAACCACAGTTGCAATATTGTAATGAAGTGTTCTGACCAGCTTCATTACTAGACTGGTTTTGAGCAAAATCTAGGTACCTGAGCCTGATTCTAGTCGAATTTCACCTGTTCGAAAGCTCGAAACCTGAAAACCTGAGAGAGCTGAGTAATGCATTGATTCCTGACTTCACAAAGCTTTTCCTGATAGTAAACTCTAATGAACATCATTACAACCCTGAAGACTTCAATATTTTTCAACCCTTTTCTCATGATATGAAATTTGATTGAATTATTTATCAGTTGAAATGATGAATGTCTGACTACTCATAACTTTGTTGTTATTGAATATTTTCCAGCCAAATTCATTCAGTAGCATGAGCAAAGGTAGTAGATCCTGTTCCTGTGCCCATTTAGGGTGTAATATTATTTTTTCCGCGTTTTGTGTTGGAGGTGCACATGTGCTTTTCAAGGACAGATCTAGTGGCCATGGCCATGAGCCATGACAAGGTGGGAGTTTTGACCAATGGGATTCCAGAGTTAATTATCCTTGTGCCAAGGCCAAAGCAGTGCATAAATACTGAAGACAGCCAAGGATTCGAGACTGTTTAAGCTCTTCTCCACAAGTCTACACTACCTGATCTCCATTGCTCTTCAAGCTCCTGATTCTCAAGCTGATCTTTCAGTGCTCTCATAGTTCATTCAAAACCAGTGTAAAATAGTATTGTATAGTGATTTCCTGTTACACATGTAAGTTTGTATATTTTTCACCAGTGTTATTCATCCTGTTTATAGCCTCATTTCATTCCTGTTGTTTTTCACACCGATACTCACCCGACCTGTGTCACTGAACTATAACCCTACAAATGGAATGCTGATACAGCTACCTGCGCGTGAATATTTTACGCCTCCCATGGAGATCATGACTTCAAGGTTCTGCGCCGATGCAGTAGAAATGAGTAGAACCAAGATATGAAAGGAATGTCTGTGATTATCGAAATTGCTTACAACCGCAGACGTATGTCGTTGATTAGGTGTGCTCTCATCAGGAGACCCAGCAAACATCTTGATATGGGGTATCAATGGCCTAGTATATTTTTCCCATACCTGACATCAGCGGCCCAGTGAATGGTCCCATATGCGGGACTCTATATATATCTATATACACTGCGGCCGGCAGCTGGTCCCAGTGCTGGGTACCCAGCATTCATATTCAGTTCCCCGACAAAAGGCCAGTACAACATAATCGACACATTGAGTTTCCCATAGCAAGCCCAGCATATACATAAATGATGGGACTGTAATGGCCAATTAACGACATTGGTTACATACTATCGAGGTAGGGGAGGGGTAGGGGTTTTAGGGGTCCAATGGATCTGAAAGTTCTAGTACCTCTTTATTTCACAACATAACCCTCTCATCATAAATCAGACACATACCAGATTTCAAGAAAACAATTTTATGAATGACACAATGATATCTTCTTAACCTCTCTCTGTTCTTCAACGATGAAACTTCTCGAAGTGACAGCTTACTGGTTGGTGTGTGGTATACTTGATAATATAGTCAAATGGCGTGATAACATGGAGCTTTTCGATTCTCATTATGGTGTTGGCACAGGTAATTCTGCTGTAGCTGAAATCTTATTGTTATTCAGTTATTCAATATAGAGATAGGTTCACATAACCTGAGATTGCTTTTGATAGCAACAAACGAGTTAAAAATGATGGTTGCTTTTAGAGAAGTATGGTTAACTCTAATTATCAGAATCATTAGGTATATGAGGTTACGAGATACCAAACACATGCATCAAATAATGACATATTCAAAACACTTTGTAGGTACATTGATACTTACTCAATATCATCATAATTGAAGAATCTGTCTTCTATTATTATCAATTGGGAATACCCCTGCCATCATAAATAACCACCACGGAAAGAGAGGACCACATTAATTCGACATAAACAAACTAGTACGCGATCACCACTCACGAGAGTCAGCCATCTTAGTCACATATGATATTGATCAGCTGATTGTTGATGTAGACGTTCCCAAAACATCCGCCAGGGGGACGGGTAGTGAATATGAAATTGGCCAGCAAAGGGCCAGATCTCGTTAGTATTCAATTAGTTCCAGACATCTTACCATCACAAGGCCATCGTCGTATTTTTGACTGATGGTTACTTGGCATGGGAAAATCATCGGCCCATCACCTATACCCCGGCATCGTCACTTTCCCAGACTAACCTGCACTAGGCCGGACTTCTCCCGCTAGTTCAATGTTTGCTGGGGAGGCTTAGATATTTTTGTGCCCATCATCTGCGACGCCTTTTTTATTGTTCGTTTTCATATGGTTTTTATTTCCATTGTTTCATTGTTCATGATCGTGTTTGTTGCCTGGTATTTGGATAGTATTTTGTTCGTTTATATTTTTGAGTTGTGACCGTAATTTTGGTGACTTCTCATTTAAAAGACTATTATTTAGACAAAATGGGTCAGGATGCATGATGTTCTTGTGCCGAAATGGAAAAAGAAAACAAGGTTTCTTTTATAATGATCATGTCCTTGACAATTCACTTTTAGAAAATCATAACTCAGGTTTATGAAACCTATCGTAGAGATATACTTGAAAATAAAGTTGTATCACCTTGAAAGACAACAAACTGAGTTCATGAGAGGGCTGGTAATTCGACAAAAAATTAACAAATTGGTGTTATTTTCCCACCAATAATCAATAACTTTTGTGACACAGTGTCAAAAAAAAAGACATTTTCTCTTCTCTAGATTTTTAGCTCGGCAAAATAACGCTGAAGTATTTTGTGTTCAAATGTCAACATATTTGATGACAGTCTTCGAATGATGTAAATTCTCATAGTATTATACATTATGATTCAAAACTCGGCAAAATAACGCCGAAGTATTTAGTGTTCAAATGTCATCATTTGATGACAGTCTTCGAAAAATGTAAATTCGCACACTATTATACATTATAATTCAACATACTTCAATGGGCAAGAAATAATCGTTCATTGGCAAGACCGGCCCTGATGGTTTCAATATAAGTGCGCATGCTCATAACCACCTTGAATCCGCCATGTCTGCGCGAGGTTCTAATGAGCGTATTATTGATATCATGCATCGGCATTCCATTTGTAGGGTTATAGTTCAGTGACCTGTGTAAAGAATCCAGAACTCTTAATTGAATAAACGGATTTTGTGATTGCATATTTCATATTTCCTTCTCTGTTGTCATTGTTTTCAGTTCCAAATAGTTCAATAATTTATTTAGTGATTTTCAATATTTTCATTTGTCAAAATTGCAGAATATTATTATTGACTGACGACTGACACTGACAAGCCAGTTAACAACTCTTCTTCTTCTCTTCCTTGAGAAATCCAGTCCTGTGCACCGGTGTCTCTGTGCTTTGTATCCCGTCAGGCGGTGTTCTATGTTTCATGAACTATTGACATTAATGGAAAAACATAATTAATTAACCTCACTAAGAATCCGATATTAGAAAATTGGAAAAATCGAAGGAAAAGAAAAGATAAATAGAAATTGAATCTGTTTAATTCGTTTAGAACTGTGTTTCCGATTCTCCAGGTAGAAATGATGAAATAGTTGAGTAAATAATCTTCCAGACCTAACCTTGAAATACCGAAGACCTGAGAGATATTTTGCTTTGATTCCTGTAATTATCCAGACCAGAAATAGCAACCAGTATTCCAGGCTAGATCCAGGGTTTGTAATTAAAGCCTACACTCCCTTGGCTACTTATTGATTCCAGGTCGATTCAATACCATTGACCCCTGGATTATACTGTGGGTACCGAGGTAGGTATACCTCCTGTACCTTTCTCCACTGTTGCTACTGTGGGCCTCCTTCCCGACTAAGTTGGGAGAAGCAGGTGAAGTAAATCATCTTTATCAAAAATCTGGCGCTCGAGAATCCCCCCGTCAAATACCAGAGTAGTCTCCTGTCCTGAACAGAGCGTCAAAGTAAGGGCCGCAGAATAAAGACTCTTACAAATGACGCCCTAGAGCAGGGACTTCTTGGTTATTGAATCAGAAAACAATTCAGTCCTTTTTACCAGAAAAGTTGCTTTATTCCAGTCCTGCACAGTTTTTTTCCCTGAACCAGTATTTCATAGTTTGGAACCAGAATCACAACACTTTTCCTGAAAGTACCTGTATGATTTGTGTCTTGAGAGTTGAATCTATATTTGAACCTGATATTTTATAGAGAACTTTTCCAGTTGAGTTGAGCTATAAATGAATTTAAAATCAAAGTCTAGAAATCCAGAAAATATTTGTTGAGTCCAGATACTTTTTTTTTGTTATGAGAGTCACTGAATTTTGAGACAGGCAAGAGCCAAATCCGTTAATTTCAGAATACATTTCATCCAAATAATCATCCTGACATTCCAGCTCATTTAACCAGTTGAATAAAATGTTAGGTCCTGATATTTTTGATGATAAATGTAAAGGTTGTGAGAACCTCCGAAAATCCAGGAATCCAGGTCCAGAGAGCTACCGAGAGCACATATCAGGTTTGAACCCAAGAGTGAGTTGGGTATATGACCTGAATGAATCCGAATTGATCAGAGAACTAAGAATGTATGGTCTAAAAACTGATGGTCCTGTGGAGATGCTACAAAACCGATTGATGTGGTTCCTGAGGGTGGAAGTTCCTGAAATATTAGCCCTCAGGCCTGAGAATCTTGTGAGGAAACCGCCTCCAGATTTACCAGATATTCCTGAACCACATGAGCCTCCAGATAGTCCTGAACCAACTCCAGGTAGTCCAGAAACACATCCGGATGATCCTGAAACAACTCTAGAGAGTCCAGACATACCTCCTGATAGTCCTGAAATACCTGTCCTGTGTTATTCTAGTGGATTGAACACCTATCACTGGAATTTGCAATTTGATGGAACAAGAGATCCTGTAGATTTCCTGGAAAGACTAGAAGATATTGGAAACGTGCAGAAAGTAGAACCAGACCAGCTCTTGGATGTATTACCTGACCTGTTAAAAGGAAGAGTTCTGTTATGGTATTGCTGTAATAAAGGCAACTGGAATTCCTGGCCACCTTTCAAAGAGTGTTTCCAGGTAGCATACTTTCCATTCCGATATCACGAACAGCTCCAGATTGATATCATCTAGAGGAAACAGAAAGTTGAGGAACCAGCTAGAGATTATGTGATAGACATGCAGACACTAATCCGAAGACAAGGCACTCGTGATAAAGCACAAGAATGGACTTGGTTATACCGGAATTTACTGCCAGACTACCGCCTGTACATCAGAAAGACTGATTTCCAGGATGTACCATCACTAATCTCAAGAATTCTGGAATATGAGAGCCTGAGAAGTGAGATATATCAAACCTACCAGGGTTATCACTACCTGCCACCACTCTCACCTGTGTCTTTTTGTCCAGAACCGATTATGTATAAAGAACCTAGTTCTAGGACATATACCCAGAAGAGAAAACAAAATATAAGCCTTCAAAACAGTGAGACTGTTTGTTGGAGATGTGGACTGCATGGTCACATGAGAAGTGCCTGCAGAAACCAACCAACAATATTTTGTTCCAGATGTGGCCAGAGGGATGTTTTATCCCGTGATTGTGTATGTCTCCCTCCAGACAATTCCGAGACTCCAGTACTCAGTGAGTTCCCCGAATATCCAGACAGTCCTGAAAATTCAATTTATCCAGAACATCAAGGGTATTCAGAGCATCCAGAAATCCCTGAAAGTAGGGATCCAGGATATTCAGCACATCCAGTGGGTGTAGAAAATCGAGATTATCCAGAACCAGCATTTAATCCGTATATTCCAGAAATTTCAGATTTACAACATTTTTCAGGGAATAGGAATGTTTCGGAAGATCCTGATGATACAGAAGATGTGCGTAGAGCATATGTTCCAGATAATCCTGATTCTCCATATTTTCCAGAAAGTCCAGATTTTCCAGATTATCCAGTCCAGTCAAGAAGTCCCGTTAATTTAGACAATCCGGGAAGTCCAGGACATACAGATTGGATAGAAAATTCAGATTCTCCAGAAGATCCAGAATATCCAGATTTTTTCAGAAATCCGAATTTCCTCCGTTCACCAGACTATCCTGTTGGTACAGGATGTACAGCCAGTCCAGATTTTCTAGAAATTCCAGATTTTCCAGATATTCCAGTCCAGAGGGGATTTAGGTTCTGTAATGAGGTCCAGACTGTCAATGACGTGACCGAAATCATTACAGAGACCGTTACTATAATATAGGTTTAATGCGAAAGTGTTCCAGGAACAGAAATAGGAAATTAGGTCCGGACAATTTCCTATCGTCCCGTTATCCAGCTTGGAAACAGAGAAAGGCATCCACAGCTATGAATTCCGATGAGTCCTGTTTCCGGAATTCTAGATTTGAAGCAGTCCGACCCGCCTCTGCTTCAAATTTGCCTAGTTCTGTCTCCCATTCTTCCTACTTTGCAGAAGTAAGGATCTGTTGGGAATGTGGGAATCCTGGCCATCAAAGGAAAAATTGCAAGTGGAAAGCAAACATTTTTCCAGAACACTTTGGTCCAGAGACGTCTGGATTTAGTCCAGTCAAGGAATCCAGACGTTTATGTGAATAGTAAGTAGAGGATGATATATTAATCTTTTTACTCTGTTTCAGATCCTGTTGTAAATAATCTGAATAAAGAGAAAAGATTCCAGATAGTGAATATAGATATGGTTTACATTTAGGTCCTGCTGTAGATTTCCTGAGTAGATTAAGCTGATTTCTAGATAAGGTATAAATAAAGGATTGTATATAAGTATTCCAGTTTATAGTTGGTAATGTATATAGTATATATTTTGGTGATGAATGAGTTAAAAAAAATAGAAACTAGAGCTTCCATTTTTTTTCCGCAAGTACGAGGGGTGTGTAATGAAGTGTTTTGACCAGCTTCATTACTAGACTGGTTTTGAGCAAAATCTAGGTACCTGAGCCTGATTCTAGTTGAATTTCACCTGTTCGAAAGCTCGAAACCTGAAAACCTGAGAGAGCTGAGTAATGCATTGATTCCTGACTTCACAAAGCTTTTCCTGATAGTAAACTCTAATGAACATCATTACAACCCTGAAGACTTCAATATTTTTCAACCCTTTGCTCATGATATGAAATTTGATTGAATTATTCATCAGTTGAAATGATGAATGTCTGACTACTCATAACTTTGTTGTTATTGAATATTTTCCAGCCAAATTCATTCAGTAGCATGAGCAAAGGTAGTAGATCCTGTTCCTGTGCCCATTTAGGGTGTAATATTTTTTTCCTCTGATTGGCAGCAAATATTAATTTTGCTGACACATATCGATCAGCAAGGTTTTACTTTTCCTGCCTAGGCAGGAAAGTGGGTACTTTGCTGATTGGTATGTATCAGCAAAATTAAATTCCATAAATCGTTTATAATTTCCTTCATATTCCATCCGAGACTTATCCGGCAACAAATTCAACTCTATATTTTTTGCCACCTCCCTTATCAATGGAGGTGTAAGTATACCTCCAGGTCGCTATCACTGTCCATTATATAATAACTTAAATATACCGATATTTTTTCGCACAACTGTCAGAAATTTCATGAATTGTCAAACCAACAACTGCGATTTCTATCAAATTTTATTTTAATTGAACACTATACAGGAAGAATAAAGAGATTGTGGGAATTGTATTAATTCGCAAATACAATATTCTCCCATATAATTATGAACAATCGGAGAAAAAATTATATGTTAATTCAACTCGGCAGCGAAGTAGATTGACTGCCTTAGCTGGATTCCTAGCCTCGCTACGCTCGGCTATGAATTCAGCCACGGCAGTCAATCTACTACTTTGCTGCCTAGTTAAACAAATAACTATTTTTCCGCGTTTTGTGTTGGAGGTGCACATGTGCTTTTCAAGGACAGATCTAGTGGCCATGGCCATGAGCCATGACAAGGTGGGAGTTTTGACCAATGAGATTCCAGAGTTACTTGTCCTTGTGCCAAGGCCAAAGCAGTGCATAAATACTGAAGACAGCCAAGGATTCGAGACTGTCTAAGCTCTTCTCCACAAGTCTTCACTACCTGATCTCCATTGCTCTTCAAGCTCCTGATTCTCAAGCTGATCTTTAAGTGCTCTCATAGTTCATTCAAAACCAGTGTGAAATAGTATTGTATAGTGATTTCCTGTTACACATGTAAGTTTGTATATTTTTCACCAGTGTTATTCATCCTGTTTATAGCCTCATTTCATTCCTGTTGTTTTTCACACCGATACTCACCCGACCTGTGTAAAGAATCCAGAACTCTAAATTGAATAAACGGATTTTGTGATCGCATATTTCATATTTCCTTCTCTGTTGTCATTGTTTTCAGTTCCAAATAGTTCAATAATTCATTTAGTGATTTTCAATATTTTCATTTGTCAGAATTGCAGAATATTATTTTTGACTGACGACTGACACTGACAAGCCAGTTAACAACTCTTCTTCTTCTTTTCCTTGAGAAATCCAGTCCTGTGCACCGGTGTCTCTGTGCCTTGTATCCCGTCAGGCGGTGTTCTATGTTTCATGAACTATTGACATTAATGGAAAAATATAATTAATTAACCTCACTAAAAATCCGATATTAGAAAATTAGAAAAATCGAAGGAAAAGAAAAGATAAATAGAAATTGAATCTGTTCAATTCGTCTACACCTGTGTTTCCGATTCTCCAGGTAGAAATGATGAAATAGTTGAGTAAATAATCTTCCAGACCTAACCTTGAAATACCAAAGACCTGAGAGATATTTTGCTTTGATTCCTGTAATTATCCAGACCAGAAATAGCAACCAGTATTCCAGGCTAGATCCAGGGTTTGTAATTAAAGCCTACACTCCCTTGGCTACTTATTGATTCCAGGTCGATTCAATACCATTGACCCCTGGATTATACTGTGGGTACCGAGGTAGGTATACCTCATGTACCTTTCTCCACTGTTGCTACTGTGGGCCTCCTTCCCGACTAAGTTGGGAGGAGCAGGTGAAGTAAATCACCTTTATCAAAAATCTGGCGCTCGAGAATCCCCCCGTCAAATACCAGAGTAGTCTCCTGTCCTGAACAGAGCGTCAAAGTAAGGGCCGCAGAATAAAGACTCTAACAATATAACAAATGTTTGTCATGATAACAGCACGTTGAAGTAGAATGACAGATGAGTGCAATAAAGAACTTCTTTTTCTACTAAATATAGTTCAATAAAGTTCTGCTTTTTGCATGAATAAAGAAAAAATATATAAAATTGAGATACGTGGTTTTCACATTTGAAAGTGATGGATTTTATGACATACGGGTCGCGGAATTTTTTTCGAAAACAACGTTTTTGAAAAATATTTTTTCGAAAACATTTTTTTGAAAAACTATTTTTCGAAAATCCTGTCTTTCGAAAGTAGCTTTTTTCTACAAACAACTTTTCGGAAGGTTGTATTTTCAAAATCATTCATTTCGAAGAGCCGTTTTCTCGAAAACGTTTATTTCTTTATTTCGAAAAACTGTTTTTTTTTTCAACAATCTACCTACCTAGATAACTTATCTAAACAAATACGGACATTTTTCACGTTCGCCTCAGGAAGTGTTTGCAAGAAGAATTCGAAAATCAAGATGCCTAATGCGTCAGCTTTCGTACCAGTTGCTACAATCTTCGGAGGCTTCGACTTTATAGTGAGAGAACATCTGTCCACATTAGTAAATGAAGAGTTCATTGATTATTCCGAAAACATATTGGTGGGAAAGAGGAACAGGAGAATTAAAGCTGAACCCATGTTTGATTATTCTCTTTGGAGCTGCTTTGAAAGTGTTCTTCAGCAATCACAATTGACCAACAACGCCGCTGAATCGTGGCGTAGAGGATTTGTATCCCTTATTGACGCACAAAAATCATGTCTTCTCGGGAATTCTCTGGAGAAGATCAAGAAGGAACAATGCTTGACGGAACTCAAAATTGCGAAAGCCATTTCTGGAGAGGAGCCCCCACGAAAAAAGTATGAATCTTTGGACCAGAGACTATACCTACGTATTATTATGTTCATCATTTGACGAAACATGTGATGATGATGAAATAATCAGTTATTTGCAGAATATTGCACATTTTTTGTAATGTTACCTACCAATTATGTTAATGTATCATTGTGATATAATTAAACTTGTTTTCGAAAAATTTTTGTTAAAAAACAATGTGTTCCGACGAAGAGTTGTATTTCGGAATTTAGTTTTCGAAAATGAGAATATTCTAAACTTTGTTCGTTCGAAAATAATTGTTCGTTCGAAATTTTTTTGTCTAAATAAAGTTTTCGAAAAAAATTCCGCGACCCATGAGATACGTGTTCATTGAAGTGAATTTCGATACATTTTACGCAGTTGAGTTGTATTTTTTCACTCAAAATAATAAATAATCATACGGATTTTACTAACTACTGAACATAATAGTAGATTGTTTTATTAGGATCAAAAGTGACACTTTGTTTGACAAGCGAATTTTGCATTTACGAGACGGAGCGTCTAGCGGAGCCGAGCGAAAGCAAAATTTGTGAGTCGAACAAAGTCACTTTTGATCCGAATGAAACATGCTATTTTTTCTGCAACCGAAACAATTAACTCAAATAAATATGTGAAGTAACCACCTTTGCCGTGCCATATGTATGCAATGCAACAAATATTGACAAATAATCCGTGTGGTGAGAATATTCTACCTGCATTATATAACAGCAGGTTAGGTTTTCAAGGATGTTCGAATTGTAGTTTCAATATAAATACAACCACAGAGTGACATATTTGTGTATGGACCAGGTGCTCTAATGGCAAATACCGCTCCAGTGCCAGCTATAGGAACAAGACGTGGAAAATGTTAGGTTAGTGAGCATATCAACAATGATAATAGTGATTATTTATTACTCTCCATACTACACTGTGTTTGACTTGATAATCAAATGAAGCTAAACAATATCGTTGTTTGAGACAGAAAAAACTATTGCTTGCCGTGATTATTCAAAAATAAGTTATCCATCCCGAGAATAACGAATGAGATACAGATCAAGCAAGTATTTGAATCTTGAAGGCTTCCCTGATAATAACAGAAATACTTATCTGAGATATGTTTATAATTCCATTACTAAACTATAATAAGGTGTATTTATATCTCCAGCATGGGTATGAAATGCAAAATCTGCTGAAATCGGAAACAAATCAGGCATCCCAGCAAACATTTTGATATGGGGCATCAATGGCCTAGTATATTTTTCCCATACCTGACATCAGCGGCCCAGTAAATGGTCCCATATGCGGGACTCTATATATCAGAACACTGCGGCCGACAGCTGGTCCCAGTGCTGGTTTCCCAGCAATCATATTCAGTTCCCCGGCAAAAGGCCAGTACAACATAATCGACACATTGAGTTTCCCATAGCAAGCCCAGCATATACATAAATGATGGGACTATGGGACTGTAATGGCCAATTAACGACATTGGTTACATACTATCGAGGTAGGGGAGGGGTAGGGGTTTTAGGGGTCCAATGGATCTGAAAGTTCTAGTACCTCTTTATTTCACAACATAACCCTCTCATCATAAATCAGACACATACCAGATTTCAAGAAAACAATTTTATGAATGAGACAATGATATATCTTCTTAACCTCTCTGTTCTTCAACGATGAAACATCTCGGAGTGACTGCTTACTGGTTGGAGTGTGGTATCTATCTTATTGGGTAGCATTCCTTCGAAGTTGATACCTTTGTTGTGAGGTACTTCTGAAATATAAAATGCATCATTTGTTTTATATTAGTGGCCTATGAGTTGCATGAGTTTATAACTTGATAATATAAACAAATGACGTGATAACATGGAGCTTTTCAATTCTCATTATGATCTTGGCACAGGTAATTCTGTAGCTGAAACCTTATTGTTATTCAGTTCTTTAATATAGAGATAGGTTCACATAATCTGAGATTGCTTTTGATAGCAACAAACGAGTAAAAAATGATGGTTGCTTTTAGAGAAGTATAGTTAACTCCAATTATCATGATCATTAGGTATATGAGGTTACGAGATACACACATGCATTAAATAATTAAATTCGAAACACTGTGAAGGTACATTGATACTTACTCAATATTATCATAATTGAAGAATCTGTGTTCTATTATCATTATTTGAGAATACTCCTGCCATCATAAATAACCACCACGGACAGAGAGGACCACATTAATTCGACATAAACAAACTAGTACGCGATCACCACTCACGAGAGTCAGCCATCTTAGTCACATATGATATTGATCAGCTGATTGTTGATGTAGACGTTCCCAAAACATCCACCAGGGGGACGAGTAGTGAATATGAAATTGGCCAGCAAAGGGCCAGATCTCGTTAGTATTCAATTAGTTTCCAGACATCTCACCATCACAAGGCCATCATCGTATTTTTAACTGATGGTTACTTGATATAGGAAAATCATCGGCCCATTACCTATACCCCAGCATCGTCACTTTCCCAGACTAGCCTGCACTAGGCCGGACTTCTCCCGCTAGTTCAATGTTTGCTGGGATACGTCTCAACCCAAATAACCAACCGTCACAATATATGTTGTTTATCCTTGATGACGTCCAGTACATCCTTTTTAGTTCCTAGGAGCTAATGTTCAACTTTAGCTCCTAGGAACTAAAATTCAACTTTAGCTCCTAGGAACTAAATATGTTGCCTAGCAACATACCTACTTTTGTGTCAGTAATAGAAACGTCAATTTAAGAGCTAATTTTGGTATCAAAATGGACGACTTTTGTGTCGGTTGCAAAAAAAATAATTTTGTGACAGTTCCAACTGAATTTAACTGTCGTGATGGAAGTATAGTCCAATCTGCCTCAAACTTATAATGTACACGGGCTTCCCCCTGCTCTTCCAGGACGTATCGAGTTGAAGTATTTGATTTTACTCATTGATTATTTGGGATTATCTCAACTCGTTTCCAAATAACAATATCAGTATTATTTCAATATACACGAAAGAAAAAGTTTTGTTGCACCAACAAAATAATTTTGTTCATTTGTTTTTTGTTAAATTGTTCACAATTTTGCGGAATCAACAAAATATATATATTCATTCCAAATAAGCAACCTATTCAAAGAGACAAATAGTAGATTGTTTTATTAGAATCAAAAGTGACACTTTGTTTGACAAGCGAATTTTGCATTTGCGAGGCGGAGCGTTTAGCGAAGCCGAGCGAAAGCAAAATTTGCGAGTCGAACAAAGTCACTTCTGATCCGAATGAAACATGCTTTTTTTTCTGCAACCGAAACAATTAACTCGAATAAAGAAGTTACCACCAATGCCGTGCCATATTATGTATGCAATGCAACAAATATTGACAAATAATCCATGTGGTGGGAATATTTGCATTAACAGCAGGTTAGGTTTTTTAGGATGTTTGAATTGTAGTTTCAATATAAATACAACCACAGAGTGACATATTTGTGTATGGACCAGGTGCTCTAATGGCAAATACCGTGCCAGTGCCAGCTATAGGAACAAGACGTGGAAAATGTTATTTTAGTGAGCATATCAACAATAATAATAATAATAATGATTATTTATTCCTCTCCATACTGGCATACTACACTGTGTTTGACTTGATAATCAAATGAAGCGCAACAATATCGTTGTTTGAGACAAAAAAACTATTGCTTGCCGTGATTATTCAAAAACAAGTTATCCATCCCGAGAATAACGAATGAAATACAGATCAAGCAAGTATTTGAATCTTGAAGGCTTCCCTGATCAAAACAAAAATACTTAACTGAGGTGTTTTTAATTACAATACTCAACTATAATAAGGTGTATTTATATCTCTAGCATGGGTATGAAATGCCAAAACTGCTGAAATCGGAAACAAATCAGGTATGCGTATCAACCCAAATAACCAACCGTCACAATGTTCCCAGACAGCACTGGATATTCCTAGAATAATCTCTAAATATGCTAAAAAGGAGGAGTATATTCCGAATATTCATCGATTATTCCTAGAATATATACATGCCTATGGAACATCTAGAAGGAATATTCCGAAGTGATGTTCAGGGAATATTCAGGTATGAATTTTCCAAGAATATTCCCAAATAAATATTCTCTCTTGTATATTCATGAAATATTCCCAACTGAATGTTCTGTGGGGTATATTCATGAAATATTCTCAACTGAATATTCTGTGCGGTATATTCATGAAATATTCTCAACTGAATATTCTGTGGTGTATATTCATGAAATATTCCATGAATATTCCTATGTTTCTCAACACATAAATACCCATCATTATTTCAGAGTTGTGAGTATCGAACATAAAAATTAGATGTAAGGGGATTTTGAAACAAAAAGTGTTTATGATCCGATTTCGAACAACGCTCTCACAAGAAATTGATATGTACAACATCATTCAATTCGATTACTGGCCTAGAGGTCAAGGCGTTGGTCTGATAGTCTTGAGGTCACGAGTTCGATCCCTACTAGGGTCACTTTTTTTATTTTAGAATATGTTCATTGGAATATTCCAGGAATATTCAACATGGAATATTCTTTTGGATATATTCTATGAATATCTGAGGAATTCCCATTTGTATATTCAGAGAATATTCCACAGATATTCCGGAATATTCCAGATTATTTCTAGAATATTCCAATATTCCAAAAGGAATATGATAGGGAGATTCATGGAATATCTGGTGCTGTCTGGGTTGTTTATTCTTGATGACGTGCAGTAGATCCTTTTTAGTTCCTAGGAGCTAAAGTTCAACTTTAGCTCCTAGGCACTAAAATTCAATTTTAGCTCCTAGGAACTAAATATGTTGCCTAGCAACATACCTATTTTTGTGTCAGTAATAGAAACGTCAATTTAAGAGCTAATTTTGGTATCAAAATGGACGACTTTTGTGTCGGTTGCAGAAAAACAATTTGATTGATATATTTGCTTACTTGCACAAAAGATTCATTTCATTCAACAACATTTATAGTTGACATAAAACAAATTTTGTTGATTCAACTATTATCTCATTCAAAAAGAGAGAGAAACTTAAAGTCATTAATACATACTAGTTCATAAAATGAATGACAATGGTAGATAACGAGAGAAAAACAACTACTTTCCTGGCTATATGCCACGCAGAACATTGGATTACATCCTCCCGAAATCTATGCGATAGTTCGTATAAACGAATAAAATCGCAAGTGTTTTCTTCCTGAACTCTGAGCTGCGCTTGAGTGGTTCAGGAGCGCTGACTACCTGCAGACCGGTTTCGAGCTGTTGGCTCTCATCAGTACAGGACTGTCCCAGATAGCTTCTTGACCGCTATCTGGTGCGAACCTGACCCAACGTAAACGCATCTCAGCATTTATACCATACGAGGCGTTCGAAGTCAGCGAAATGAAAACGCGAACGCCGAACGCCACCTGGCAAGGAAAGAAACACTCCAAAACAAGATCCCATTTCAGGTGAAATGGGAGTGGCTGGTACCATGAATGCTGAGATGCGTCGTTTACGTTGGGTCAGGTTCGCACCAGATAGGAATTGTTTTTTCCAGTGATTCCAAGTCAAAATATTCATGTAAACATGGGTCAGAATATGCACCGTTTTCAAGATACAGGGTGTCAAAGATAAAAAAAAACATTTCCGTAAATATCTCATAAATCTCTGAAAAATGTTTGTTGAAAATATTGCAGTGTTATTTATAGTAGGTATACTGATTGAGCCATTAATAGATTTACGAAATACCTATTTTCCAGAAAAGTTTTGATACTGAGAATCTTGAAAATTATGCATTTTAGGAGCTATTCAGATGAACTTTTCTCCTTGGGATCTCTAAAAAAAATGTGCCCTTGAAGTTTGGACACATATATTTAAATAACACCCTGTATATATATCCGAAAACGATAAAAAATACACAGAATAGTACATATATATGTTTATTTGAAGAATGAAACACAAAAACATACTCAAATAGTCGCAAAATATACATGGTGTTCGATTCACCAACGTAATGGAAAGAGGCGGTGGATAATATGATTGTGAAAATATTTGAATGGTGAATGACCCTGTATACCTAACGAACTCATGAGATGTTGGGTACAGCCATTACGTGATCAGATCTAATTTTCTAATATATTTATAATTAGCTCCACTTTCGGTTGAACCGGATTTGAATTCAAAAACAATGTTCACAAAGGTAGGGCACGTGGCGTCCTCGTCCCAATACATACGCGAAGCTTGCACTCTGTCGTACAGATCCCGTTACAGCCGATTTCGAGATGTTTGGCCTCTCGACGCTAGAGGACGCAAAAGATAACTTTTAGGATTTGTGTTATTGTTTTCGTTCCGACACCTTTGTTCCGAAGGAATAACCTAGTACGTGAAAGGAGAAAACCTGAAAACACAACCAAATGAAAAATATTTCAATAAAAATCTTTCATCAATTATCATGAAGCGGGAAATATCAATTAATATACACCCGACTATCCCCTTTGAAAAAGTTAAAACCCACTAAACATGAAAACATAACTTAAACATAAATGTTATATTACATTGTTACTTTTTGATGTTATTCAGATAGATGCTAATGTCAGAGATACGTTACGGGAATTGGCCTTATTTGTGCCTCTTTATTAAAATATCACAATGTTATTAAAGTTGATGGTGAATATTATATATATAAATATATCAGGAATCACATATATAAACCAATGTTCAATCAAAATTAATATTGTTACTCAAAACAACTAAACAATACTTATTGTATATTAACATTCCGATTAGTTTCTATAGGAGTTTTTAGTTATTCATGTCTATTTTGTCTGGAATCATCAAGAGAATCATCTGAATGATCTTCAAAAGAGAAGATGATCTATCCTTGAATATGATTTGATCTTACCGTAGGTATATATACTCCTGAAATACTATAAATATGATCCAGTTAAACAGTGATATTTTGAGACATCAGATTCTACTAGTATAGTACTAATATCATTCTAGTTATTCGTTATTCTGCTTCATAAATCCAGTCATACCTAGCTTTGCTATATGATTTCTGCATAATTAGTGATCTTTTACTGAAATTCTGAAAAGTAATAGGAAATATATACCTATATAGGTACGAGTTTTTGGAAGTTTCAAGAATTATTTCGAAATTCCATCCTATGTTCTTTTTCTTGCTATGATAATATATAACTCACCCATTATTTTTGTAATTCGTGAAATATGGACACAATATTTCAGCAGAGCAAACCTGGAATCTAAAGTTATGATAAGCAATACATATTTTCTCTCGAATTTATTTGAGTCCAAGACTTGTATAGTTTTCAACTTACATTAATAACTACTAATAATATCTGAAAATCAATATTTTCATTGTAGAATGTCCATGCAAGGACGTCCTTGGCATGTGCCTGATGGGATATGATTTTAAACGTTCCTTTAGTACCGACGAGTAGCACATATTCAGGCATGACTCCAGATCTCATATAAATGTCCCTAATGGTACATCCCTTCAAATATCTCTGCACAGACGCCCTTAATATTTCCAGGATCGTATAACAATCGAAATGTCCCATAAGGATATCCTTCGAATGTCCCTTATTTAGGGATATCCATCGGATGTCTCAATTGGTACATGAACTGTACTCTTTCAATGTCCTAGAAATAACATCCAACGGACGACCCAGTCGGTACTTTCAGTATGTTGTCCCTGCGAGGACGTTAACTTACACCTCGTCGACGAATGATTGCTCGTAGGCTATAAATACTTCTCGTCAATAAACTTCACGTTAATCCATTGGACATCTTTGGGAAAATTTTTCAGGATCTATTGGGAACCTTCTACGGACCATCAACTCAACTCATCAATTATGCAAGATCTGGTCCTAGAGGGACCCAGGAGAATTCATATTCAAGAATAATTCGTACGTCCCTGGGACATCCTATGGACATCCAATTGATATCCCTCAACGTTGCTGATAGGTTATCCTATGGATGTCCTAAAAGGATGTCCTCTGTAGTACTTGATGAGGAATACTGTAGGATTCAGGTATTCGATAGTTGTCCCAGGGACATCTCTCAGGGACGTCCCTTGTTGGTCCTCAAGTGGGACATTTGTGCGTCCCACAGGCGTCCAATGGACGTCCACGGTACCAAATTCGAACGTCCTATGAACGTCTTGAATGTCCCGACAGGACGTCCTAAGGATCCATTGGACATAAGTGTGTTATTAGGGAGCTTCCAATAAGTTTCATTTGTAAATGTCGCTTCCTTGATTATTGACCTGTTGAAAAAGTCTTGCTGTTTGATAGGCGGTCACTACACTTCGCAGCCTTACGAGGCGTCATGGGGTCAACTACTTCTACTGAACGAGAGCAATGCCTTTCCTCGAAATATTATTGTATTCCCACAAACATTTTTACTGCCTGGAATTGATAAAATAACCAGCGAACTGCAATATAATTTGCTGAACCCCACTTTTTCATAGTATCCTTGTTTTCAATGACCCAAAATCACGAATCCGCCATTACAATAACATTCGATGAACTTGATCACGCATGCGCATGATTACGACAAACTGTGCTACGACGATGGCCGATCAATGAACTGAATGTAAACAACGTTCATTGTGGCCGATAGGGGTAGCGTAGCGATGGCATAGTACGAAATTGTACGAAACGAAGACACACGAAGCCACGGAGCACGGATTGACCAATCATGAGCATCTGTATGTCTTGACGTGGCGCGCCAATATATAACATGTATAGGCACTTGGTATAACCATATTTGTATACATTTAATAAATTCTTGAATCTTTCGTATCTGTTTCCAAGTTATCCCTATCAGGGTGTTTTTTATTAATATTTGTTCTACATATTTCACCACTTAGGTTTATCCATGTCGGGTATACGTGAATCCTTTTACTAATGGTTATATACTATGAAAAGCGTTTAATCATGAGTCCTGGATATGCAGTTATTCATGATGGAGTAATTTCTACGAAGTAAAACAACATGATTGGTGCAGATGTTACGTCTAAATGACGTCAAATGACGTCTATCAGATACTTTTTTGGAACACGTCATTTATTGGTCGAATCTTGACGACGACCAATTGCCACCTATTATCCACGTCGATTCGACAAGAATTGACTTCACCCTGCTGGCTCGATCTGGGAAAGGGACGTACCTAGGACATCCCTGTGTTGTTAGGGGCCGATTGATCGACGGATGTCCCGTCAGCTCAATGGCCGTGTACACCTTAGTAGAACTTTTAACTCAAACCATGTTTATAATGATCCTTTTATACATAAATAATGATTGACGACATAATTCGATCGAAAAATCGACTGGAATGTTTTATTTTTGGACATAAATAATAGTACCTTCTGAAAACGGACCCTCTTATGACGTAGAAACCTCATCTCGCCATAGTTAAAAGAAAATAGGTACTAAACGCCCGACGGAGACTGGGGCAACTGATATATTAATTCTTTCATCTGTGATCTCGCGCTAATTCACTCTGTCAGAAATCATGAATCATTCATCTTTGTCTGGAATAGTCTTGTTTCAGTATTAGGGTTTTGACGTCACATCATCGCCTTGTTTTCAGAGGTCCGAAAAATCGGGGATTTCAATAATTTTTCATAAAACGTAGGGAAGCTCACAGCAAGAAACGGTTTGCGGTGGTGAGCTAGTTTGGGTGAGTTCTATCGAATTATGAAATAAAATTCTTTGTGTTAAGTTGAAAAACAGTGTTTTACAGTGACACTTCACCCATTCAGTCACATTTTTTTTATTATTTTGTTTTTTTGAGATAATATATGTATTTATGTCTTACTATTGTGTGATTGAATAAAGTCCAATTATCATTAATATTATTATTATTATCATTATTATATAAGCCCATTGGCATGTGAACCAGAGGTTGTTATTTCGACTCTCACGTGAGGTGGTCGAGTTTCTTTATTTTTCGAAAACATAGAGGTTTTCATCATCTTCATCATCATATGTATCTTTCCGCTCGAGTAACCGACAAAAAATATTACTCCTATGTATAGATTATTGCTTGCGGACATTTCCGTATACAAGGAGAGACAATGCCAGAGAACGAACGGGAAAAATGGAGATTGAATATATTGTACCATCCTATCATCGATACTTCATATAGTGCATAATTTCGAGTGACTTCGGGAATGAGAAGGATTCTGTCGCCTGTGTGTGATAAGTACTCGATCTCCCAGCCGATTGATCGACGTTTGTCCCCATAGTGAAAGAAGAAGATGGTGTGCTCGACAGAAAGCTCAAACTCGTCTTCTTCTGCGCATGACGTCAACTGGGATATAACTGACATTGTTATTATTTGTTTTCATGTTGGATGTCCCGAACCTAAGATATTATATAAGTTCTAGAATTGAATGAGATGATTCCAAAATGCCCACTTGTTTCGTTCAAAAGGCACAGCGCAGCACCATCTGCGGCTGACGTCACAACGTTGAAGATCGAACGCTTGGAGGGTAAACAAACCGTGTGGTATACGGTTCATGAGTTTATAATTATTTTTGTTTTCATTTTACTGTTTTGCTACTGACGAATAAGTTGTTATTAGTGTTTGTTATTTGTATTGTGATAGTCGTGTTGAACTTCTACTGCAGATATAATTTATACATATTGAATTTATTGTATTATATCTGCGATACAAATCTTCTGATTTTGAGGGCCTATCATTTACATCTACAGATTCTAACCGAATAATATGCAGAATTTTTGTATGGTAGTGAATTGTGGCAGTACTGGTATGAGAGACATCAGTGTCAGATCTTTTAGGATTCCCTTAGTTCTAGACAATAACAGAAGAGAAAACAGCTCAGCCAATTGAGTATGGAGAGCACTACCCCTTTTTGTAGAATCTTTTATTGTTTGTTAAAAATGTACAATCTCTTGTTAATTGGTTCAAGCTAGCATCTTCTTTATGTCCTCCCAATTGTGATTTGCTTGAACCTGGTTTTGTGAAATCTTGCTGGGCGCAGAAGGTTTACTACTTGGAGCTACCCAATAAGCGTTCACATCTGTTACAGATTCTGATTACACAGATGATGTTGGACGAACCAATTCATCAATGGAGAATAATATAGCTGAAACATGTGTGCAAGTTTCTCCTAAACCAGCAACACAATCACAATGTGCATTTTTCACACGTTTGAAGCGGAGGTCTCTCACCCAACCTCATGATGCAGCTTTGTAATGGCGGCGATTTATGCAACATTTACATAGCCCTAGTCTTAGTTCTGAGCATATCCTTAGTATCAATTTTTGTCTTAAAGATTTAAGGTATTTATCCAGAATGGGGGTAGCAAATGGGGCAGTGATCACGCAATACACAGTCACTCCTGCCCTACTGTCATCCTCACCTACTCGTTGGTGTACCCTGTTGTCTTACAAACGAGGCTCTGGCGACCGGGCCGGGGCGGTATATCCCTTGCTCCAATCGCTATAGTTTGCGAACTCCGGATACCAGGCGACCTCCGGTTTCAAACAGCCTTCCTGTGGTAATGCGGGGCTCTGCTGCAGGCGACCTTCATTTCCCTACCTTGTAACCTTGGAAAAAACAAAACCACCGTAGAGGACAGTGATGTCCTTCCAGTCGGCCCTGAAGGAATGGAAATGGATCTGCCTAAAAGTCGATCCTGCCATTCCTGAGGCAACCGGAGGAAAACTCCTCCTGTCATCAAAAGAGGAGAAAGAATCCACTGTGACAAAACTTAATGGAGCGACCAGGAAACGCTTCAAATGGCTGGTAAAAGAAGGGCACTTGCCAGAAGAGGCCCGCGTCTTCTTGCCTTAAAGCCAATAGAGGCAGCGGGACCCTCTGGTAAGCCTACCTCCAAGAGGAATAGGTCAGAGGGCAGCACCCCTGACAAAGTGCCTTCAAAACGTGCCAAAGATATGGAGGGGCATCCAGTGCCCCCCCCCCCTCCCACGGCAAAACGTTTAGGCAAGTTGCCGAAAGCGTTAAAGTGGGTATCGTGGCGAAAAAATTCGCGGAAGCTCTTCTGAGTACGGAGCAACTAGATGCCCTCCAGAAAGCGAATCTTGGGAAAATAATGGAGAACAAAAAAGGAGATGTGAAACCCTCCTTCCTGGGCTCCACCTACAATCTAGGCTACCTAGTTCTGACCTGTGCCAATGAAGCCACCTCGAAGTGGCCAATTGACAAAGCAGGAGAACTAACACCCTGGGAAGGGGCATCCCTGAGGGTGCTAAAGGAATCTGATATTCCTCGCGCCCAGATTGTAGTGGGATACTTCTCAGCCAGCAAGGACGACTCGACGTAAGAGATCCTGGGTTTCGTCGAAGCCCAGAACGAATGTCTCAATCCAACGGACTGAAGGGTTCTCCGTAGGTCCAACGAGGAAAGTTCTGCTGAGCTCACTATTTCGGTGGACCTAACATCCTTTGAAATCTTGAAAAAGAGAGGCTTTAGGGTGGGTTACAAGTTTGGCCAAGTCTGACTTAGGCTGAAGAGCAACTCACCTAAGGAAGCTGGGGAGGGTGCCACGTCTGTTCCAATGGATAGGGGTCTTCTACCTCAGAGGCTCCGGCCTCTAAGGCTATAGATCAGCTCCCGGCGACAGATGGGGCACCAGGCCCTAGTGGACTTTCAAGTCTGGACGATACAAGGGCACCGAAGAAGCCCAACCAACCAACTCCAACACCATCGAGCAATAAGAAGCTTTAGAAAAAATAGGCTGCCTGCAAATGAACCTTCATCATGCAAAAGCTGCTTCGGACGTGCTTATTAGAAGGTTTATTTGCGAAAGGCTCAACGTAGCCTTCATCCAAGAGCCTTGGACCCATGGGAGTCGAATCAAAGGACTTCCAACCCAAACATGTAAGTCAATTTACTCTAATGAACATGACAATCCTAGAGCAGCGTTGCTGCTCTGCAAAAACACTAATTTCATTTCTGTTCCAGAGTTTACTAACAGAGACTTGATAGCAGTAGCAGCAGAGGTGCCGACTGAGGGAGGTAAGCAAGAGGTGATTTTGGCTTCGGCATACTTCCCTGGTGATGACACGGAACAACCGCCTCCTGCAGAAGTCGCAAGACAATTACACCATTTGGGGAAGTACCAACATCAACAAAAGAGGTGAGTTCCTGCTTGAATATCTTTCGTCCAACAACATATAGATATAATCAATGAAGGAAATAAAGCAACCTTCATAAACAGTATTAGGCAAGGGGTCTTCGACTTGACCTTGGCCAGTCCGTCTATATAAACCACAAAATTCTCAACAGGCACGTCTCCGATGAACCCTCACTGTTGGATCATAATAATAATAATAATAATAATAATAATAATAATAATAATAATAATAATAATAATAATAATAATAATAATAATAATAATAATAATAATAATAATAATAATAATAATAATAATAATAATAATAATAATAATAATAATAATAATAATAATAATAATAATAATAATAATAATAATGGATCATTGCGTCTACTCAGGGCACACGGTACTTGGTCTCAGTGATTACTCACCTCACAGGCTGTGAGGAGTAGTCACTGGATTTTATCCAGCACGACTCTGCGTGACGTCGGAGGCCGCAGGGTCGTGACTGGAATTACATGAACTTAAATGAATAATAATAATAATAATAATAATAATAATAATAATAATAATAATAATAATAATAAAGGCATTTGACACAACGTCACATGAGTTACTCGTGTACTTGCTCAAATGTCTTTCGGTACCCGATTCTATAGTGAGATGCATAGAACAACTGATGCTGGTCTGGAAGACCCGCTTTACTATAACATCAGGTAATGCGAGAGTTCAGACAGAGCCAGTTATCATAAGGAGAGGAGTATTTCAAGGGGACTCCCTTAGCCCTCTCCTATTCTGCATCTCACTTCTGCCACTATCCGTTGAGCTCCGAAAAACCAGAGGATACAACTGCGGTCCACCCAGTTACCGGAGGCATAAAGTCACCCACTTATTCTATGTGGATGACCTCAAACTTTATGCCTCTGGTGAGAGGGATATGGACCAATCCCTCAGGGTGGTGCAGGAGTACACGCAGGCAATTGGAATGGAATTCGGGATGGACAAATGTGCACTGGTTCATCTCAAGAGAGGACGATGCGAGAACTACGACAAGGACGCGCAGCTCGTGGACGGAAGCATCCTACACCACCTGGATGCCGGAGAGACGTACACCTACCTGGGTGTAGAGGAAAGTCACATCCAGGAGGCACAACGGGTAAAAGACGCTCTCCGCAGCAAGTATCGACAGCGGCTCCGACAGATCTGGTCGTCAGAACTGTCGGGGAAGAACAAAGTCGCTGCGACTAACATGCTTGCTGTTCCGATCCTACTTTACTCATTTGGAGTGATAAAGTGGACTCAAGTCGAGCTGCGACAACTTGACGTAAGTACTCGCAAGATGATGCATCTCCATAGGAGTCTGCATCCAAATTCGTCCGTTCCACGGTTATACATACCTAGAGACCAGGGTGGCCGTGGACTCTTGAGCTTGGAGTATCTCCATAACAGAATGGTTCTGGATGGCGCCTGCAAAGTCATCAGGAGTTCGGATCCCCTTCTGCAAATGGTTAAAACCCATGAAGAGGCAGGAGTAGGAGCTTTTCTTTTCAGGGCAGCACGTCGAGCAGCCGATGAATTGTCTCTGATTTTCGACTCCGAGCGCGAGGCTCAGGACTCGGTTACTGAGCTAGAACCCGCTCGGAGAAAAGCCCGCATCAAAGCTGCAGAAGTGAAAAAGCTCCTGCAGCTTCACATGGATAAGCCCATGCATTCGGTCTACTTCAAGACCATTGAAGACCGGGGCTTATCCAAAGAACTGACTTTTGCTTTTCTGAAGTCAGGCGGGCTCAAATCGGAAACAGAGGGGTTCATCATGGCATGCCAGGATGGGGTTTTCAACACTCTCGTCTACCGTAGCCGTGTCATGGGTATGGAGGTCCCTGACACAAGTTGCAGGGCCTGCCGCAGGGCGCCCGAGACAATTATGCACCTGCTGTCTTCTTGCACGGTGTATGCAGTCTCGGCCTATATTCATAGACACAATGCGGCATTGCGAGTGCTCTACTACTATTTGAGGCACTCGTACGGAATAGACGAGACCCCAGTGCTGCCCTATGCTCCGGGAGATATTGAGTCCGTTGTGGAGAATGAGAGGTGCCGAATTTATTGGAACTTCCCATTCCCCACCCTCAGGCAGATACAAGCTAACAAGCCTGATGTAGTCCTCCTCGACCATCAAACCAAAGCGATGTTCGTGATCGAGTTTTCGGCGCCAGCCGAAACGAACATCGTTTTGAAGGAGGAGGAAAAACGGACTAAATATCGGGATCTTCTCTTCGAACTCCGCCGGCTCTATCCAGACCATTCTGTGGAATTGGTCATCCTGATTATCGGCTCCCTAGGAGGCACACGACACACGCTGCTCTCGGAGATCCAGAAAATCCCAGCGTGCCGTGATAAGGCACACATCCTGGCTGGTGGAATGCAGAGGGCCGTCATACTAGGATCATTGCGTCTACTCAGGGCACACGGTACTTGGTCCCAGTGATTACTCACCTCACAGGCTGTGAGGAGTAGTCACTGGATTTTGTCCAGCACGACTCTGCGTGACGTCGGAGGCCGCAGGGTCGTGACTGGAATCATATAAACTCAAAAAATAATAATAATAATAATAGTGCAGTACAAGCGGAATCTTTCTGTGGCCTGGATCGATTACCGAAAGGCATTTGACACAACGTCACATGAGTTACTCGTGTACTTGCTCAAGTGTCTCTCGGTACCCGATTCTATAGTGAGATGCATAAAACAACTGATGCTGGTCTGGAAGACCCGCTTTACTATAACATCAGGTAATGCGAGAGTTCAGACAGAGCCAGTCATCATAAGGAGAGGAGTATTTCAAGGGGACTCCCTTAGCCCACTCCTATTCTGCATCTCACTTCTGCCACTATCCGTTGAGCTCCGCAAAACCAGAGGATACAACTGCGGCCCACCCAGTTACCGGAGGCATAAAGTCACTCACTTATTCTATGTGGATGACCTCAAACTTTATGCCTCTGGTGAGAGGGATATGGACCAATCCCTCAGGGTGGTACAGGAGTACACGCAGGCAATTGGAATGGAATTCGGAATGGACAAATGTGCACTGGTTCATCTCAAGAGAGGACGATGCGAGAACTACGACAAGGACGCGCAGCTCGTGGACGGAAGCATCCTACACCACCTGGATGCCGGAGAGACGTACACCTACCTGGGTGTAGAGGAAACTCACATCCAGGAGACACAACGGGTAAAAGATGCTCTCCGCAGCAAGTATCGGCAGCGGCTCCGACAGATCTGGTCGTCAGAATTGTCGGGGAAGAACAAAGTCGCTGCGACTAACATGCTTGCTGTTCCGATCCTACTTTACTCATTTGGAGTGATAAAGTGGACTCAAGTCGAGCTGCGACAACTTGACGTAAGTACTCGCAAGATGATGCATCTCCATAGGAGTCTGCATCCAAATTCGTCCGTTCCACGGTTATACATACCTAGAGACCAGGGTGGCCGTGGACTCTTGAGCTTGGAGTATCTCCATAACAGAATGGTTCTGGATGGCGCCTGCAAAGTCATCAGGAGTTCGGATCCCCTTCTGCAAATGGTTAAAACCCATGAAGAGGCAGGAGTAGGAGCTTTCCTTTTCAGGGCAGCACGTCGAGCAGCCGATGAATTGTCTCTGATTTTCGACTCCGAGCGCGAGGCTCAGGACTCTGTTACTGAGCTAGAGCCTGCTCGGAGGAAGGCCCGCATCAAAGCTGCAGAAGTGAGAAAGCTCCTGCAGCTTCACATGGATAAGCCCATGCATTCGGTCTACTTCAAGACCATTGAAGACCGGGGCTTATCCAAAGAACTGACTTTTGCTTTTCTGAAGTCAGGCGGGCTCAAATCGGAAACAGAGGGGTTCATCATGGCATGCCAGGATGGGGTTTTTAACACTCTCGTCTACCGTAGCCGTGTCATGGGTATGGAGGTCCCTGACACAAGTTGCAGGGCCTGCCGCAGGGCGCCCGAGACAATTATGCACCTGCTGTCTTCTTGCACGGTGTATGCAGTCTCGGCCTATATCCATAGACACAATGCGGCATTGCGAGTGCTCTACTACTATTTGAGGCACTCGTACGGAATAGACGAGACCCCAGTGCTGCCCTATGCTCCGGGAGATATTGAGTCCGTTGTGGAGAATGAGAGGTGCCGAATTTATTGGAACTTCTCATTCCCCACCCTCAGGCAAATTCAAGCCAACAAGCCTGATGTAGTCCTCCTCGACCATCAAACCAAAGCGATGTTCGTGATCGAGTTTTCGGCGCCAGCCGAACCGAACATCGTTTTGAAGGAGGAGGAAAAACGGACTAAATATCGAGATCTTCTCTTCGAACTCCGCCGGCTCTATCCAGACCATTCTGTGGAATTGGTCATCCTGATTATCGGCTCCCTAGGAGGCACACGACACACGCTGCTCTCGGAGATCCAGAAAATCCCAGCGTGCCGTGATAAGGCACACATCCTGGCTGGTGGAATGCAGAAGGCCGTCATACTGGGATCATTGCGTCTACTCAGGGCACACGGTACTTGGTCCCAGTGATTACTCACCTCACAGGCTGTGAGGAGTAGTCACTGGATTTTATTCAGCACAACTCTGCGTGACGTCGGAGGCCGCAGGGTCGTGACTGGAATTACATAAATTCAAATAATAATAATAATAATAATAATAATAATAATAATAATAATAATAATAATAATAATAATAATAATAATAATAAGGCAGGAGGGGCAAATCTTCCAGAGGTTTGCCCATGGTGAGTAGCGACACCACCTTTCCGAGCTGAGGGTGCAAAATCGGACTGGCAGCGAGAGCGCACCCTGAAGGAGAAAATCTTTTCTCCTTGCATGTCAGCCGTGGGCCTGCTAGGTTAACCACCTGGCAGGTCCGAATACTCTGGTTCCAACCAACCGAGGACAGGGCCCCCACAACCGACCCCAGCCGGATAGGGGTCAAAGGCAAGGTGGTGGGGCCCAACAGGACGGACAGCCTGATAACGACCGCGATGAAAATGGACGCTTTGAGTGGACAGATGATCTGAGAGACGACCTTCTGCAGTGCTTCGAGAGCAGCGATCCAGGGCGTAGGGGATACATGAGGCGGATGCATGCTCTGTGGATTGAGCAACACCCAGAGCATGGAGCATTCACCGCTCAAAATCTGCGGGATTATGTATCTCACCTACGCGCTAGACAATACGTAAGAGTCCCTTCTCGGCAGGAAGATGGTGTGGAGGAACAACACGCTCCACCCATCCTGCTCGACAACGAGAGAGGGGACCGTGTGCTTCCTGAGGTGAGCAAAATCAGGAACCGCAGGAGCCTACTCAACATTAAGGCCCTGCGGACCCGAGACCTCGCAAGGATGGATGAATCGCTTCAAGAAACACTTCCGGAAGGGGCTGACATCTGGCACATCAATTGTGCCGTGTATGACGTGGTTCGGTCCTCTCTGCCAGAGAGACCTATACAAACGGTCTCACCGATTGAGAGGGCCGATCGGCGTGTACAAAAGATGGAAGCCAAGATCCAGTCGGCGAGACAACACACTTCCCGTATCCAGTGTGTGATGGATTATGTGAGTGCCAACAGGCCATTCACATCGAAGGTGCGACGGATGGCCACTAAATTACGTCGCACCCATCACACACTAAATGAGGCAGTGCTATCCACCATCAAACAGCACTGCCTCGAAAGGATACGGATGTTAGTGGCTGCAAAACAGTCACTGAAGAGGCGAGCGAGAGGGCTGGCGGAAAATAAACAATTTCGCGAAAAGCCCTCTCGCTTATTCCAACCGCCTCCAAGTGTGGTTGACAATCCGCCGACTGCTGATCAGGTGGAAACCTTCTGGAAGAGTATTTACGAGGTGAGGCATCCATTCAACAGAGATACTCCAGCCCTGGCGCAGTTCGGTACCTTCTGCGGAAGATACCGAGAGCCTGAGCCCGAATTACTGCGCCAACCGATAACCACTGAGGAGGTTCGAGAAGCCCTCAAAGGCTCCAAGAACTTCGCTGCTCCTGGTCCCGATGGGATCAATAACTTCTGGTGGAAAAAGTTTCCCTCTACCCACCACCATTTAGCCAGGATATTCAATAGCTGGCTGAATGGGGAGCAGCAAATCCCTGAGTGGTTTATCGAGGGGCGAACCGTGCTTCTCCCTAAGACTGGAGATTTGTCCAATCCGAAGAATTACAGACCAATTACCTGCCTGAATGCATGTTACAAGTTGTTCACACGCATCTTGTACATGCGAGTACTCCTAGTAGTTGATCCGGTTTACCAACGGATTTTTGAGCAGCGTGGGTCGAAGAAAGGTGTCGCTGGCTGCAAGGAGAACCTGTTGATAGATAGATCTATTACACAGGACTCTGTGCAGTACAAGCGGAATCTTTCTGTGGCCTGGATCGATTACCGAAAAGCATTTGACACAACGTCACATGAGTTACTCGTGTACTTGCTCAAATGTCTTTCGGTACCCGATTCTATAGTGAGATGCATAGAACAACTGATGCTGGTCTGGAAGACCCGCTTTACTATAACATCAGGTAATGCGAGAGTTCAGACAGAGCCAGTTATCATAAGGAGAGGAGTATTTCAAGGAGACTCCCTTAGCCCTCTCCTATTCTGCATCTCACTTCTGCCACTATCCGTTGAGCTCCGCAAAACCAGAGGATACAACTGCGGCCCACCCAGTTACCGGAGGCATAAAGTCACCCACTTATTCTATGTGGATGACCTCAAACTTTATGCCTCTGGTGAGAGGGATATGGACCAATCCCTCAGGGTGGTGCAGGAGTACACGCAGGCAATTGGAATGGAATTCGGGATGGACAAATACGCACTGGTTCATCTCAAGAGAGGACGATGCGAGAACTACGACAAGGACGCGCAGCTCGTGGACGGAAGCATCCTACACCACCTGGATGCCGGAGAGACGTACACCTACCTGGGTGTAGAGGAAACTCACATCCAGGAGGCACAACGGGTAAAAGACGCTCTCCGCAGCAAGTATCGACAGCGGCTCCGACAGATCTGGTCGTCAGAACTGTCGGGGAAGAACAAAGTCGCTGCGACTAACATGCTTGCTGTTCCGATCCTACTTTACTCATTTGGAGTGATAAAGTGGACTCAAGTCGAGCTGCGACAACTTGACGTAAGTACTCGCAAGATGATGCATCTCCATAGGAGTCTGCATCCAAATTCGTCCGTTCCACGGTTATACATACCTAGAGACCAGGGTGGCCGTGGACTCTTGAGCTTGGAGTATCTCCATAACAGAATGGTTCTGGATGGCGCCTGCAAAGTCATCAGGAGTTCGGATCCCCTTCTGCAAATGGTTAAAACCCATGAAGAGGCAGGAGTAGGAGCTTTTCTTTTCAGGGCAGCACGTCGAGCAGCCGATGAATTGTCTCTGATTTTCGACTCCGAGCGCGAGGCTCAGGACTCAGTTACTGAGCTAGAACCCGCTCGGAGAAAAGCCCGCATCAAAGCTGCAGAAGTGAAAAAGCTCCTGCAGCTTCACATGGATAAGCCCATGCATTCGGTCTACTTCAAGACCATTGAAGACCGGGGCTTATCCAAAGAACTGACTTTTGCTTTTCTGAAGTCAGGCGGGCTCAAATCGGAAACAGAGGGGTTCATCATGGCATGCCAGGATGGGGTTTTTAACACTCTCGTCTACCGTAGCCGTGTCATGGGTATGGAGGTCCCTGACACAAGTTGCAGGGCCTGCCGCAGGGCGCCCGAGACAATTATGCACCTGCTGTCTTCTTGCACGGTGTATGCAGTCTCGGCCTATATCCATAGACACAATGCGGCATTGCGAGTGCTCTACTACTATTTGAGGCACTCGTACGGAATAGACGAGACCCCAGTGCTGCCCTATGCTCCGGGAGATATTGAGTCCGTAGTGGAGAATGAGAGGTGCCGAATTTATTGGAACTTCTCATTCCCCACCCTCAGGCAGATACAAGCTAACAAGCCTGATGTAGTCCTTCTCGACCATCAAACCAAAGCGATGTTCGTGATCGAGTTTTCGGCGCCAGCCGAACCGAACATCGTTTTGAAGGAGGAGGAAAAACGGACTAAATATCGAGATCTTCTCTTCGAACTCCGCCGGCTCTATCCAGACCATTCTGTGGAATTGGTCATCCTGATAATCGGCTCCCTAGGAGGCACACGACACACGCTGCTCTCGGAGATCCAGAAAATCCCAGCGTGCCGTGATAAGGCACACATCCTGGCTGGTGGAATGCAGAAGGCCGTCATACTGGGATCATTGCGTCTACTTAGGGCACACGGTACTTGGTCCCAGTGATTACTCACCTCACAGGCTGTGAGGAGTAGTCACTGGATTTTATCCAGCACGACTCTGCGTGACGTCGGAGGCCGCAGGGTCGTGACTGGAATTATATGAACTGAATAATAATAATAATAATAATAATAATAATAATAATAATAATAATAATCGGCTCCCTAGGAGGCACACGACACACGCTGCTCTCGGAGATCCAGAAAATCCCAGCGTGCCGTGATAAGGCACACATCCTGGCTGGTGGAATGCAGAAGGCCGTCATACTGGGATCATTGCGTCTACTCAGGGCACACGGTACTTGGTCCCAGTGATTACTCACCTCACAGGCTGTGAGGAGTAGTCACTGGATTTTATCCAGCACAACTCTGCGTGACGTCGGAGGCCGCAGGGTCGTGACTGGAATTACATAAATTCAAATCATATTAATAATAATAATAAATCTTCTTTATTTTCTCACAAAATAGGCGAAAGTTGAGCCTAGGGCTCCTCTTACACTTAACCTAGATTGTAGAGAATTAGAAAATATAATCAACAACTGCATTCATCAAGACAAAAAAAAACATATCATGATCATAACAATGCTATGGTATTATTTTAAACAAAAAAAAATAAATAAACATCTCAACAGTGCAATGGCATTTTATCATTTTATCATAATATCATTGATTAAATACAACAATGAATCAAGGATCTTAATAAGAAAAAAATCATATTATATAAACATATCATATCGAAGAATATCTCATTTAGGATCAGTATGGACCTTCAAAAAATTTGGCTCTCAATATTTTCTTCACTTTATACTCCGATAAGTGAGTGTGATGGATAAGAATCGAGTTATGAAACTTAACGGCTTGATAGGTGAAGGATTTTCGAAACATGGCTGAACGATGACGAGGTATATTCATGTGATGTTTATTTCTTAGTTCCAACGAATGAAGAGAAGACCTATGATTCAATTTACTATAGAGGGGCAAAGGAACTTCACGCTTTAATAATTTGTATAAAAAGAGGCAGAAATTATATTTCCTACGATTGAACATTGAGAGCCACTTCAGTTCCATTATTTTGTTAGAAACATGGTCGTATTTTCTGAGTGAAAAAATGAAACGACAACAAAAGTTTTGAACCCTCTGAATACGATTCTGATCTAATTTGGTAAGCAAATAACCGTAGACAATATCACCATAATTGAACCTAGAGAGGACTAATGATTCACTGAGAATATTACGTATTTGTTGATTGAGGTAATGTGTTTGAATAAATCAACTTCAATGAACTGTAGGACTTTTTGAGCTGATCGTTAACATGTAAGGTGAATTTCAAGTTAGAGTCGCAGATAATACCCAGATTTTTCGTAAACTCCACGATAGGTGATAAGGTGCCATCGATTTCAATGGACAATTCTGGTGAAAGCCGCATTCTTAAAATTTTGTTGCCAAATAATATGAGATGGCACTTACTTTTGTTCAGTTTCAATTTATGTTTGTTAGCTGAGTCACTTATCGTTTTGAGATCACTGTTGATATGCTCTTGAACAGTGTGAATGTTCATAAAATTGAGGTTTGAATAAATTTGGGTATCATCTGCATAAGCTTGGATTCGACAGTATTTAATCGAAGTTAGGATGTCACTTGTATATATGATGAAGAGTAGTGGTCCCAGAATGGACCCTTGAGGTACACCTGACGTTACATTATGAGAAGTTGACAAAATATTGTTGACAGATACTTTTTGGCTTCGATTAGAAAGATTAGAGTAGATGAAAAATATGGTGTCATCGGAAAATCCTAGATATTTTAATTTGTAACAGATTAAAGTGTGATTGATCGTGTCAAACGCCTTCGAGAAGTCAAGTGTAATTAATGCTGTTAAGTCTTTATTATCAGTATTTCTGATGATGTCATCAGTGACTTGTACTAGAGCTGATGTCGTATTGTAGCCAGCCCGAAATCCAGCTTGGCAATCAGGAATGATAAACGGCTTTTTCTAGGATCTTCGATATTGCGGGCAAGATGCTGATTGGCCTAAGATCTGAGAATTCTTTGGGGTTATTGGATTTACCTAGGGGTTTGACTATAGCAACTTTCCATAAGTCTGGAAAATAGTTTTTTTCTATACAACAATTGAATATATGTGCAAGATAAATATCAATTTCTGGGCTACAATATTTCAGCATGGTGATAGTTATACCGTCAAAACCAGTAGCATTCGATTTTATTCCCAATAAAATCTCTCTAACTTCAGCAACACAAATAAAATTTAGTTTGAAAGGAGAATCATGATTTCTTACATTAGGAAATTTGTGAGTATCATAAAATTCCAGGAGATCATTATCAACATCTTCATCGATAAAAACAGAGCTAAAATAGTTGTTAATTTCCTCTGGTTTCTGAAGATTGGTTGGTAAATCGATATTATTCTTATTTGGGTTAATATTCTTCAAAGCACTCCATAATCTTTTCGAATCACGTGAGTAGAAAATACTATTATAATAAGCTTTTTTCTCTCTTCTGATAGATGACAAGGTGAAATTTCGCAGCTCTTTATATCTGGACCAATCGTCAAGTGATTTCATTCTCTTGAATTTGGCTAAAGCTGCATCTCTCTCTCTCATCATCATTTTGACTGGAAAAGATAGCCAAGGTGCAGGTTTTTTTGTCATACGAGCTATTTTCAGAGGTGCATGTTCATTGAATAATGACAAAATCAAGGTAGAAAAGTAATTTACTTTTTCATCAATATCATCCATATTAAAGATATGATGAAAGGGTACTTTCATTAAGTCTGTCTGAAAACGATCAGCATCGAATTGTTTAAAGCATCTATAATGATGGAATTTTGTTTTTGTGTGGAATGATTCGAAATACAATTCACAATAAACTAGACAGTGGTCGGCTACGATACTAGCATCTATAACACCAGTTTTTTTTTACATATTCAGAATTACTAATGAAAATAGGGTCCAACAGGGTCATAGAGCCCTTAAAAATTCTTGTTGGTTCATTGATGAGTTGATTGAAACCGTAAACGTCTAAAGAGTCAGTCAGAAGATTGTTTGTCAGCAAATCTATGTTCATGTCACCTAAACAAATCATTTCGTCAACCGTAGGAATAATTGAGGATAGTGAAGTATCTAAACACTCAATGAAATATGTCAAGTTACCTTTAGGAGGACGATAAATGTTACCAATTCCTAACGAAGTGTTTTTCATTTTCACCTCAATCCATATTTGCTCACAATGTTCATTGGTACTACTACTTGAGATTAGTAATGTTGACCTTAAATTGTTAGAGATGTACACACCAACTCCTCCTCCACGAGACTGCCGATCTAATCTATAAAAATTGTACCCAGTAATGGAAATAGTAGCAGTGTCAATATCATCGTTCAACCAAGTTTCAGATACACCGATTATATCGTAACCACTTACCAAAGTCTTGAAATTATCAAAATGAGATACGAGTGATCTAACGTTCAGATGATATATCTTCAAGATATTAACCATCTCAATAAATAATATTTTATTTTTATATTGTGACACCCTGTATAACTTAAGAAGTGAGTATCATTTCAACAGGTTGATATATCATGAAAAATCTATACTTATAAAAAAGTAGCTGGTCCTCTAGAGCCTAAAAAAGATATATTTTTTTTGTCACCACACAAATGAGATCGTCAAATCCTTGTTTTTTATATTTCATTTCTAGAAACTCGCAAGTGATATATGAGAAAACGAAAAAAATACCAGTATTCACTGCAAGATAAACAATAAATAATAATTCTGTTTGATATCAATATGAAAACTTATTACTAAAGAAAACAAATCAATAGAGTGCCTGCCGGGTTCTAAGTAACAAATCAAAGTAGCATAATGAATCGACGAAATTTCGAGAATACAAAATTAAAGAGGTTGAATTTGTCTGAGTTCGGTATCACTTTTGATATAATGCTTTTTACCATTGAGTAAAATAAAAAAAATTTCCACCTTGGGACCATACACTCCGCTTTCCAAAGATTTCTCTGGCATTCACAAGAACATCATACCTGGACTTGGTTAGATCTTCAGTAATTGTAACATATGAGCCCTTCAACTTTTTTTTATTGGAAATCACCTTCAGACAATCTTCGGAGGATGCACACTCAACGATAATTGGTCGAGTGTACCTTCTATCATCCTGCTTGGATTGAATTCTATAACAGCTTTTCATACGTATATCTGCCGGGACGAGTGAGAGTTTATCAGTGAAAATATTTTGAACTACTTCCGAAATATTCTCATTTTTGCTTTCCTTGACTCCGTATATTCGTAAATTGGCAGCCTTCTTATCTTGATGCACTTGATCCAGTTCAACTTGTAGTTTTTGATTAATACCGGTTAATTGAGTAATACGTGCATCCATTTTGTCAAGTTTGTTTTCCAATTCACCAATTTTTCGGCTAGTTTTGTTGAAACTAGCTCCGATAACTTATCAGATATGGAGTCCATGAATTTCTCATCTTTGAAACACTCACATATAATCAATTTGATATCGTACTTTTGATCTTTGGTGAAAACCATTTTGGTAAACTAGAACGAAAACCGACTGAAGCAATGGTTGTTAAAAACGTCGAACGCCGATTCAGTAGCACGTCTACTCTGTACGAATGCTCATGGCACATTAGATTCGATATAGAGGCAAAAGGGACGATTACCACAGACTATTGGAATCCGAAACTGACCGATTGGAACACATACCGTGAATGCCTAAAGTCGGAAGTTGAGGACCTAAACACTAGCATTGAAACAATCCAGGATCTGGAGCAGGTTTCGATGCAACTCCAAAATCTCATAATGAAATCTTATAAGCAAAGCTGTCCTGTGAAACAAAAGGTATCGAACCGAAATGTACCTTGGTGGAACAAACGGCTCAGTGCACTTAGAGCTGAAGCCAGACGACTCTTCAATAGGTCAAAACGTACAGGCAACTGGGACGAACACAAGAAGGCCTTGACAGAGTACAACAAAGAATTGAGGAAATCCAAGAGGTTAACGTGGGGGAGGTTTTGTGAAGGGATCAATGAAGTCCCGCCAGCAACCCGTTTACAAAAAATCCTCTCTAAGGACCACTCAAACGGAATTGGTCTGCTCCGAAATTAAGACGGTACCTACACGCAAAATTCGGAGGAAAGCTTGAGACTGCTAATTAACACTCCCTTCCCAGAAAGCATCAGTGACGACAACCTGCAAGTAGGCTATCCGGATGTAAGGGACGCACATCGTCCCTCCAACCGCGAAAAAAACCTATCAGGTAAAATCTTCACAAAAAACAAAATTCGATGGGCTATCAGCACATTTGAGCCCTACAAATCTCCAGGTGGTGACGGCATTATACCGGCTGCCCTACAACAGGGAATCGAGGAGATACTGCCCGTACTGGTTCGATCATTTCGAGCCAGCTACTTCTTGCGCCACATTCCGCAAACATGGAGAGAGGTTGATGTGGTTTTTATTCCAAAGGTGGGTAAACGTCCCAGCGACCAGCCCAAATCCTATAGACCTATTAGCCTCACTTCGTTTCTTCAGAAAACTATGGAGAAACTACTTGATCAACACATCAGAAGCAAAATTCTGTCGAATAGTCCGCTCCACAAAAATCAATTTGCCTATCAATCAGGCAAATCTACAGAGACCACCTTACATAGTCTGGTGGAAAAGATTGAAAAGGCACAGGTAGATAAAGAAATTGCTCTGTGTGCTTTCATCGACATAGAAGGAGCGTTCGATAACACTTCCTATATGAATCGATAGAGCGAGCCACAACCATCAAGGGGCTCGAGGCCCCAACAACAGGCTGGATACAATCCATATGCTCAGGAGTAGAAGAATGAAAGCTACACTGTCAGTATTGAATTACTAATCCATCAATTTTTGACGCTAAATGATCAGAAATAAGTGGAACTGATGGCACTTTTCCTTTGGAAGTTCGAAAAAACATTGATGATGGATAGAAATAGGTCGAAACACATTCAAATCACCTTGTGTCATACATGGTTGAATTCAGAATAAGGAAACCTTTCAGAATCTGTGAAAAAATTATCAGGACCGTATTCAAAAAGCAAAAGTTGATGATGGTTCTACGGATACGTCACGTCGCATACCAAAATCGTTATCACCACGTTAAACGTCATCAAAAGTTGCTATGGAAAAATATTTTCAGTTTTTCTGTATCTCTTATAATAACGGAGAAAAAAAAAATAGATAATCCAAAAATTCACTTTTTTCGATACAAATAGAGATAAATTTAAAAATTTTCGAAAGCTCTTGATATGAGCCTCCGAATGCGCAACTTTTCCCCCATTTAAACGACTTCGTATCTCCTACCGTTTCCGAGATACCCATGCTGTTCAACCTTATCTTGGACAGACTGTATATAAATTGTCCAATGATGAAAGAAGAAGGTCGACTTGTTCTGAATGCGATCCAAAAGGCAGGTGGAAAAGAAGGTGAAATTTGTAACTTTATAGTGAAATATCCTAATGAATAATGGTTTGTTCACATTTTCATTATCAAATTCGTGTTTTTCAGACAAAAATGCGTACTTAGGTACAAAACAAATTTTAGAAAAAAAAAACCATCGCATGATGAGTGCAGTTTTACTTGGTTTCACCTAGATTTTTATAAATGTATATGAAGTTTTTCATCAAATGTATGAATCGTAAATTTTGAAGTGTTATTTTATCAATTTTAGTACAATATACTTCAAGTACAATTTCGGAATGACTTCTAGTACAAATAAAAATTCTGAAACGGCAACACTGAAACTTAGAGGTTATGGTTAGGTTAGTTTACGACATAGACAAACCAAAAATAAAGGGTTACGATAAAATAAACATAAACATTCAATAATTATTCATAATATTCATCATGGAGATCAACATCAATGCTGAGAAAATGTGATTATTATCATTATCATCAGAACCTTTTTCAACTAATGGTAAGTATCGACACAGGTGTTGATGTGAGAAAATCAAATCTTCATTTTCTGATCATCATCATCAGATAGTAATAGAAATCATTTAATTTTCATAGATTGCTCAGATCCGAAAAATGACAGAGGCTGATATCAAGCAAGGCTTGAGAATTGTTTTGAACAAAATCGAAGAAGCTTGTTCCAGAAGGACACCTGTAAGTATGGCATTAGCATTATTATTGTATACTCAATAATATATTCATACCTACATAAATAGGAGCATAAATATAGTCTTCTACAGCAAATGAGTCCTCTTATTGCAGTGTTGATCAGGCAAACAACTCTTTAAATTTGGTGTACACCCTGAGTTTTTACATACTTGTTTACTTTTCTAAATCCTTTCATAATTTTAATTATTTGTAAACTACCAATTGAGTATCTCAGATTATTTATTGAATATTTTCATTACCTTTTCAGTTGTCTACCAGGTATTCTTATTACTTTTTGAGTATTTTTAATACCTTTTAAGAATACTTTTTTTCAAATATTTTAGTTACTTTCCAGAATATTCTAATCACTTTTCCAGAACAGCAATTCTATTTTTCATTGCTTCAAATACTTTTGAAGTCTCCTGACTCTGACATCATGTTCAACTACATATTGCTGAGACCAGAGATCAGTCAGTGGGGGACTGATCTCTGGCATTAGTAACTGAGTGAATCCCAGAATCCTGATGAGCACAAGCAAATTCAGAATGGTGTTTTCGAGTTTTTGTGTAGACAGAGGTTGAATCTCTGAACTGGCTTACTGATTACTAGTCTCTATTACAGTAGTGGTTTGCAGTGGCACAATAAATTCCAGCGCTTTTTCTTCCATAGAGAAAGGAAACAATATCTTGAGAATCTCAGAAATTCAGTGTTTAGAAAATTCTGTTTTATGATAATTTCCTTACTACAGATGTTTCTTCACTGATGAATCATTATCTAAATTGATGAAAGGCCGTTTTTATTAGTGGTAATAATGGAAGATATTCAGTTTTAACTATTTATTGAGCAAAATTATACTTTATTAAATATCATTGCAAAAGCGCGCCACATGCCATCATTTTAGGTTATCTTAACTTTGGTTAACTTAAGTGATATCTTTGGTTATGTAGACAACTGTCATAAAACATAAAGTTGCCAACATATAAACTACAACACAGTTGTGGCTAGCAGACCAACAGCAGGTTCAATATATTTTAGTTAAAATGGTTTTATTGTTTTATTTCTAACATCCCCCCTCAATAAAATTATTTTAACTTGCTTCATTAATTATAAACAAAATAATGTATTCTACACCTACATAAATATATCAGAGAAATTTCGATGCTTTTATATCTATCTACCTACTTGGATAACAAGCCCAAACCTTCTCTGAATTTTTCGAATTTTATTCTAGCTAAGGGCTTAGTGAATATATCTGCCAACTGATCCTCACTTTTTAAATGAACAATATCAATCAACCTATTTTCAATTTTTTCTTTAATAAATTGGAATCGAACATCAACATGTTTCAACCTTTTATTATTTTCTGGGTTATTTGCAACTTTGATAGCCGACTGGTTGTCTTCATAAATGATAATAGGTTCATTCAAAACAAATAGACAAAAATCTTTCAACATTTTTCTCAACCAACAGGCTTCGCTAACTGCCATGCTCAAAGCAACATATTCTGCTTCAGTTGAAGAGATTGAGACACATTGCTGCTTTTTACTTGCCCAGAGAATTGTACAATTAAATAATTTGAAACAATATCCAGTAGTTGATTTTCTATCAGAAATATCCCCACCCCAATCAGAATCTACAAATCCACAAAGAATGTTTGCATTATCTGGCTTAAATATCAATTTGAGATTTATAGACCCTTTCACATATCTGAGTACTCTTTTTAAGGCTGTTAGCAAATTATTGTTTGCCTTATCTTGAAATCTGCTTAGTAAACTAACACTCTCACATAGGTCTGGTCTAGAGCCTTGAACTGCATACATTAAACTTCCAATGATTTGCCTACAGAGCCTTTGTAACTCAGAGTTGTTTTCTTCATTTTTGAATATCAAATCATTATTTACATCAATTGGGGTATTCACAGGTTTACAATCATGCATGCCGAATTTTTGTAAAACTCTCTTCAAATAATTCTCTTGATCTAATTCAGTGTATCCTTCATGAAGACATTGTTTAACATTAATGCCTAAATATTCAGAGATGATACCTAAATCTTTCATGCTAAAATGTTTATTTAACATAATTTTAACGTTTTTAACTTCATGCATGTTTGTACCTAGAATCAACAAATCATCTACATAGATTAGAATATACAATTTGTTATTTTGTGTAAATTTCAAGTATAAACAATAATCATTTTCTGATCTAATGAAGCCCTGATCTTTCATTAAACAGTCAAATTTATTATTCCAACATCTAGGACTCTTCTTTAGACCATAAATTGATTTATTCAGTTTACAAACCGTTTTAGAATTTTCTTTATGGTTACCTGGTAATGACATATATATCTCCTCATCAACCACACCATAAAGAAATGCACTACGTACATCCATTTGGTGAATAGGTTCACCTAGTGTATTTGCAACTACAAGTAGGATCCTGAAAGTAGTTAGCTTTGCAACAGGGGCATAAATGTCATACAAGTCATCACTACTTTCCTGTTGAAAACCACGAGCTACTAGCCTTGCTTTGAACTCGTTTTCCCCTTTCACTTTAAATACCCACTTACTTTCTATCACATTTTTATTAACAGGCCATGGCACTTCACTCCATGTATCATTCTCTTGAAGCACAAGCAGCTCCTTTTCCATTGCTTCTTTCCATCTTGCATGATTTTCACTTGATACTGCTTCTTCCAGGCTCATAGGCTCTTCTTCTGTAGAATAAAAACACATATCAGCACTGCTCAGATCATAATCCTTAGTCCATGCTGGCCGCCTGACTTCACGTTTTCCTGGTCTGGTAATAACTACTTCTTCTTCAGATATTATGCTTTCTTCTTGTGATTCATTAGAATCATTACTATCATTAGCACTGTCGAAGTGCTCACTTTCATTTTCTTGATCATGAATCTCATCTTGAGTCTCATTGTTATCATGTTCAAGAATCACTTCATTTTGAAAATCAGCTTCAAATTCATTATTTTCACAGTCTAATATAACAATTTCATCTGATTTGATGTTTTCTGTGTTATTTTTTCCTGATGTTTCATTCTTGGGAATGAAGACAACATCTCTATGAACTTCTACTTTATTTTTGTCTGGAAAGTAAACTCGGTAACCTTTGATTTCCTCTGAATATCCCACAAGGACTCCCATTGCATTTTTCGCATCTAATTTGACTCGTTTTTGTTTGGGAATATGAACACTGACTTTTGAACCAAATGCCTTAAATATTTGCATGTTACAGTTCCTGTTGTACCATGCTTGAAATGGTGTTTGTTCCTTTTGTGGGCTATTTCCTGCACGGTTTAAACAAAAAACTGCAGTATTTGCTGCCTCAGCCCAAAAAGACTTATCTAGGCCTGAGCTATGTAGCAGTGTTCTCACTGATTCTACCACAGTCCTGTTTTCCCTTTCCGCTCTCCCATTTTGCTCAGGAGTATATATACATGTTTTTTGATGAATTATTCCCTTATATTGACATATTTTCGACAATTTTTCATTAACAAATTCTAGACCATTGTCTGTTCTCAAAGTTTTAATCTTGTTTCCAGTGATATTTTCTACCATTGGTATAAAAATTTGAATCTTTCTTTCTACTTCTGATTTATTTTTCAAAAAATATATGTGCCTATATCCAGAAAAGTCATCTTTTAATAATAAAAAATACTTTGCCCCACCTAGAGATTCAGTTTCAATAGGGCCACATAAGTCTCCATGTATTAATTCACATGTTTTCTTTGCTCTGGATTCACTGACAGGAAATGGAAGTCTATGTTGCTTTCCAGCTAGACATTCTACACAAAAATTATCTTTTTCATCTTTGAAAGGTATATTATTTCTTTTAAGAAACCTCTTTACTTGTTCAAAGTTAATATGTGCCAGTTTTATATGCCAGTCCTGCAAGCTAGTGACTGCATTACACTGTGATAACTGCATATCAGAATTTTGAGCAGTTCTTTCTACTTTGAATTGCATTTTATATAAATTACCTAATCTTTCTGCTATTGCTCTTATGTTGCCATTTTTATCTAGCAATTCACATTTTTGTTTGTTTGAGCGCATTTCATAGTTTTTGTCCAATGCAGTACTCAAAGAGAACAAATTTACTGCTAGATCTGGTATGAATAATACATTATGTAAGTCTGTACTCACCCAATTGCTTCCATTCCATGCCATTACTTGCACAGTACCTAGGCCATGTACTTCTACTAATGTGCCATTTCCTACTCTTACCTGCCTTTTCTCAGGCATATTTTTCATTGTTATAAACTGCTCCCTGTCAAAACACATATGTTCGGTGGCTCCACTGTCCATCCACCAATGGTTGGCATTCAAGTTGTCTTTGCCAAGTGTTGCCTTGACATCAGAGCAATTTAGTAAGATTGACTCACTAAGAAATGCTTGATCACCTGGCCTCCTATTATCTTCCTTTACTTCTTCTGCTCTTTTCTTCCTAAACCAACAATCTTGCATCCAATGTCCTGGTTTTTTACAGAAATTACATATTTTCTTGATTCTCTGGTGATCCTTCCTTGAATGTCCTGGTTTGTTGTACCTAGCAAACTTTCCTCCAGTTGCTAGTGCTGTTGAATTTCCAGCATTCTTGCTTCTTTCTTCTTCAATCAACAATCTTGACATAAGTTCAGTCAATGTTTGTTTGTCTGATGGACTTGATTCCCATGCAGAGATAAAGTACTTCATACTTTCTGGTAGTGACATTAGAACCTTTGTGACTACCATTTTGTCACTAATTTCTTCTCCCAAGGCCTTCAGTGAGCCTTTTATTTCTTCTAGCTGAGACATGAATTCTGCTGCGTTTCCTTCTGTGTATTCTAGAGAGAAAAATCTCTGAGTCAGCAGATGTACACTTACTTGAGATGTATGCTCATAAATGGCTTTGAGCTTTGTCCACATTTCAGCTGCGGATTTGCATGACAGAATATGTGTCAAGACTTTTTCATCCAGTCTGGACACAATAATTTCCTGTGCTTTTGCATCCATAAGATCCCAATCATCGAAATTTGAAGATGGTCTTCGAGTGGTCCCGTTAACTACATCAAAATACCGTTTTGATTTGAGGGTTATTTCTACCTGGAACTTCCATGTTGTCCAGTTGTTTCCATTGAGTTTCACAATTGCAATAGAACCTGTTTGCTCTCCCATTGTTAATTTCGATCGTCGTATTGTGGCCCCAAACTGGGTTTTTCACACAGACTCGTTGGAGTACTGTTATTTTCTACCGGCGTCGATTATATTTATTACCACTTTATAGGCGCATCTGGGCCCATAACCTGATGAAAGGCCGTTTTTATTAGTGGTAATAATGGAAGATATTCAGTTTTAACTATTTATTGAGCAAAATTATACTTTATTAAATATCATTGCAAAAGCGCGCCACATGCCATCATTTTAGGTTATCTTAACTTTGGTTAACTTAAGTGATATCTTTGGTTATGTAGACAACTGTCATAAAACATAAAGTTGCCAACATATAAACTACAACACAGTTGTGGCTAGCAGACCAACAGCAGGTTCAATATATTTTAGTTAAAATGGTTTTATTGTTTTATTTCTAACATAAATCAACTCTAGAATACAAATACAACAACGAAAATGGAATAATGATATGCAAAAATGAAATTTATTTTATACAGCACACCTCTTTAAATGCCCCCCTCTACAGTGTGTCCCACTTACCATGCTCACCATGGGTATCTCAACAGTGAGAGATATGAGGTCGGTTAAATGACACCAAATGTAGAGTTTGTCAAGGCCTACTATCGAGCCTACTATGATGTGAAAAAATATTTTGATAAAATCTATTCGTTTTTGTTTTTTATGCAAAAAACAGATTTTGATCATTTTCATGTCTCCTCCGTGACTTGTTTATTTATGATAATATTCAAATAGGAATTTCACATTCTCATTGCAGTTTTTCAAAGTGATTTCGAGAAAATATGAAATGTATACCAAATCTTCTAGAATTTGAGATATCAGCACCAACTTCAGTTATTCAAATGAAGGTCATAGCTCACTATGACTTAGTAACAAATAACTTTTTTTTCTCACAGATGATATGTCGCAGTAATAGTTTTGTGTTGATAACAACGGAGTTTTCGTCATTTATACAAAAACAAAAAATTATTTGGAAGCCGCCATCTTGAATTTATGAATTTTAACAAAAAAATCATGATCTCCGACCTCAAAAACCCCCACTCACTAATTTTGAATGGAATCGGACCGAATCTTGTCCGCCATCTTGAAGCAGCCATTTTTTTTCAATATGGTGGACAAGATTTGGTCCGATTCCATTCAAAATTGGTAAGTGGGGGTTTTTGAGGTATAAGATCAAGATTTTTTGTTAAAATTCATAAATTCAAGATGGCGGCTTCCAAAGAACTTTTTGTTTTTGTATAAATGACGATAACTCCGTTGTTATCAGCACAAAACTATTACTGCGACATATCATCTATAAGAGAAAAAAAAGTTATTTGTAACTAAGTCATAGTGAGCTATGACCTACATTTGAAAAACTAAAGTTGGTGCTGATATCTCAAATTCTAGAAGATTTGGTATAAATTTCATATTTTTTTCGAAATCACTTCGAAAAACTGCCATGAGAGTGTGAAATTCCTATTTGAATATTTTCATAAATAAAGAAGTTACGGAGGGGACATGATGATGATCAAAATCTGTTTTTTGCATATAAAACAAAAACGAATAGATTTTATCAAAATATTTTTTCACATTATAGTTGGCCTTGACAAACTCCACATTTGGTGTCATTCTACTGACCTCGTATCTCTCACCGTTAAAAAGATACCCAGGTGAGCATGGTAAGTGGGACACACTGTATATCTCAGCTGTTATAGTCCTGATTTGTACTAGATTTGAACTGATATGAATAACCATCAAAATGATCAGTTTTTTATAGACAAACAACCTTTGCGACAGTGCCGTGATTTTTTATTGAAATATAAAGGGGTCGGTTCTTATCCTACTCCATAATATTGTTCTTCATGCTTTAGAACCTCCATATGCACAAGATTACCTCATTCTGAGTTAATGGGATCTTTTCATTTTCAGCCTCGAAAAAATAATGAATTGATAAATAAACTGCAAATTTTGGAATGTTCAATAGCTCCAGTAGATGATTGAAAATCAAGATATACTCTATGTTGAACTCTTGTTTCCTTCATTTCTTCAAATACCTTTATAATATTATTAGATTATTTTCAATTCCTTTCAAAGTATGTTTGAATCTTAAGTATTCTGATTGATTCTCAAATCCTTTTTAATAACTATTCAGTACTTCTCAATTACATTAATTACTTCGAAATGTCATTAAATATTTTCATTTCTTCCAAATATCACATACTTTAAATATGGTGTACACTTTTATGAGAGTTGTTTGCCCCTCTCCTGACATAATCCATGTGAGACATGGTCTCCTAAGACAAGTGTGCATATAGGAGTAGTGACCTATTTCTGATTGAATAATTTATGTTTTCAAGGAATTACAAGCAACAAATCCACAATTAGTTGCTGTGAGCAAAACAAAGCCTGTAAATTTGATTGTAGCAGCTTATGAAGAAGGTCAAAGACACTTTGGGGAGAATTATGTCCAAGAACTAGAAGAGAAGGCTAATAACTCCATTATACTTGAAAAATGTTCAGATATTAAGTGGCATTTCATTGGTCATCTTCAATCAAATAAGGTTAATAAGGTGTTATGTCTTCCGAATATTCATATGATCCAGACAGTGGATTCTCAAAAATTGGCTGCAACACTGAACAAGAATTGGCCAAAGTTCAGATCATCTGATGCTAAACTCAATATTATGATACAAGTGAACACAAGTGAAGAAGAAGGTACATAATCTTAGAATTCCATTTCAACCTTTGTGAAGTTTTAATATCCATATTCATCAACTGATGATGGCTATAGTCATATATACAGGGTGAGTCAAGCTGAACGCATCAGGCTATAATGGCCAAACGGTGAACTTTCTGAGAAATAATTTCAATCAGGCGAAATTATGTCGATCTGGACTAAATTTCAAAAATGGTGTGATGAATACAGAGTGTCTTGAGAAAAGGTGGCATATCAAAGTTGTACTTTTTCGAATGGAACACCCTATATTTTATTGCATTTCTGAATTCTATGATGAAAAATAAACTAACTTTGCTGAGGTTTCCCTATACCTAATTCTCTTAGTTTTCGAGATTTTTAAATTTTTCTAAAAATGTAAGGTATTAACAAAACATTAATATCATTGAAACCCGATAATTTGAATGTACCAATTTTCAACAGTATACTTCCAGTACTTCTAGCTGATAGATGGGGCATAAGTGGTCGATAAATACTATACGGGGTGTTTTATGTTGCCAGGTACTCTCACTGTAACTTCAAACTATAATAACTTGGTTAATTCAAATAGAACACCCAGTATTTTTTTGTTCCAAGTAATGCAGAATTCTATTCCCTTCCAAACTAAATTATATTTCCCAATACTATAGTCTCATACTTTCCAAGCTATTGCAGTTTCTTTGATATAATCCAGATAATAAACTATTGATTTCCATAACAACTACATTTCATGGAGATGGCTGGTCTTCAATACAGAAATATATGATACAAATCATAACGTCAAGATGGCTAATATCAGCTAGCTGAGTAATCTGTCAGTTGGTTATTTAATTCATTAGTAATTTGTCAATTTATAGAAAATGAAAAAGTTTACTGTTGATGAGAGAGTTGATATGATTTTAACCATTGGAGAGTGTCACGAAAATTGCTTCGTAGCATCAAGGGTATATGCACAAAAATATCCTGACAGGGAGCATCCAGATAAAAATGTTTCCCAAAGATTGTTAGCCCATTTCCGAGAGAATGGTACTGTTGAGTATAATAAACGGGAGATATTCAAACCAGTGAGAGGCAGTGAGGAAAATAATTTCGAAGTTTTGCAATCTGTCATTGAAGAACCTAATACAAGTACCAGAATTATATCTAGAGAAATAGGTATGAGTCAATCCAGTGTGAGCAGAATTCTCAAGACTCACAAATACCATCCATATCATATTGAAATGCATCAAAATTTATATGGAAGGGATTTTGAACACAGACTGGAGTTTTCTTTATGGTCCCTTGAGAAAGTTGGAGAAGACGAAAATTTCTTTGAATATGTTTTGTTCACAGACGAATCAACTTTCAATAATAATGGATTAGTTTACCGTCATAATTTTCATTATTATGATACTGAAAACAACCATAAGTTCCGAACCATCGATCGCCAAAACCGGTGGAGTATAAACGTCCTTGGTGGAATTGTGGGAAATTATTTGATTGGCCCCTATTTTTTTGATGGACATTTGACTGGGAGGAAATTTTTGGGATTTCTGAAAACAGATTTCTTGAATCTTCTAGAAGACATTCCTTTGGACGTGAGACGAAATATGTGGTTACAGTTAGACAGTGTGTCTGCACATTTCCAAAGAAGTGTCAGAAACTTTATCCAACGAAAGTTCCCAAATAAGTGGATAGGAAGAGGTAGCCCATGTAACTGGCCAGCAAGATCCCCCGACTTAACGTCAATGGATTTTTTCCTATGGGGTTATATAAAGAATATTGTTTATCGAACTCCACCTACTACCCCCGATGATATGAAAATGCGGATCAGCAATGCCTTTGCGACAGTTAGTCCTGATATTCTTAGAAACGTCAGAAGCTCCTTTGAAAACAGAATCAGACTGTGTATTCAAGAAGATGGTGGTGATTTTGAGAATTTATTATAATTTTTCAATTTTTTAATCGTTCCAATAACTTCCCATTCAGATTTTCATTATTTTCTCCAAATGAGAAGAAAAAATCCATAACCGATTAAAATATCAACTTGATGGTTTATTATGATTCGTATTCATATTCAGTATAAGAGACCAGCCGCCATCCCGATGAAATGTAGTTATTATGGAAATTAATCGTTTATTTTGATTATATCAAAGAAACCGCAATAGCTCGGAAAGTATGATACTATAGTATAGGGAAATTCAGTATAGTTTGGAAGGGAATTGAATTCTGCATTACTTGGAACGAAAAAATACTGGGTGTTCTATTTGAATAAACCAAGTTATTATAATTTGAAGTTATAGTGAGAGTACCTGGCAATATAAAACACCCCGTATAGTATTTATCGACCACTTATGCCCCACCTATCAGCTCTTAGTATGCGAAGTACACTGTTAAAAATTGGTACATTCAAATTATCGTGCTTCAATGATATTAAGGTTTTGTTAATAACTTGAATTTTTAGAAAAATTAATAAATCTCGAAAACTAAGAGAATTAGGTATAGGGAAACCTCAGCAAAGTCAGTTTATTTTTCATCGTAGAATTCAGAAATGCAATAAAATATAGGGTGTTTCATTTGAAAAAGTACAACTTTGATATGCCACCTTTTCTCGAGACACTCTGTATTCATCACACCATTTTCAAAATGTAGTCCAGATCGACATAATTTCGCCTGAATGAAATTATTTTTCAGAAAGTTCACCGATTGGCCATTATAGCCCGATGCGTTCAACTTGACTCACCCTGTATATATATACAGGGTGTCCCATGAGTAATGGATCAAAAGAAGTGGGGTGGTAGGGGGTGTCATTTGTAATCAAACTAACAGTATAGGTTGTTATCAAATTGTTGATGGTTCAAAAGTTATTAAATTTTTCTGAAGAATGCAACCCATTTGAGAAAAATTAATAACAAAAAGGCTGTTTGGAATGACCCCGTATGTTATACCATTTCGAAGTCTGTATTAAATGGGCAACTCTTTCTTATGATTGGTTATCTTTGTGGGGTAGTTTTTGAATCTGCCAGTGGCATTTAAAACGATAAGTTTGATTGGAAATGACCCCCCAATCACCCCACTTCTTCTGATCCATGACTTATAGGACACCCTGTAGGGTGTTTTTGAAATGAGTACATATATTCAGCACACCCATATGAAACAGTCTAACGAATTTACCCATGATATCAGATTTTTTCTAATTATTTTAATAAACAAGAAATTTTATCCCGAAAATTGAACACAAAACGAGAATAAATTAAAGTACACCAGTTAAAAACAATTTAAATGATTGAACTCCACGTGATTGTTCCATCCGCACGAAGATCTGAACAGAGGTGGCCTCAGAATTGCTACACGTGGAACTTTGGGTGGAAAAAGGGATCTAACCTCAAATGTTAGTTTGATCCCTATATTTTTTTTATTGGTGCCATTTGATAGTATATGTGGAGCTTTCTCAGGGTTTGAAATATTTGCACTTATTTCAATGCCACCCGGTATGATATTTATTATTGTGACCAGTCATCCAGTTCGATCCAGCCAAATTGTACTCCCCACTTTTTGGAGGCAAAATGATTCTGGGTGAAATTTTCTGAATTTTTAGTATGTTGTAGAATTCATACTAAAGAAGCTAGCAAAGCCACTCACTTTCAACATGAGACACATTCCATAATTTTAGGCAAATGTATAGAATAGAATAGAACTTTATTTACGGTTATCCATTGCATACAATATAATCACAAATATTATTACAAGATGGGAAAAAATATATACCTATGTAAATATTTAACAAATACAAATAAACATAAATAACAAGAGAATATCCTAATCAGTATGAATCTATCACAGTTATCACTCACAGTTGCTATATATCCTAGATCATTATGAATCTATATCACAGTAATCAAACACAGCTGCTTATAAAGGGGTACTATTAATGGTAATCAATGACTTCTTGAATAACTGAAACGAATTACTGAAAATGTCCAAATGTATACAATTATTATTGTATTCCCTTGGTATCCTTGAGAGAGGGCTATGCATGCCATAATTTGTGGAATGATGGTTAATGTAAAATAGTGCTTTGCTTCTAGTCCTACTGTTTGTACTTAGCTGAATTTCGGATACAAGTTCGGGACAGTCAATGATACCATTCAACAATTTATATAAAAAGAGCAAGTCTGTGTTGAACCTACGTTTTTCTAAAGTTTCCAAACCTGTGCTATTTTGAATGTTGTCATAATCATGATTCCAATTCATTCCCAGTCTGAATGCATAATGCCTGAGGAATTTTCTCTGTATTCCTTCAATTGTCCCGATATCAACACTGTAGTTAGGACACCAAATCACAGAAGCATATTCTAAGCCTGACCTAACAAGTGCACAGTATAATAATTTTAAACTATTAACTGACATATCCTTTGTGTTTCTCATAACAAATCCAAGATTACTATAGCCAATAGTAGCTACTTTCAAAATATGTTGTTTAAAGGTCATTTTATTATCAATCAAAATGCCTAAGTCTTTGATTTCAGCGACGCGAAGCAACGATTCATCTTTTATTTTATAATCAAATGTAAGTGGAGAGTTGGATCTAGAGAATGTTATGCAGAAACACTTGTTGACATTCAGACACAATGCATTAAGATCAGCCCAATTACAAAAATTTTCAATGTCATTCTGAAGCTCATTGCAATGATTGATATTTGAAATTGTTTTGTAGATTTTTACATCGTCAGCAAACACCAAATATTTTGAATTTTGTAACACTTCATTTAAATCATTGACAAACAGGCTGAACAGAATTGGACCACAATGGGAACCTTGAGGGACACCAGAAGAAACCTCAATAGCATTTGAAATGAAGTTATTAATTCTAACACATTGAACTCTTTCAATCAGAAAGCTATTTATCCATGTTAGGGCTTGACTGCCAATTCCAAGTGCTTTCAACTTAGCAATTAATAATGTGTGTTCAACTCTATCAAAAGCTTTTGTGAAATCAGTGTATACACTATCAACCTGAACACGATTTTCAAATGCATTTAAAATATTAGATTGATATATCATCAAATTTGTAACTGTCGATCTTCCCGAGTGGAAGTCATGCTGTTCTGGAATAATGATATGTCTAGAGGACCACTTTAGCTGTACGGAAATGAGTTTATCAAACAATTTGGGTATCTCAGATTGGATTGCAACACCCCGATAATTTGAAATATTTTCTTTATCTCCAGTTTTGTATATTGGTGTTATGAAAGTATTTTTCCAATACTGGGGAAAAACGGCAGTATTTAAAGATAGGCTGAACAGTATAAAAATAGGTCTGGTTAAAGTGTATACACATTTTTTCAAAATTATACCTGGTATACCATCAGGACCATAAGATAACTTGGGTTTCAGCTGACCTATTGCATTGAAGATATCTAAAATTGATATCGTGAATTTATGAAGTTCCATGGTTCTAGTAAAATTGTAATTTGGTATTTCAGTTGGGTATCAGAATATACTGATGAGAAGAACTTGGCAAATAACTTAGCAGTATTATTACCATCATTACTAAATTCATTGTTATAATAAGTGTGCATAGGATATTCATTGTTCTTTCTCATATCCTTGATATGTTTCCAAAAATATGAGGGATTTGAGGTTAGGTTGAATTCCAGTCTGTTGATATAATTGCTGTAGCATCCATTGCTAATTAATTTGCATTGATTTCGTAGAGAGGAAAACCTCAAGTAATCACAATGTAAACGAGTCTGTTTATATCTTTTATGAGCAATTTTCTTCTCAATGGTGAGTTTTCTTAGGTCGGCTGAAAACCAACTTGGAAAATTACTAGATCTAAACTTCTTTACAGGAACAAATATGTTGATTGCAGTATATAATATGTTATAAAATATTTCCAGGGCATTATTTACATCAGATACATCAAGAACAGAATCCCAATGGATATTTGCTAAAAAATCATTTAAGCCTATAAAATTTGTGCTTCTGAAATCATGATAATAAATGTCATATTTCAAAGAGTTACATTCATTTTCTGAGATTATTTCAAAGTTATAGGCAATGTGATGATAACTTTCGGATACTAACAAATCATCTGACTGAGTGATAATTATTTCCTGAACATGTGTGAAACATAAATCCAAAAACACACCCCTATCATTAGGTATTAAATTCACTTGACACATATTTAAAAAACTAAAACATTCATGTAAAATATAAGCTGTTGAATTGTGAGGATAATCAGCAATGAATGATGCTTCATCCCTGGACCAAACTGCTTCTGGAATGTTATAGTCACCCCAAATACAAAAACGATGTCCTGGGTAGGACGCACATAAATTTTCCACAACATGAGAGTGTTCAGAGTATACATTAACATCTGATCCTGGTGGAATATAAACGGCACCAACTATATATTTTATTTTTCCAATATTTAAAGAGACAAACAAATGCTCTACCTGATCATCATCTGAATTTCTCACCAATCTAGTAGATAGCTCCTTTCTAGTTATAATCATAACACCACCACCTCTACCCTTGATAATGGATCGACGATCCTTTCGATATATATTATAGTTATGAAGTTTCAGCTCACTGGATGAAAAATTTTCATTTAACCAAGTTTCTACCAAAATAATGATATCATATGAACATGATTCAATGGCTAGTTTGAGTTCTTTCAGCTTCGTTCTGATGCCACCCACATTGTGGTAGTAACAATTTAGTTTTTTGATGCATTAGCATAATCTCTATTAGCATTCTTGTATTCCACCACCATAGGAACACCCTTCACATATTTGATTGTAATATTTGATTCACCCTTACTCTTCCGATCAGCAAGCTCCACACGGGCAGCTTTCAACTGCTCTCTTTGAATCATAGTCAAATCAGCACCTACTTGATAGTTGATATTATCAGCCAAGTTTCTACGTCTTTTTAAACACATAGCAGGGATATCAGGATCATTGAAACTAATTTTCATTGGCCTGGGATTGTTACTAGGGCGCCCTAGGCGTACTGTTTTATAATTTCCTGCTTCAATTTCCATTGCATTCAACAAATCAACCACAATTTTTTTATCATGGTCGATCCTTGCCTTGATATCTCTGTCTTGGTTTTCAGGTACATTATAGAGCATGATATTTTTAGACCTTTGCATTCTATCATATATCTCACTATAAATATCACTAGTGTTATTCCCTGAATCTGAGGATTCCTGGCACTGTTTCATTTCAGTAATTTCCTTTCTCAATATTTTAATATCATTTTCTAATTTTGAGACCTGGTCATTTCTTTTCGTGTGAAAATTCTTCATTTCCTCGAACATTTTATCGATTTTCTTGCTTTGCTCGCTCATTCCTATAAGAAGTTGACTTATTATCAACACTACGTCTTTCAGCTGGACGTCATTTTTCATTAACAATTCCTCAACCTGTGTCTGAATTAAGGCGCCGACACCGTCCACTGAGACAGAATCAGATTGTTTACCTTTCCTGATTGACGGCAAAAAGTTATCTTTGGATTGGATAACCTCTTCATTCTTGCAGGTGGAACATATCCAATTATTCTTACCAGATCTTGTATATTGGGTATATATTTTATTGAATTCGCTTGTGGCGAGGCCCGAACATGATTTGTGATACCAGGAATTACACGAATTACACTCTAAACTACTAGAATTCTCTTTTATTGCAGAGTCACATTTCGGACATGTATACTTGCCCGCCATCTTGTATTAGTATGTATTACCCCATTCCCGTATGATTTACAGCACTCTGATAAATTAATTTTTAAATCTCATCTCAGATATTATTCAGTTAATTTATCATCGGAAATTGTGAAACTCATCAAGATTATATTTCCTGAAGATGCCACATTTGTTCACAATTTATGAAATTTCACACAATACCCATATTTTGTTCCTATTAGCAATTCAACTATATTTTGGCACAGTGTTCTCTGAATAGGATTCTGACATTTTAAAGTTTTCTCGAAATCAAATAATTCAGTGCATATAATGTGATGAGCATTAATATATAATATATTGAAAATTAGTCCAAATCAAAAACACCAGTGTGAAAGCAGCAACACAATATCATCCAGCAACGAATGAGATCTACACGGGCAGGCCGCAGAGATATGATATCAATGTAACTCTTTCAAATCGCATAGAAATGAACCGAGTTTAATTGACACGAATTATCACAGGGTGTGCAGAATTTAGTGGCAAACTTTCCAAATTTCGAAGCACTATATTTTTCTTATTTCAAATCGGAACTTTTTTTCTTATCAACAATAGAAATTCTCATCGTATCAAAAGGTATTTGCCAAAAACTCGTTTCATCAACTATTCTAACAGTCATTTGAAAGAATAAAAATCGAAAGAAGCTTTGATAAACAATTACTTGATACAACAAATTGTGTTCTTTTTGTCAATAGAAATGAACCTTGGCAATTAATAAATAGTCGGGAATTAACCAAAAAGTTAAATCATTTCCAGAACAACAAACACATCTATTCAGAATCAGAAATATGAATAACAATTCAAAACATACCTTATACTAGTAGATGTTATCTTCTGAGACCTGGAGGAAGGGCATCAGTGTCACAGCTTCCCGACTACCGACGAGAACGTATTTATCATTCTCAGGGAAGATCCGCGACGCGCCCTTACTTCAGAGTCCTAAGCACCTGATTTGCGGGCTGAGGACCGACAAGCCATTTTATCGAAGATGATTCATCAACAAGAAAAGACTTTCTGTGATCGTATTCAAAAGAAAAACAGAGCTAGAACTCGAACTGGCAGTCGAAATCTCGAGCCCGCTTCCTTACGTCTTTCAAATGTTGTCTATATTTTCGGAAACGTGACAGTAAGGAAATCAGGTCGATAGTCCAGGTTCGTTGAATTCAATGTCACGTCTGTGTTTATGTTGAACTACTATGAAAAAAAGTTCGTTCATGATTCGAAAATGTTTGAATTAATAAACAAAGACGTTACCGCTTAATGACTTCGAACCCTTTATGAATTTAAATGAAATCTAAGAAAATAACCCTATTCGTGACATGCTCCTCCTCGGAAAACGACGGCCCCCGTCGTTGAGAAATGGTCAGATGGGTACTCCTAGCACTACGTATACGAATCTAACATGAAAATCTCCCATCCTTAACATAAATCATCCATTTTCAAAACTCCCCTGAAAATGCCTATCAACAAACCTAACTTAAAAGTGTCCATATAGTACAGCTTACATTTGTGACTTCATCCACACTCTTCACTGTCTTTAGGTACTCCAAACTGTAGTCTCTGGGTTTCACCTCGGCTCTTCTGGCATCTTGCTTCAATTCCGTGGGTTAACTGACTGGTCAGATGTTGTCAATCAGCCTGGCTTAGTTAATCAACCTAGGACTGCCTGGCATGGCTTCGACGACCCGGGGCTGAACGTCTGGGTTGGCTAAATACCATATTCTGGTAACGTCTTCCCTGATTTCCTCTAATGATCGAGTTTTGTTTTCCCTGAGGATGCTATCCAGCGACTGTAGAGATGCCATCTCTCCATCACTTATGGCATGGCTCTCTGTATCCATCACTAACGTTCGTTGCTGTTGCAAACTACGGTCCATTCGTGCTGGCAAGATTTTATTGTTGTAGTCCTTCTGTTGGTTGCAGCGGTACCCTTAACAGTTGCCCCTCTGGATGTCGTCAGCCAATTCATTCCTCTTACTGTTGTTGATGCCAGAACGGTTCTTCCACTTTTTGTACGATGAAACCCATCAGTGCCTTTGTGTGTGCGATCACATGAAAACATAAACAGAAATATATGGCAGTATAAATCTTTACTTGAAACATATAAATAAACTTCATATGGTGATACCCCTCTGACTCATTATACTAAATAAAATTAAATCGACTAACGTACCGCGTAACTATATATTTTATTATTTTGAAACTAGCTTGAATTTATTATATCCGTATAGAGGTGACCGCTTTTGAATGACTCGAATATTGACATTGACTATTACATGTCATTGTCAATGACCCCAGTATGCATCACTCAGTTAATCAAATGAACTGAGCAACTCTTTCATTTGCCCATCGATAATTCTAATACTTATTGTTTTTTTTTTATCCTGATTATATTTCTTCTTTGATTTTTCCCATGATAAAATCTTCCAGATAATGTCTTGAAATTTGCCTTTATTAAAAATGTCGCTTCCACCTATTATTATGTTTTTCTATAGTTGAACTTGAATCTCATGTATGTGTTATGATACCTGATATCATAACAATCGCGAACTCGGATATTATTTATAAGCAAAACTGTTTCTGATGGTGAGCCAAACTAGATAAACATGACAACCCATTTCTTAATTTCTTGTTTCCCTGCTTATTTTTTTTCCACTAACTTGAATTATGATTTCCAAAGAAAACCATTCACCATGTTCAATTCTTTCCCAATTTGGATTCGCTGAAATACTTCTCTTTCATGAGCGAATGTCATTCAATCGGAATGACTGCCTTGCAAGAAATAACTTGTTTTGTATTCCTCGATTTTGACTTCATAATATGTTAGCTTCTTCGCATTTTTTTTTGGTATATCAAATACCTACACTTATAGTGATAAAATTGAATAATAACAAAGTGTGTATTAATTGGTTCTCTCATTTCGATTTTGTTAACAATAACAAATTCGTTCGAATGCAAATATCTATTAGAAATATCAACTAAACCAAGACTTTGATTTTATAATATTCGAATCGCGAGTTTCGGCCATTAGCTTGATGGAACAGTGAAGTGGGCATTTTATTTTTCCGGAGGGGAAATAATACTTGCCTAGAATCTCTTTTCTCTCGTGCCGTGGAATTCTCAAATTGTTATCTCGTCATCTCGGTCGTCTTGTTATTAGCACCAGCCTGCTTCATGTTTTGCTGGTCTTTATAACAATAGGTTCTGCTCAGTTTCGATTCATGACGACTTCTTCTTTGAACTCCTTGTTTCTTCATGGATTTCTTGTCCTTAAACATACTCACAAAAAAAACGATTACTATATTTTCGATTACTAGATGGACAACGATTGCCTCTGGAAATAAAACAATTCCCTTTGGAAACATGCTCATCTTGCGTTAAATACTATTGATATCGGCTCCCCAATTTCTACAGTATGATTCTGATTCTCTGATACCCGTTTTCTCCACAATATGTACTTCCTTTGGTACCAAAATGAATATTCACTTTGCGTGCTGTCTTCATATGTGCATCTGTGTCAGATCTGCTCTATCCTCCCTGCTCTAATTATTGAAAAATTCGTCTAATATCCTAATATTTTGAGCTCAAATATCCCGTGTTCTATATTACTTTTTCCGGGAGTCTGGGTGATGAAACCCTTGAGCTCTCTTGACGTTTGGTTGACCAACCTCAGCACATCATAGCACACCTAATAATGTATCAATTTCTCAGAATTTCATAAATTCGATAATCTCAAAATCTTAATAGGTACTCTCAATAATTCTCATGACCTCGATAATAGTTCCCAGTGGCTGCAAGAACCACACTTAATTGATGATTTTCGCTACTTCGGCTTGTGCAAAGCGGCAGATTATGTTATTTCTGTGATCCGTGACCAATTGCCTTCAAAATAAAACAAAAATCTAACTGCGCTTGAGAATGTACAGGTAACGATTTTTTTTTGCAACTTTGTTGCTCTCCCATTTCCTTATGTCACGCTCAAATTGTCAGATTATTGTAATGCACACTTTTGTGCATGTAATTAACGTACCATGTCTTAATTTGAGGCGCTCGAGTATTTCTGACGATCGATTTTTTTTTACTAATCTGATCGGCTACCCTCAACTTTCGACACCATATAAAAGGCCCATGTATGGTGGGAGTATTTCACAAGGTCCAAGGATCCCTCCTTATGTTAATCTCCCGCGCTCGAGTAAATCCCGAAATCCTAGCTTGGGCTTCCCTACTATTATGATTCTATTCAGCAGGCACTCTCTTTTTCGTTCTTAATGTGGTGCAAAAATTATGTTTTTTGTTATATTTTTTCAAGTGAATATCACTGAACCGATTTTAATCAAATTCCAGGAGAAAGTAGGAAATCACTAGTAGCACTCAAATGTGCAACAAGATATATGGCATGCCAATTATAAAATATATCATTATGACGTCACACTTTTTTGGGACACCCTGTATAATCGAAATTATTTACCTGGTATGCGCCCTATGATACAATTGAAGTCTGCAAAATATCAAACTCCTGACTCAACTGAAAACTGAGCTATAGAAGAGGTGAGAGATAAGATGCAGGACCCTGTAGAGGTGATTATACAAAAATAGGAATCTATGAAGTCTTATGCAGGATGTCGTGAACATGACTTCAATATGATTTAAAGAAGGCAAACATTTCAAATATTACCAAAAATTACCCACATGCACATGTTCGTAATGTCCTTCTTTATTCCTGCCATGCCTTGTGTATGGCAAAAGTCGAAGGCACTGAATTTGCTGGTTCATTTTCATTAGCAAAATATTTGAATGAGAAACAACCCTACTTATTTTTCCAAGTCCTAGTTTCTGGAGAATTCTAAAATTTTCAGTAATAAATATATCAATGCATCACAAAACCTAATTTTCATTATTGGAGCAATGAAATGAAATAAGGTTGGAAGATTTTGTAACTTTCTTATAGTAGGTGCACACATCCAGTTTTCAAATCCATATTCGATGCTCCATGTTTATCAATTTCTTCCATTCAACTGAACTGATTTTTCGTCATCAAAAAATACTCTTCAAGTGCAGGAAATTTATTTTCATGACATATTTAAGGTCCCTCATTTTTCCATTGGAACCTTCTACTAGTTCAACCATCAACAAAACACAGTTGATTTCGCGGTTTTTCATAGATTTGTTGATGCATAATTTATAAAATGTTATTGAATTGATTTGGTAATCATAATAAAGTTCATGTCTTGTACTAAAGAGAATCTAGAAATAGTATATTATGTAATAAGTGTTGTAAGAAGCATATTACGTACGAATGGAAAAGTTACACACGCAGCCGCGGAACGGCGAGTGCGTAACTCCATGAGTGCGTAATTACTTTACAACACGCATTACGTACTATAAATTTGTCAAACGAAGCCGAAGGCCGAGTTTGTTAACCCTTCGATTATCGTAATATGAAAAGGAATATTCTCAGATATATTTATGAACACAAAAAATGGATATACCGGGTGTCCAAGTTAACCTGTTCCAATGGTTCAGAATACTTAAATTTTGCATCCTCACTATAAATGTTTTATATTATATTATGTATTCATTTTTCGTCCTATTTCTGAATGTTCTGTGACTGGCTTGTATATATTACCAATGTATTTGTTATGTTTGTAATATGTAATTTAAGTGCAATAAATTATTATTATTATTATTATTATTATTATAATGGATTATCTCAGCTATTTCGAAAGATAAAAATTTGAACATTTCATGATCCCCAATTCGTTCAAGCAACCTTCAATTGAGAAAAACAGAAATTGAAAGTCATTTCCGGTTTGACCGGAACTGACTGACTTTTTTATTTCAAATAGCACCCTGTATATTTTTTGCAATTTTTGCTTTCTATTCAAAATCACCTTTCCAACGATGTATCACACTGTGTTTTACATTTGATTTGATGGAGAAAACGTCAATTGAAATTTTAATTGAAAGAATTGCAGTAGGCTACGATATTTTGTGTTATCTTGATTTTGACTTCAATAATAATTAATAATTCATGAACAATTTTGCATTCGAGATGATGAAGATAACGTCAAATTTCAAATTATTAGAATTGCAGTAGAACTGGAAGAATTAATAATTCTTAAATGAAAACCTTAGTGTGCCATGAAAACATTTGAATACATTTGTTTGTAACTTTGACAGTTAATAATTATTGTGTGCGTGTCAGAGAAACTAACATTCAAGTATGAATAACAGTGAAATTGATGATAACTTCACTAATCAAGAGAAATTGGATATATGATACTGATTTATGGAAAATGCGATAATAATCGTCGGGCTGCCCTACGTGCATACCGTGGTGCATACAGAGAGAAATACCCTGATAGACGAATGCCAAGCGCTATGTATTTCACACGCTTGGCTTCGTTTTGGCAACAAGTGGACCATTTTATAGAAAGCGTACTGTCTTTGAAAGAAAAAATGCTACGGACGAAGAGCATACCGTTGCAGTTTTAGGAAGAGTGGTTGTTGATCCCCATAGTTCTATCAGAAACATAGAACAGGAGAGCGGTATTTCTCGTTCATCAATTCAGCGCATTCTCAAAATTGTCAAATTCAAACCATTCAAAATTCATCTGCATCAAGGATTACTACCCACAGATTACGAGAGGAGACTTGCGTTTCTTGCTTGGTTAGCTACGGCACGTGAAGATGGTATTATCAGCTCGATATTGTGGTCAGATGAGAGTCGTTTCCATAATAATGCAACTGTAAATCGACATAATTGTCATTATTGGTCGCAAAATAATCCACACTGGCTAAGACAAACTAATTTTCAAGCTATCTGGGGAGTCAATGTATGGTGCGGCATGATTGATGGATTCATTTTAGGACCAAAATTTTACGATGGTACGTTAACTGGTCCAATGTACCTAGAATTCCTTCGACATGAACTTCCTCATTTTCTTGAAAATATTCGTTTACATATGCGTAGAAACATTCATTTTCAACAGGATCGTGCACCCCCCCACAATGCTATAGTGGTGAGGAATCATTCAAATAAAACATTTGGAGATAGATGGATCGGCACTCACGGACCGATAAGATGGCCTGCAAGATCTCCAGATTTAACACCGCTGGATTTCTTCCTTTGGGGGTATTTGAGAGATCGTGTGTACCAGACTCCTCCTATTGATTCAGAAGATCTAAAAAACAAAATAAGGAATGAATGTAGAGCCCTTAATGCTGAGGTGTTGAGAAGTGTTACTTGAACGCGTGAACTACTCCACCGAGCTGAAAGATGTGTAGAAGCAGTTGGTCAACATTTCGAACATATGCTCTAGTTATTATATTCTTGAGCCCCCTTTCTTTGTAATTTTCAAGATTACACAAAATATCATAGCCTACTGCAATTCTTTCAATTTGAAATTTCAATTGAAGTTTTCTCCATCATATCAAGTGTAAAATACAAAGTGTGATACATCGTTGGAAAGGTAATTTTGAGTAGAAAGCAAAAATTGCAAAAAATATACAGGGTGCTATATGAAAAAAAAAAGTCCGAGTCACTTCCGGTCAAACCGGAAGTGACTTTCAATTTTATTTTTTTCAGTTGAAGGTTCCATGTTCCATGGACGAATTGGAGATCATGAAATTTTCAAATTTCTATCTTTTGAAATAGCTGAGATAATCCGTTGGAACAGGTATACTGGGACACACGGTATATATAAAGAAATACATTGAGAATTGGCATTCTCCATGTGATGAAAATATTAATTCTTTCTCGGTTTATTCAACAGAAAACAACTCCTTTCTTGGCTATAGGCCACGACGAATATTGAATCACATCTATTGAACACACACGATAAGAATTCGAAAACAAAATCTTCTGAAGTAGAGAATTTGCATTCTTCTTCATATAAAGATATGCATATAATATCATCCTGAATATTCAACAGAAAACAACTACTTTCCTGACTATTTGCCACGTCGAACATTGAAATATATCTGAGAATATTCCTTTTCAATACTTTCACCCAATCAAGGGGTTCAAACTTGAACGATAGAAACTTGTTATTTTTATAGACCTCAATCGCAGATTCGTGATTAGGTTTTCTCTATTCAGAATTCCTTTCCACGTCCTGTATGATGAATATCAATTTATCATACATCCAAAAATCGTAATATGAGTTTACGATACGAGAGTAGTATAATAGTTCACCTACTACCAAAAAGCTAACTATTTAATCAAAAATATTCAATATTCCTTGAACTGACGATTCATTAGAAATATGTAATAAGCAAGTGTTGCTAGGGCTGGACGTATGGTTGTCGTGAATCTATTGTGTTCTCGGTTGTCACTCATTTGGCGAACTGTCAACTATGACGCGTGAATTTCAATTCGAAAAAAAATTCATCGGCATGAATTCGAATCAGGAAAGTTTAGATTCCGATATAGAAATATGGAAACTTTAGTACCTGCTGAATCCCGGGATAAGTACAAAAATATATATCAGTAGTACCAATCATGTCTATAAATATAATCAATTCTTGTTTTATTTCTCCGATTACCATTTATTTCAAATGAGGCTGTGGATATTGAACATTTTAATTGTAGATTATTACCTGATAATGTTATGTCTATATTCATGATAAATTGGTTCTTATTTTTTTTTTTGAGAAAAGATGAAATATGAAATTATATTTTTTTCACTTTACCGCACTAGTGCGGTAAAGTATCTCATCATGATACTAAAATCGGTGTCGTTTTGTTTCACATTACATATAGTAGTAGTAGGTAAAGGAAATTAACGTAATTTAATGAATGGAATACATAAAATATGAATATTATAAACACAATTTACACATTAACAAAAATGACCTCGAATACCCTGATAAACTGGTTCAAATATGCCCACCAGATGTATCGAAATCATCACCTTGCCAACAGAAACCTGATCTCTAAAGAATATGCAGCAAACCATTCCAAAATGGGATATTTATGTTATATGTAAATATGTTTTTGATAGAAATACTTAATGCATAGTGAATAACGCGTATTTCGACAAATCGTTTCGTTTTTTTTTTTGTTTGAAACGTTGAACATATATTTTGATTAGGCTGATTAATTTGCCTCAAATTAGCCATTCAATGAATACATATTTTATTCTATTCTATAATATATAATATAGAAATTATCGATAGCTCTCCTTGGTGGCTGATACTATGTTGTAAATTTGAATTGTCCAAATTCATCTTGGTTTTTGGTTACTTCAATGACTCTGTAGATATTGAAGAATTACTAGACATGTTACAAACCTCAGTGACTGAAATCTTAGAAACACACACTGAATGGCCTACCATTATTTGTGGAGATTTTAACTCTAGAGTTGGTGAATTTGCATAAATACCTGAAGAGTTGGTAGAAAACACAATTTTGTTCAGCTCTATGAAGAATAACGACAAGGTGATCAATTCACGAGGTCACTCTCTTCTAGATTTCATGTATAGCAACTACTTTTCGCTAATAAATGGGAGCGTAGCTTCAGACAGGCCTGCCAGTTATACTTTCATCTCACACGTTGGTAAAAGTGTTATTGATCTAGCCTTCTGTGATAACAATCATTTGAATGCTATTAAAAATCTGATAGTTCTAGACTATGCTACCCCCTCGGATCACTTGCCTCTACTCTTAGAGTTTGAAGTCGATGGTATCAGTAATTCAAACGTATCCTATTCAAGCTCTCAATCAGATCTTCAAAATCAAAAAATAATTCGATGGAATGACTCGCATATCTCATCTTATAAACATTTGATGAGTTTCTCTCCAAACGTCGGAGTATTTGGTTCGATCACAAATTGTTATGAAAATGTAGTGTATTCCATATGGAAAGTTGCGGAAGAGCTATCCTTGGTTCGAAATCTGATTCACATATCTAACTTCAGTAAAAGAAAACCTTGGTTTGATGCTGAATGTAATAATTTGAAACGAAGTACTAGACATACTCTATCACTATGTAGAAGAAATCATTTCTCTGACCCCTTCTTGACTGACTACCTTACCAAAAAGAAAGATTATAGAGCTTTACTGAAAGTCAAAAAGAAAAACTATGAAAACGAAATCATTGAAACGCTCAAAAATACAAATGATCAGAAACAATTCTGGAAAACAATCAAATCGTTTCGCCCTCATAAAAATCCACCCTGCCCTATTTCAACAACGGATTGGGAATTGTTCTATCATAATGCTTATCCCCCAAAAAATGTAACAGATCTCACATTCTATGATGCCGGCAATCCATTCTTAGATGCGCGAATAGAAATTACCGAAATAATCAACTGCTTGAAAAATTGCAAGCCAAATAAATCACCGGGAAACGACGGGATAACTTACGAACTCATCCGAAATTTACCTCAAAACTGGCTTTTGTATATGTGCAGATTTTTCAACGATATTATTTCATCAGAAGACATACCTGAAGCCTGGTCACTTACGATCATGACAATGTTGCATAAAAAGGTCCTATAAACGATCCATCTAACTACAGAGGGATAGCCCTTATCAACTGTTTAGCTAAAATATTCACCACAGTATTACTGAACCGATTAACCGCATGGTGTGAAGAGCACAATATAATCCCTGAAATCCAGTCTGGTTTCAGAAAAAATCGTGGATGTATTGACAACGTTTTTGTTTTAACATCAATATTACAAATCATTTTACGACTCAAAGGAAGAAAAGTATTTGCTGCTTTCGTCGATTTCAAGAGAGCTTTCGACTCGATCAAACACGATTTTCTTTGGAAAAAACTCTATAACTTGGGCATAAGCTCTAAATACCTCCGCATTTTGAAAAAGCTGTACGACAAGGCCAAAATGTCTGTTAAGACAAACCACGAACATACAAAAACTATTGACATTACTGAAGGGGTTTTACAGGGAGAACCGTTGAGTCCGTTATTGTTTTCGTTATACAGGGTGTTCATTTCAGGACTTCCCACCCTAATTTTCTCGAAATGTGTGTATGTTTTTGAAAAATCCCGAGACACGTCAACTACATTTTCGAGGGGGACATGGTTCTAAAATATTTTCAGCCCCGCGGCGTTGCCGCTTCTAACGAAAAGAAGCAACAACTTTGTTATTTCAAATAGAATACCCTGTATTTTATTGCATTTTTAGATTCTCCCTGAAAATCTGATTTCATCAATGTATCACACTTGGGGTCTAGCAGGAATGATTACAGAGATATAGGGTGTTCAAAATCGAGATTTTACAACTTTAGGATTTTTTTGAGTCGAAACTATTCATTATTGGTCAAAACGGCTTTCATGTCCCTATCTCAACTTTTGATTTACTATCTACTGACATTTATTTGAAACAAATACAGGGTGGTTCAAGATTCAGAATTTTGATCACCCTGTATTTGTTTCAAATAAATGTCAGTAGATAGTAAATCGAAAGCTGAGATAGGGACATGAAAGCCGTTTTGACCAATAATGAATAGTTTCGACTCAAAAAAATCCTAAAGTTGTAAAATCTCGATTTTGAACACCCTATATCTCTGTAATCATTCCTGCTAGACCCCAAGTGTGATACATTGATGAAATCAGCTTTTCAGGGAGAACCTAAAAATGCAATAAAATACAGGGTGTTCTATTTGAAATAACAAAGTTGTTGCTTCTTTTCGTTAGAAGCGGCAACGCCGCGGGGCTGAGAATATTTTAGAACCATGTCCCCCTCGAAAATGTAGTTGACGTGTCTCGGGATTTTTCAAAAACATACACACATTTCGAGAAAATTAGGGTGGGAAGTCCTGAAATGAACACCCTGTATATTCATGACATTGAATCATATTTTCAAGCCAAGGGTTGCGTTGGTCTGAACATAAACGGAAATAATGATCTTCAACTTCTTCTATATGCGGACGACCTAGTTATTCTTGGCTATTCCCAAAGTGATTTGCAGCGCAAACTAAATGTATTGGCAGAATATTCACTTGAGAATCATCTCACAGTCAACACCGTTAAAACTAAAGTTGTTGTTTTTGCTAAAGGTGGACATGGTTATCATAAAAAAATGAATTTCCATATTGATAAAAAACAAATAGAAGTAGTGAGTAAATTCACATATCTTGGAGTAGATTTCTCCTGCTCTGCGCTATTTTCAGAAATGGCGTTATCTACAGTCGTAAAAGCTAAACGTGCACTTGGTGCTGTCATGGAAATTATGTCTCGCTCCAAAATGTCTAGTTGGGAATCAAGAATTGAGTTATATAACTCAATCATTATTTCCTCTTTGTCATATTGCGTAGGGGTTTGGGGAATTAGATATCCAGATGTGCTAGAAAGAATCCAAGTAGCTTTCTTCAAAAGACTGCTGGGATTATCGAAAACCACCCCAGATTTCATTGTGAGGCTAGAATGTGGAGTCACGCAACTGTCTCACACAATTTTCAAAGCTGTTTTGTCATGGCTAAACAAACTCAGAACCATGGATAACACGCGCCTTCCAAAAATATGTTTTCTTCGCCTTTTACAGCTCGATGGTACCGATTATAGATACAATTGGGCTCTACAAGTGAAAGAATATTTTGTACAACTAGATCGAGAAGATATAGCAGCTAACTTTCACGAACTAAATTTGCACAGAATGAAATCAGTAATTCTAGACTCATATAAAACTTTTCTATTGCGGAATGAAAAAAACAGACTATCTCATTCAGAATACCCCAAGCTCTACAATTTTTTACCAAGTGAAAGTGGTTTACTCTATCTGAAATTACCGTTGCCGATACACATCATCAGACTAATTTGTCAAATACGAACTTGCAATAAATATTTCATTAATTTTACAATAAACGGTTTGTCGTACATAATTAAAACAAATGAAATCTGCACTATTTGTAATTTGAATTCAAACGAAACTATCGAGCATATTTTCTTTGAATGTCCTTTGTATCAGAGTGTGCGAGTATTTCTTAGACCGGAAATTGTGAACTTAGACGATCTGCTTGGGATACTTGATGCAGGTAACCCAAAATATCTACGAAAACTGACTTTTTTCATAACAGGCTTTCTGAAGATACGCTCATTCATTCTGAACGAATAGCTATAGTTATACAAGTTATTTTCATAGAAATCGAATTGAAGTTTGCATGATATGTATACGGATGTCATGTACGTATTTCATTTTATTTTATTTCTGTAGATCGATAATCACATCAATTAGTATTCTTCTTGCCATTTAAGTGTATATGTATAAATAGGCCTAATACTGTTACGATTAGTTCAACTTTCTGAACCAGCCAGGCCTTCCCAAACTCTTTGTTATAAGAATTGTGTATTCTTTTGAACAATAAATATATCTATCTATCTATATTCTATTCTATAATATTATGATCAATAGAACTTAAAATTCGATATATCAGTCATCAGGGCATGATTTTCTGATTAGTCTTGATGAACGATGCATTATTGAGACATTTATAAAGTTCAAGGCCAGAAAGGGAGCTCAATAATATCTTTCATCTGTGGCTACGGAATATCTCAGTTATTGTATGAAGTAGGTTTGTGAAATTTGGAGCGTCGATATAATGACATAAGAGCTAGAATTTGAGCATATTGACATGTCGAAGTTAACTTCCGGTCCGACCGGAAGTAACATTAACTTTCTTATTTTGAATGGAAACCCTATTTCTTTTCTTTTCGCTTTATTCAGCATTCAATTCCCTTTCTAATGACATATCACAAGTTGGTATCTAACCAGAAGCTAGATCAGACAAAATTATTATTGAAATTCATCGAGTAGGCCGTGGAAGCAAAATGAAAGCCAAAAATTGAAAAGTTGGCTTGGTCTGTGCCATCGTCCATAGATATTCTAATATCTACCTATGGAGGATGTTTGTGCTATTCAAAAATATTAACAAGTAGGCTGATTAAGATGTATTTTGGAATGAAACAAAAAAGAAACGAGAGCTGCTATCCATATTATTTTGACGTTCGAAGTAGTGTTTTTGATTCTGCCATTTTAAAAGGGTTTGGAAATCGAAATCAGTTAGTGGAATATTAAAAAAATGCCCCGTTATTCACGAACCGAACAAATTGACATGCTTCTCATTTATGGTGAAGACCTGAGCCTGATGTTCACGAAGACCAACAAGCATTTGTTATCAATGAGGAAACTGAAATTAATGTATTAGCTTTAGTACAATATGATAGCACAATTTCCTCAAGGCAGATTGGCGCCGAATTAGCTATAAGTAAGGACTCTGCTAGGAAAATTTTGAAAAACATCGATTTAAATCCTGCAAGTATCAGTTGCATCAACATTTGTAAGAAAATGACGTTGAAAGGTGCCTGGAATATTGTAATTGGTTTCTTCGACAAAATGCTGAGAATCACCTATTTAACTATTATAGTATCTTGTTTACGGACGAGTCAAGATTTACCAACAATGGATTATTTAACAGGAATAATACAAGGTAGGTACTGTACTTTATTTGGATTATTGTCGATAGTCGAAGTGTAAAGTGCTGAAAGTGTGAACGGTCTTTTGTTCCAGGTACTGGGCGATAGAAAACGAGCACCGGTTTCGACAAGGCGGCTTCCAGGAGAGATTTGGTGTGAATGTTTGGGCAGGAATAGTTGGAACTCATATTGTTGGCCCCATTCTTTATCAAGGCCAACTAACCGGAGAGAGATTCTTTAGTTTTTTAACGAATGAAATTTCGGAATTTATTAACAACCTACCAGCGGAAATGACTGAGAGAATGTACTTCCAGCAAGATGGCGCCCCTCCGCATAATTCAAGAATAGCGAGAAAGTATCTTCAAAATCGCTTTCGAAAGAGACTTATAACAACCCATGGTCCAGTCAGGTGGCCACCAAGGTCACCTGATCTTACTCCATGCGACTTTTTTTCTATGGGGGCATCTTAAAAATAGGGTGTATTCCACACAGCACACAACTCTACATGAGCCAGCAGTAAAAATTCGTAGAGCTTTCCAAGATATCACGCCCCAAATGTTGAGAAACGTTTTACATGAAAATATCACCAGAGTCAATAAATGTATTGACGCTGAGGGAATGCATTTCGAACATTTGTTTTGAATTTATTTTATCTTTAATCCTATCAATTCGAATTTTTTTTTTGATATGTCTGTTTTTTTGTTATTTGAAGAATAATAATTGAATTTTTTGGTATTTCATTTCAAAAAATGACTTTCAATTATATCATTAGAAAGGAATGGTAATGCTGAATAGTACAGGCAAGAAAAAGTTGTATGTTCCTACTTAAGTTATGGACCTACAGAGTATTGTTTTTTTCCCAATTTTTCCAATATTTTTTTGGCGGCTTTTTATAACGCCGACGAAAGAAAATAAAATATCACAGTAGTAGCAACTGTTATCAAGTGACGTATGGTTTCCAAAGCCAACTTTTCAATTTTTGGCTTTCATTTTGCTTCCACGGCCTACTCGGTGAATTTCAATGATAATGTTTTTCTCATCTAGTTTCTGGTTAGATACCAACTTGTGATATGTCATTAGAAAGGGAATTGAATGCTGAATAAAGCGAAAAGAAAAAAATAGGGTTTCCATTTAAAATTAGAAAGTTGATGTTACTTACGGTCAGACCGGAAGTTAACTTCGACATGTCAATATGCTCAAATTCTAGCTCTAATGTCATTATATCGATGCTCCAAATTTCACAAACCTACTTCATACAATAACTGAGATATTCCGTAGGTAATACTTCCGTAGCCACCCGGTATATGTTTTATTTTTGTCGGTTTCAAGTTTCCAGGAATGATATCTTTTGCTTGTGATTTTAACTTTCATTTATTTTATCTGGTGATTTACCGCAAAATGTCACTGCGTATGGGAATTTTCCTACCAGAGAGCCTGAAAGAAAAATTCAATCGATTGTCAGTGACACTTAGTGTTGGAAAATGAAATGAATGAAAAATATTATTCTTTCCGAATTTGATGAAAATGGTAAATTCAAGATAAATTGATGAAAACAACATCTGTCACTGAGTAGTGTAAATATTGAAATGAGAAGGCAATTTGATAAGAATAATATTTTAATTTTTTCTATTTTTGTGATGTCTAGGGGGCGACAAAATATTTTGTGCTCCGGGCGCCAAGTGGTCTTTGTCAAGCCCTGCAGCTGTTCATGAATCGAGCTGAAAATTTCAATCTCGTGAAAGTGCGCCTATCAATTGATTTCCTGTTCCAGAAAAAAATGGAATTTCCCCTGACCAAGTCTGTGATATGACAAAATTTGTGCTGAACGAATGTAGCAACCTTCACCTAGCCGGCCTAATGACCATAGGAAGATTCGGATATGATCCAACAGATGGCCCAAATCCTGACTTCGTCACCTTGAAGCGCTGTAGGGATGACGTTTGTCAAAGTCAAGGAGTCGACTGGAAAAATATAGGATTGTCAATGGGAATGTCGGATGATTTCGAACATGCGGTAGGTAACTGTAGTTCTTCCCTCAAGGATAGAATTCATCTCAAATATTGACCTGAGATCAGCAACATTTTGATTTATAGTTATCTCCGGAACAAAAATCAAATAGTTTTCTGACTTCGTTAACGTTAGATTGCTCAATACAGCGATATTTCCAAACAACATAAACCACCATTTGACAAAACTATGTACTATACATTTTTTTAACTGACTCAGCCGTTACTTGATGGAAATCAATAGTAAATGTAAAAAACTTCACAAAAGATGAGATTTCCACAACATTCTTGATCACATGACATATTTCGCAGTAGCTTCTTCAGGTGGAATACTGGTACAATAAAGTAAGCTCACATTGACTTTCATGTCCTACTTTCCCAGCCTAAAGGATCAGGATTATCTGTGGAACGGTTCTATAAACCTTCATTTTCGTAAAGTGACACAATATCTACCTAAACATACGGTTTACTGGATTAACTTGAAAGGGCTGATAGCGATCTACCTAAACATACGGTTTACTGGATTAACCTGAAAGGGCTGATAGCGAATGTATATTATCAACTACTAAGAAACCAAATTCAACGGCGGTGAATTATTGAGGTCTGGTTAGGTTAGGTAAAGCCTCCAAATTGATCAATCCATTATATTTGGTAACTAGGAGATGTTAGTGGCGTACTACAAAAAAGTTTGGGGGGATAAAGAAACCTTACCCCCAAAAACATATCACCCTGTAGATTTCAACCACCTTCAGGATGCTTAAAATGATGATTTTTTTTCTACTAAGTATTAACTACACTCAATTCAAATATCTTTAGAAGTGAAGATATTTCAATGAAAAGAAAAAAATAATTGAAATTTCACCCTCTGGAGCTCCGCTACTGATCGACATCGGACCCATGTTAACATGAACCTTTTCAATTGAAATGATGAGATCTATCACTCATCTCAGTTTGTACCTTGAAACCTGAATCACCCTGTATATCCAGCTATAATTCGGAATATGGGTTACACTGTTGGGCTCACCATTGGGATGCCAAATGGTCTTGAGAATATACAGGAAGATATCTTTTCAGGGGCACACCCCCTTTTTTCACCCTGAATTTTTTTGTGACGCGTCACTGGTGAATTCAATGATGAAATCGATAGTTCATTCAGAATATTCTTGTTCTGTTCTTTTTCGTATCTACTAAAAAATTATTGATTTTTTTTTGTAATTCGTGTTTTAAAATTTTGGCTACGCACGGAAGGACCACCGCGATCTATCCATCGGTTAGAGAATAGCTCATTCGAAGTATTTCTGGCTATAACAATGAACTGTATTGGTGCACCATCATGCATAAACCACATACGACGTCGAACATTCAGTGGAACGTCTCTCAGAAGCTGATGCAATTGATTCCGTAAGAAGTTGGCGTAAGACTGACCCGTCAATGTTCCATCAATGAAAAAATTCCTATTCAAATTGTTTTAATTATTCCCGTCCAGATTGCTACTAAATTTGCCTTAGTGAACTAAATGCTGAATAACGTGAGGTTTTTCTTCTGCACAACAGTGGGTATTGTGGCAATTGGAAACACCATCTCTTGAAAAACCAGTTTCATCAGTGAATAAAACAGTTTGCCGATTGCAAAATTCTATCCGTGGAAGAAAATAACGTTCATCTAACGCTTGCACTTGCTGAATATGTTAAAGATGTAGAAGTTGCTATCGCAATACCCTCCACACTGTAGTATGTCCAATATTTTCATGAGTTGATATACGTCGGGTATAAAAAAAAATCGCTGCTCAGCTACAAGGGTTCTTACTCTTTTTGGCCTGCTATTATCCGACAAACGTTTTTTAAAACAACTTGAATTCCTCAAACGTTCGTGTATTTTCTGAAACATTTTTCATCCGGTAGTGATAAGGAAATTGATCAATATAGATGAGTCGTCTTGTATCTGCTGCATTAGACTGGGCCATTCCATACATCAAATCAATGCTTATCTGCCATTTTTTCATTCGTTTGATCCATATTTTAGAGTTTTCAAGTGAACACTAGTATAGACAGAAAGGAAAATTAATTAGCAGTAATGAGGGCTGAAATTATTGTCCACCAGATTGCGCTGCTGAGACGTGATGGCAGAGCTGGTAGGACAGATAGGTATACTTCTTATTCTCTTGTCATTCGGCCTCTTCCTATAATATCTTCTTCACTCTCAATGCAAGAATTGCGCGTGAAGTTCCACATTGAAAGTGAAAGACGCAACTTGAGTTTGTCTATTTGTATGCATATGTCACATTATTTTTCCAGAATGTTTTAGATAAAACAGGCCACATCCTTCAGGGCTATATCTGGTGAAGTTTTTGAATTTTTGTATTCTAGTAACGCCAACTGGCGTGACTGAAAATGTTACCCCTCATTATCCTAGTAATACAACAATAACAGGTCAATTAATTGGTCTTTGACATAATCCACAGTAATAATAGCCTTCTTTCGGAAAGAAAAGAAAAATGGTTGAGATTGCAGTATTCGTCGGCAGTAAGTCGTGGGAAATGATTATCAAGAAGTTACTTTTTTAATACATTCTGTATGGTTTATTCATGTATCTAGAAAGGAAGTATAATCAAGCAAATTTAGTTCAATTCAATTATCTCAATGTAGTTGGAGAATATGAACATCTTTTTTTCAAGATTCCCAACACCCTATTACTCAGAAACAATGATATTTGGCATAGGTACTTTTTCGTTCCGTGCATAGCAAAAATATGAAAACACTAATTACAGACAATATCTGATTTTTTTTTTCTAAATAACGTTCGCAGGAACGAAAAACCTACAAGAAAACAAAAATACTCTGAAGAAACCATATAGTGCACCATGTTTCATTGAATCCACCAGTGGCACACCACAAAAATGTTCAGGTTGAAAAAGGGGGTTGTGACCCCTGAAAAAATATGTTCCTGTATATTCTCAAGACCATTTGGCATGCCCAATGATGCGAGCCCTACAGTGTAACCTGAGTGTAACCCGTATTCCGAATTTGAGCCAAATGTCATGGAACATTATGGAGTAAGGGAAACAGAGTTGAAAGGTTTTAAAAAGTAACTTCAAAGAAGGAAACAAATTGTGAAAATCAAAAATGAGTATAGTGACAGTCAAACAATGAAAATAGGTGTTCCCCAAGGGACAGTTATTGACCCCATAGATACTGTTTATCATATAGTTATATCAACTCACTTTTACTCATGAACACAGAAGGCATCTCAATATCTTATGTAGATGATACAGTCCTTTATCTTCGAAGGAAGTACATATGGTCAAACAAAGGGTAATAGAAGGAATGAAAATGATCAAAAACTAGTTAGACCTCAACATGTCTCTGAATATATCGAAAACTCTTTACATAGGTTTCACTCTATCTGCAAATGCAAATAGGCCAGATTTTAACCAGATACACATTGACGATCCCGATTTCATTATCAAGAAGGCTGAGAAGCCTAAATATCTAGGAATATTTATTGATAAAAACCTAATTAAAATATAACTTAAAATATAACCCTTCATAATCAAAATCATTCTGAATAAAAAACTAATAACCATGATCTACCAGTCCCTTTGTTCAGTCTCTCATACGATATGGCATAATTGCATGGGGAGGGCTTCATGATTATGCACTTCGACAACTAAATACAATTCAGAAATATATTTTGAAATATAACATCACAAGAATAAACTACTACAAATCAGTATCGAATGTCAGATCCCTATATTTTTACGCAAGTTGTATGTACTATGTCAAATTGAAAAATAAAAAATATACTAATCACTTGTACCAAACAAGACAACACAGCAAAAAAAATGGTAAACATACCCTTTTGTAGATACCTATACCTATACCGATGGTTTATCAATGTGATAGGACCAAAAATCTGCAATACTGTACCCTAAGTATCAAAAAACGAAAAATGCGAAAAACATTTCCAGAGCAACTAAAGAGTTCATAAACAAACATTACAATACTTTAACTGCTTCACAATAGAATACTCCATAACAATAGTGTATTTAAAAATGTACTACTGTAGAAATTTATGAATTGAAAGCTTCACCTACTACTTTTATAACGAATTTGTGATTGAAATTGCTACTATCTCTATATTAAATTTGTCAATATGTAATAGTATATTATGTAACAAGTGTTATAAACGTCCTTTTAGTAACGAGTATTTTAAGCACGAGCGGAGCAGAGCGAAGCGAGTGTTTAATAAACAAGTGTCTAGAAGAGTTTATAAACGCGTTACATACTATGATTTTTCTACGAACTCCGAAAATTACATTAACATACCTGCAATTCCTGCTAACCTACAAAATAATTCGAAAGGAATGGGAATTGAGAACATAATACATGCAACTGCATGCAACCAGCGAGACACGTATAAGTGATATTGGTTGTAGATGTGTCCAGTCCATTGCTTACTAACCTTTGTTTCACGTTTATTGTTTTAGCGCAGAACAAATAAATTGTTCTCAAAGATGGATGCTTCATTTTTACACTTCTAGGAGATATGCAAGTACCAAAACATCCTCTTCGATTTCACTTTCGTCTACATTCCGCATATATTTTTAATGAAGAACTCTGATACAAACGAATATTTTTGAATAATTTTGATACACAATTCGAAAATAACAGTTGACAGTTAATACAATTGACAGGCCAGACATGTCTCAAATTACTGAAGCTGTGTTTAATGAACTGCGTTGCCATGGTAATGTGTTTAAGAAATCGTGTTGCCATGGTAACGTGTTTAATATTTCGAATAAATCACAGATCGACAATCCGTGATTAATCGATCATTTAGCGTGGTACATATCCGTACGCTAAATGCCATTTTAGTTATGTGAGTAGAAAAACTCACTTTTTGCACATATCAGGTACTCGCACCTAGGTTCACTTATTTGAAATGAAATGAAAATGAAAAAAAAATGAAACTGCAGGAGCTATAAGGAAAGAACTAAAAAATCTTTAAATTTCAACACTGTAACTCGGAAACAAAAGAGTTTTGGACATATGTTTATAGGAACTTTTATCATTTTTTGAGATGGTCTATCACCCCTAGGAGTGCGTCTCACATATTACGGAACACCCGTAATCTTTTGTAAAATGTCAGTCATTTTATTTAAAAATTGAAATTCAATTCTCAAGGTAAACTTTTTTCAGGGATATATCAGATTGTAGGTCGACTATTTCTTCACTATTATTGAGGCTTTGTCTAAATTATACTATCATTGTGAGATATCCATGTGTAGCATCTACAAACATGAGGACGGTCGAAAACAATGTTAGGAGATTAAAATAAGTTTTAATCTTCTCCTGAAGATGCTAACATAGTTAGCGAAACACGTGTCGGGGCGTTAAAAAATCGGTTTGGTTGGTGGTAAAACAGTGTAGTGTATAATGATACATTATGATGATTTTTGTTTTGTTCTGATTCTGTTGTAAGTTCTCTTCTTGTTATCATTTGTGATTTCTGAACCCTGGACATACTATCTGATGCTCAATTTACTGAAAGTTCAAGCCTGCATACAATCTTTTATAGATTCGGAAGAAGCCAAAATATATTTGATTTGAACATTTCTGCTCTGATGATAGCATCAAAAGTTTGTGTTCTCAATAACCTTCTGAAATAAATAATGTATTATTATTTCATGTCCAGTACCTACCTATACAATCAATTTCTTGATTCAGATACCAACCTTCATTGAATCTACTGAGAGTTCAAGCCTGCATACAATATTTTATAGATTCCGAAGGAGCCAAAATTTCTTGGAATGAAACATCTCTGCTCTGATAATATGATATCAAGTTTGTGTTCTCTATAACTTCCTGAAACAAATAATGTATTGATATTTTATGTCCAGTAGGTATACCTACTATCAATATGATTTGATTCCTACCTAGTACCTTTATTGTATCTACTGAAAGTTAAAGCCTGCATTCAATCTTTTATAGATTCCAAAGAAGCCAAAATATGTTGGAATATCAAACATCTCTGATCTGATGATGTAATGATCAAGTTTGTGTTCTCATCAATAACCTCCTGGAACAATTAATAATGTATTAATATTTCATGTCCACTACCTATTATCAATGAGTTGATTCAGGTAGGTACCTATCTTTATTGAATTCACTGAAAGTTCAAGCCTTCATACAATGTTTGATAGATTCCGTAGAAGCCAAAATATCTTGGAATGAAACATCTCTGCTCTGATGATATCATCAAGTTTGTGTTCTCAATAACCTCCTGAAATAAAATAATATATTCAATATTTCATGTCTATTACCTACTATCAATGATTTGAATAATTAATCACCTGTATTTCTTATTATCTCACCAATTTCTCAGAGAAATATTATCATGGGACATAACCTCACTTCTAGTATTTCTAGTTGTCTTCTTCTTCTTCCTTTTGGCTTCGTCGACACGTTATTTCATGGAATGTCATCTGAAGACATCCGTAGGCACGACATCCGCTGCAGCCTCAGGCTGTCACTGAAAGAACTTCTCTAGGACAATTACGGCGCTAAATCTACGCCTGATGATGTTCTTAGGTTGTAGAAAATGTAACGTCCTCTCTAGGCGTTTGGCGACATATTGAGGATGACCCTAGGCGATTGTGTGCTATCTGGGTAATAACATCAGCGCACAAGTCAGAGAGAATCAATAAACTGCTATTTTTCATTCATATCCACGGATATTTATTTAGGGTCACTGTACAAAATCCGATAACTTTGGCAAGTAAAGATGTTGAAGCCATAGCCACTCCATTGATTTGCCCATCAGTTAAATATATTGGTAAATTATGATTTTCCACCAAATTTTGGCTCACGAAACTTTTGGAACTCGCTGTGTCCGCTAATGCATCGGTTTCTAATCCATTGACTTTTATTCGAATAACAGCTTTTCCATACAGAAAATCATGGTTATTCGAATTCTTAGTCTAATTCACACATGATAATGACAGCTCACTTATGATTTGTGTGGTGACATTTTAAGAATTGACAATAATCACATTATTCCAAACATTTTTCATTCAAAAATTGCTTTCAGCTGTAATGAGATTTATAGTTTTTGTTTCAACTTTAGTTGGTTTGAAGAATATTTCATTTTTCAACTTTTGCAACTGTTCCGATTCCGGTTGCTACTTTTCATTCCGTCTCACTACAAGAAATAACGGGGCATGACTGTTGACAATTGTCAAAAAATGACATTGGATTGACGAAAAACGAAACTATCTGAGAGTAGAAGACATTTAGAAAACATTTTTATCGCGTGGTTCACGAGTTTATGATTCTTCCAAGTGAGTCAGGTTCAATATCTTCATTCCCTGATAAAATGAATTCTCTCGATCTCAGAGAACCCTCTCCAATCACCACAATTACTGTTCCAAATATGCGTTGATTTATATTTTCGATTTTCAACTAGTATTATGATTCTGAAATTATTCGGACCCAAATATACAGGGTGTCCCATAAGTAATGGATCAAAAGAAGTGGGGTGGTAGGAGGGGGGGGGGGGGGTCATTCGTAATCAAACTAATGGTATATGTTGTTATCAAATTGTTGATGGTTCAGAAGTTATTCAATTTTATGATAAATGCGACCCATTTGAAAAAAATTAATAACAAAAAGACTGTTTTGAATAACTCCATATGTTATAATACCATTTCAGAATCTGTATTAAATGGGCAACTTTTTCTTAGGATTGGTAGTTTTTAAATCTGCCAGCGGCAATTGAAAATCGACTTAAATATTCCATTCGATTGATTTTTCTCAGTTAATTGCCCAACAAACAATGAACTACCGGGAAGTTATTGGCCCAATGCTTTCTTTGCTGGGGGAATGACTTCAGCGGCAAAAATCGGTTGGCCTTTCACATTCTTGCAGTCACTTTGCCAGTGAAGCAAATAAGTTTTGGCCCTTCACCGTTATAAATATAACCTCTATCATCTTTATGTCAATTCTCTTATGCAAGGTCATGAAGTTTCTCGTTTTATTTGTGAACGTCATTCTGTTCCCACCACTGCTACCAGAATGGAACAAATGAAACGCAACTATTGACATTGACAGTTTTATCTACCTAGGTAAAATTCAAATTAATCTTTACTTACCTATGTTGAAAAATTGTAACTTCTCATTAGATGAAATCCTCGAATAATGGTGATTTCTCAGGTTAGCGATGAAAAAAATATATTTCAAGCTACTGCCCACTGCAAATAATGATTCTTAATTCAGCTCAGTCAAATTATCGAATTTGTGAAATATACATATTTTTATCATTCCATTATTATTACAGGTTGAGCTGGGTAGTACCAACGTTCGAGTTGGATCATCAATATTCGGTTACAGAGTGAAGAAGAAATGAATATTTTCAAAATAATAGTTTATCTTGAGATTATGACATGTGAATATTGTTATTGATATATAATTTTATTTAAATCGAGAATATTGTTTTATTTTTCTAGATATATTCTTGTACTGTAATCAACTACCTGTCTGTTCTACTCAATAACTTCGTTAGAGATGTTAACATAGTGTGGAAAGAAAAGATCATAAATCTTACGAAGTATTTCCATCGCGAAAAGGGATGAGAAAGAGGGACGTGTGAAAGCCATGTGTTCACAAATATGACATGGCTCTCTTACTCAAAAGGTATACGAACCAAATGAAAAGTGAGATTGATGATGGTTTGAAATATTTCTTACTCCATGGATGATATGTCATCAGCAACCTCATCATATTAATTATTTTGTTATAATTCTCAGTATCGTAAAATATCAACCTGTAAAATATAAAATACACGTTATTAATAATTATATTATATTTAATTCATTTTAAATTACTAGTCGATAAGGCTGTTCGTCTGAGACCATCAAGAAGATGAAGAATAATGAAACAAGATATGATATATGGTACATCCAGTCTCTCTTGATTGAATTTTTACAATCCTTATACATGTTAAAGTCATTTATTGTTTATTCTTTCTGTATACAACACATTCATCATTCACATTATTTTGTAAAGAGGTGTTGGCACATCTGCAGGTGTGCCTGGGCGTCCCTCCGCTTGGCGCAGAGGTGGCCCTTTGTATAGGTAATCTCACAGAAAGTACCCAAAAGAGGGTGGGGGAACTGTTCAGACGCGATCAGTGTGGGGAGAGTCTCGCGTTTTTGGTTCCTTACACCTTTACCACTGCGCTATAGGAACCTTATTTATAAATGAAATGGATAGCAAGATGTCAACATGCACTTCATTTTAGTAGGATAATTAGCATTGCGGCTGATGAATATAGGGTGGGTCATGGGAAACATAAGTATTGATACAAAAGAATAAAACACCATGTCATATCCCTAACAACACGAGTAGGTATGTCCCAGGGACGTCCTTCATTTTCTACGATGACGTCCGTGGGATATCCTGTGTCGGGACATGGTACATATACTAGGGACGTCCCAGGGACATCCGCTTTCCACAAAAAGAGGCATCCCAGGGATGTCCTTCTGGTACGTCCCTGGGATGTACCAAGAACGAAGAAAGGATATCCCTAGGACGTCCTAAGGATATCCCAGGGTATCGACAAAAGTCGAGTACGGATTGAACCCGGGACCTTTCGCTTATCAGGCACGCATCTTACTCCATTGGCTATTGAGCCTCCTGAAGATTTGTGTACTAAACAGATTTATAAACAAGACTTAACTACAGAAACCTGAATAAATACAACTTTGTTAGGATTTGGGTATATAATTATTATATCATACTTGCGATGGGTGTTTGAAAATTAGGGGCATTATGCATGTACGATTTCTGTTTGCGAAAAATGGTAATTTCTCGAGAAGTTCTGAAACTTTATTCTTTATTTTCATTACGATTATTTTCCGGAAGAAAAACATACATTTTCAAAAAAATGAAACTTAATACTTTGATGAAATTCAATGACTGATGATGTGAATGGATATCAGATATTCCAGGGACACGAATAGGATAACCTAGGGGATGTACCGGGCGGGATGTCCACTGGACAACCACTGCGCGACATCCCCTGGATGCCCCAATCATGTCCTTGTACCGCGAGACAAAAAAGGGACGTACCTATAGGACATCCCTACGTGTTGTTAGGGATATGCATAGTGCCTAAAGTTGTTCCCCTATCATCCTATGCGTGTCCCAGAAGTCCTGATAGGGATAGTATATTTTTACCATACATCTTCTCACTGTGATGCCCCATATTAATTATCCATCTTGAAGTAAAACATGACACATATATATATATAGCAATACATGCAAATATACATCATTCATAAATGATACATATCAAATACACTTACATCATCTTGGGATCTTTCATCCACCTTGTTTTAGATTGCAATATTCCTATCTCAGAGATAATTACAATGATTGTATACCTCCAATTTGAAGCTGCTATAATATGTGCTATAAATCATCTCACATATTTTAACAGAGAATTTGGAAAGAAATAGTCTGTACGGAGTCGGGCTCACTCACTGACTGACTGACTGACTGACTGACTGACTGACACGGCCATGCACAGCTCAACATGACGTCTGGCGTGTGCGTTCGTTTTGGGCATGCCTGCGTCACACTCACAGGTCACAAAGATATCTCATGAGGATATCAATGTGAATTATTTAGTTAACGTCGAAGAAATGTAGTTTGAAGAAGTCGCTGCCACATTACATAGTTTCCTGGTTGCGATGTCACCTTGCGACGTCGTTGATATCGAATCTACGTCGATAAGATGTGTTAACGAGATATTGCATTTATGCAAGGTTGTCACATCACACAGATGTTGATGTCACACGATGGTTGGCTGGGTTGTGGGAGGTGGATTCCGATACATATATAACCCTGCCCTAATAGATTTGATATGATGAAAAAATATGTTCATTGTGCAGACAATGTAAACCTAGTTCCCTACCATAAGTTTGCCAAGATGCGACCATTATTTGAAATGCTAAATAATAGACTCTTAGCTCATGCCTTTCTGGACGAAAAAATGAGCATAGATGAAAGTATGGTTCCAAACTTTGGTAGACATATTGGACGAAACATGCAGTTCAGAAAGGGAGAGCCATAATAAGTTATACATGCGATCCAAATGTGGCTATTTGATTCAATTCTATCCCTGCCAGGCTAAACAGAATAACAGGCAGTATATGGAATTAGAAGTGGGTGGTTCAGTAGTGCGAACATTATTGTCCAAGCTGCCTGATGTTAACATACCATTCATAATATATGGAGATAAGTATCTCTCATCCCTGAAACTTGTAATTGAATTGCAGAAATTGGGTTATGGATATACTGGAACAATAAATTCTAATAGGACTGAGTATTGTCCCCTACTATCAGAGTCAAAGGTCAAGAAGATATAGGGGTACATATACATATATGGCTGACAAAATTACTGGAATTACGATGATTTCATGGAACGATAACCACCCTGTGTATATATACTGTTAGTTCATATTGTGATCCAGTCAATCTCATTGGTCAGGTAAATAGATTGGTGTCAGCCTAACGTCATTGGACAATATGATAAAAATATGGAAGGTGTGGATCGTATATGGACCTAAACATAAACAATTACCGTATGTATAACAGATCAAAGAAATGGTGGTGGGCCCTACATTTGCCTTCTTTTTCGATTCAGCCATGCATGATGCCTGGAAAATTTACAGACGTCAGCCCAACAATGGAAAAATTGAGTTTTTGAAATTCAGAAGAGACATCACTAACGTTTATTTGAAAAAATACGCGAACCCTGTTATTGGAGGAGGACGACCGAATTCTTCTCAGCCAATAATTGCAAGAACTCATGAAAATATCTGGTATGATGGATTCAATTATTGGAATACTAATTCTGAAATACAAGAACGATGTGCCATCATGTATCATGGAGAATACCACAAAAATGTGTGAAAATGTGAAAAATGCTCGGTGAATCTGCATGAACATTGTTTCAAGAGCTTCCATGTCCATTAACTTTAGTGAATATGTTCTATTTCCATATGAACTTCAACCCTAATAACACAATAACATCAGTAAGACGTTAAATGTCACAATTGTTTGAACTGTTCAATCATGTCAATCATCATTAGCAGATATGGTACCCTGATATATTGTTTATAAAAAAAGATCAGATGGGATGTTTCTAGAACATCCAATGAAAACATCTGATGGATGTCCCAAGAGAAACATCTCCGGGATATCGTTCCTAAGTCTGAAACATTGGGACATTTGTAAAACCTTAGCGGGATGTACCAGCAAGATCCCGTAGTTGTTAGGGAATTAGACCTTACCTTTCAGTCTTGATGAATCAATAATGGAACGCAATATTTCTCGAAAATTTGGAATGGTTTTTCAATGTACGCATCGAATTATGGATTCAGTAGCTCAAGTGAACACGAAATCATGGCAAAAAAATCAGTTTTGATCAATTCAAAAATTTGGGCATGAGGATGCCAAACAATTTAGGGAATTCGGCAAAAATGGATTAATATAAGGGGCGTAGCACCCTATTAGGAAGCATTTTTCGACGAATATTTAAAGGAACTTCTTCCATAAAAATATCTCAGCATCCACTTCCTGAAGTTTTATCAATATGTATAGGAAAAACCTCCACTATATATCTATATAAATATTTGAATTATGAAACCCGTGATCCCCCTGACTGGCTGGATCCGCCCTTGATAACCGCGCATTGTGCCCAGAACCGGTGGTGACGTTACTGCTTCGGTAAACTGAGCAGTGTATAGTAATTGATATATATATACTATCATTCGGAGTTGAAGTATGTTTTTTGATGGCATAGGTCATTTATCGTTAGGTGATGAGTTACCCAGATAGCACGGGACGTCCCGAAGACGTCCATTTTTGGTCTGAACGGCCAGAACCTAGCAGAACAATGAACAGGGTATCAGAAGAGAAGAAACTAGTAGAATACAAATTGAAATAATTCTTCATGATTATATGCAATTTATTTAAAAAATTGTCATTCCTACATACAAGTTATTTTCCAATAAAAAAAAATTCTAAATATCCTAGCATCTTGACCAAGAACCCTGAACAATAGGAAACAATATATCTGAAGATACCAATATACAATCTTGAAATCACTTTACTCTGGTGAAATTATAATTTGCTCACTACGAAAAGGAATATCACATGTTCCTCGCTGGAAAAATAAATAGATTGAATATGCATTGGGGTGTGTACTCGGGTGTGTTTAAATGCGGACTAGAATGAGATGCTGGGGACTGGCTATTTCCAGCAAACGAATCGTTGTTTTTACTGCATATCTGGATTCAGCTCATCGAACTACCAGGATAAAAAGTTTCTGATTTCATTCACTGCCCCCTTTCCTTGTGTGTTTCTTCATAAAATCTTGTGAACTGGATATTTTTACAAGTCAAATCATCTAAATTTTCTCAAAAATCGATTAATCTCATGGCTGATTCAATGTATCTACAATATGCATGCAAAATGTAGGTATAATATAAGCAGGGGGTTTGAACAATTCATCATTTGATATCATACAAAAAATCTAGTTATAGGCACATTATTATGTAGGTAAAAAAACATCAATTAATATGTATCAAATTCTCCTCAGGTCTCTGATATTGTAGCTTGATAATAATGAAGGGCTAGGATAGGCACCCAGTATTATGCAGACACGACTATTAACGAAATACGGGACTGCCTACTACCGAAGCTCTACTTTCAAGGAGGTACCTACCTATATGAAACATATAATGATATTTTGTGTTTGTAGCAGAATATCCGAAAGACAATAATGAAATAACCAGATTGAGTCTAACCTTATTGCTTCTATATATTCATTTCAGATGGAAAATTTTCCATTCTGTTCTCGAACATCATCATCCTTCTGGTACATTTCTTCTGAACATTACTCACATGATGATTCCTATAATGTTATTCTTCCACATCGATTTGTTATTTGTATCACTCATAGTTTTTCGTTTTTCAACTAAAAAGATATTCATGTATAGGTACTCTTCGCTGTAGGTAGATACCTGGAATTTTCAAGTATAGTGATTCCGATGATGTGTATATGGTTTACATCACTAAAGACATGTTTTCACTGCAAATAACGGAATTTCATGAATTATATAGTAACTTATCAAAGATATAGAAGGAAATGAGCAGGCCCAACCTTTCTGGGCTCAAGTTTCGTTTAGCTGAAATCAGTTACGATAAAACTGTTGCTATGGCAACGATCGTCATAGTAACGAGTAAACAAAAACCCGATTCCCGTGGTGAGGAAATGCGTGGTTGCCAAGTTGTATCGGGTTTAGTATAGCTGAAATCAGTTGTGGAAAAACTGTTGCCATGGCAACGAACTTCATGAAAACGAGTAAACAAAAACCCAATTCCCGTGGTGAGGAAATGCGTGGTTGCCAAATTGTATCGGGTTCAGTATAGCTGAAATCGGTTATGGAAAAACAGTTGCCATGGCAACGATCGTCATGGTGAGGAGTAAACAAAAATCCGATTCCCGTGGTGAGGAAATGCGTGGTTGCGAAGTTGTATAGGGTTTAGTCAGGCTGAACTCAGTTGTGGGAAAACTATTGCCATGACAACGATGCCAAGTTGCATCGGAAAATTATTCCCAGCAAACACATCTGTTATATTTACATCACTGTTATATAAAATCAACGGAACTTTTTTATATAGAATATTTACGTAAATATTCCATAATACTTCTGAAATATGTGAACCTCCTATTTATATAAAATATTTACGTAAATATTCCGTAACAATTCTGAAATATGTGAACCCCATAATTATATAAAAATGTAACGTAACTATGATGTAAATGATATGTGACAATTTGATATCTATATGAAAGCTTATATGATAGCTACATGACTTTACTAGGACTCTCGGCCGTAAATTCTCTGCAGACTTGATTCTGCGTCAATTATGGATATTCGTTGGGATGATCAGTACCCGTGGTCTCGCGATGTAATGTTCCCCCACCGCGATGATTATTATTTTTCGCTCTCGCACTGTAGCGTTTCTCCGTGACCACTTAGAGGTTATAAGTAATGAGTGAAGACTTGGAGACTGAAAGCATTTTCAGTATTTTCTTACTATTCCGAGTGATTTTCTTGTTTCCACCAATTTTCTGCGCTGTAGTGGTCCCCCATCCCACATGCCCAATTCCTATTGGTCGACTACTTTGAGGTTATGAGTTATAATTATAAGTGAAGACAAGACCATAAACAAACTACACTGAAGGCATTTTCGGTATTTTATAACTATTTCGAGTGTTTTTCTTGTTTCTACCTGCTGTGTTTGATGAATTAAACTAAACTAAAAGTGTTAATAAGAATAAGTGGAGGTGAGTGAGAATAAAACATGCCTTGAGATTTTCCTAACCTCTGTGAAAACAACAAGAAATAAATAGTTACATTTATTTATCCTGGGCCTCTTAAATATGCCTAGAATGAATGATGAATCTGGTAGGTATTGATAGAATCCGAGGTATAATCTGGTCAAACTCCAATTCTCATATGAAATTGAACAAAAGCCAGTGATTGATTATGATGGCTGATGAAAACCCCAGTGAAAACCCCAAAGTGCCTCACATTCTGGATCAAAGTTATTAATCATTTTGTCAGTGATTATTATTTTTGTTTCATAAATAAGTTCATGAAGAACCCCAATGAGATGAATCCTGAAATGTATACTTTTCCAGGTAGGTACATCTTTTCAAAACTCAAGGTGGTAAAGATGGGAGAGACAATCTATATAGGGGCCACACAATGTTCCTGGTAAGGACAGAGGGGAAACATTGAAGTCAGAGATTTGAAATTAATCCAAATATCATTATCTGGTAATATATATTTTAGATTTTAATTTGAAAAATGAAAAACAAAGCAATATTTTTTCAGACTCCATCATTATCACACACCCTTCGATATCTTACTCTGATAGATAAACCAGCAGGAAGGTGGTTCTGATTTAGCCACCAGAGGTTAAATGGAGGGTTGAATTGGGAGATCAAGAAGAAAGATATAATTTGATTACTCACAATTTTGATTTTTTGAACTTTTGAAGTATACATAAATGGTCTCACTATTTTCAAAGAAAAATAAAGGTCATGTTTTTCACTTGATAGTTGATGTTGTTTTATCATCTTCTATTCATTAGACCATTTTAAAAAAGCTGTCCATTTGCTATTATCAGATCGGCCTTACTATAGTTTGGAGGAATTTTATTCTGATCAATTCTAATTATATGTACCCTTTGCTAATGTAAGAGTCTTTTTAATGTCTGTTTTATATTTTTTAGTTTTTTATTTACACTTTTAACTCTACATATGTGCTTTGTCCATAAGAATGTACCTTTTCTTCATGACAATAAAGTATATTCTCTCTCTCTCTCAGGACATTCCATTTTATTCGATTTGAACATCATTCAGTCTATAATTTTTTGACAATTTTTTTCTTTTAAAGTTAGCAACTGATCGATTATACTGTGTACTATAATGCATAATATTTGGAACAGAAAGTCTTAAAAATTTTCGAGCAGAGTTTTTTTGTACATGAGGAGAATTGAAGTGAATACTGAATGATATAAGAGATAATAAACCATCAAGCATTTTATGACTAATCTGTCTCTGTAACATTTTCCCACACAATCAAAAATTGCCAAATAACTTCTATTTCACACTAGCCCACTTCCAACTCTCATGCACATTTCTATAACCATATATCATCATCAGTAATATCAGTATAGATATTATGGAGTGTAGAGTTTGGATCACCTACTGAGATGATTGTACTTAGTTATCAATATGTGCATATGCCTGTAAAGTGAGTTAGTGAAGTGAAGAGGTTATTCGTGAAATTCCGATATTCATTTCGGATATTAGTCAAGTAGTTTCATCGATATTATATTAAAATGGAGTCATATTTGTAGCTGACATTTTTACATAATAGGGATGTATATTTTACATAACATCTAGAGAATTTTATGTAATATTTATGTCAGTTTGTTATATACGTAACATCTTATTTATAGCAATGAAATTATATAAAATATATATAAAATAGTGACATGATTGTTACGTAATAATCATGTAGTATTTGTGGCGGACATTTCGCCATAACAGTGATGTAAGTCTTACATAACATAGTTACATAACACGTATTGTCAGTTATGTAACACTTATGTCAATTTTACATAATTGTGTTTGCTGGGTTGCTTCATTCATTCATTTCAAAATCACTCTACAATGTAACCATCCTTCGCGTGCCGAGCTATACGACAAAATCAAAAAGAAACAGAGCCATTTTGGAATATTCATTACGAGGTATCACGCAAGATAAAGGAAGAGAGATTACAGGTACTGATTGTCTAATACAGATGGAAACATCTCGTTAGGCCCACCCACATTTCCATCTGCCTTCATTTCGATTCACTCATACCATTCTTCACGCGCACATTTTGATTCAGCAACAGTCTTCAAACATACACGAACGATGCCTTGCCACCAAATCTGAATAAAGTTGGAAAATATATCTTTTTCAAGAAGAAGGTTGATTCAAGTCGAGTTAGGTTAGATTGTTTGGAAAAAGTAGTGTCATTTTTTATGCAGTCTTCAAACACACACGAACGATGCCTTGCTAGCAAATCTGATCGATGTTGAAAAATATATTTTTTCTAAGAAGGTTCATGTGAGCCGAGTTAGGTTAGATTGTTTAAAAAGAGTAGTATCCTTCCTTATGTGCTATTTGTTTCGCAATATTTTGTCGCTCGCTATTTTGTCTAGCTCTGTTCAATAACAAAGCCTATTTTTTTCCTGAGGTTATTTCCATATATGATCGTCATAAAAGTAGTAATTTGGGAATTAATCAACGACGAACAGTCTTCAAGAAATTGATAAGAAGGGTATTCATTCGAATCAAGTTATTTGTTGAATACTAGCAAGAACTTTAGTGAGACAAAATTTGAGGGGCGAAGATTGCGCTGATTTCAGCTATACTGAATCCGAAACAACTTGGCAACCACGCATTTCCTCACCACTGGAATCGGATTTTTGTTTACTCCTTACCATGACGATCGTTGCCATGGCAACAGTTTTTCCATAACTGATTTCAGCCGAACTAAACCCGATACAACTTGGCAACCACGCATTTCCTCACCACGGGAATCATGTTTTTGTTTACTCCTTACCATGACGATCGTTGCCATGGCAACAGTTTTTCCAAAACTGATTTCAGCTATACTAAACCCGATACAACTTGGCAACCATGCATTTCCTCACCACGGGGTTTTGTTTTCTGTTTACCTGTTACCATGACAACGGTTGCCATAGTAACAAATTTTCCATAACTGATTTCAGCTAAACGAAACTTGAACCCCTTTCTGCTTGGCTTGCATGTCGAAAAAGTGCGTTAAAGCACTGATGAGTTTCCGAAGTTTCCACAGTTCCAACTCGAATTCAAGTTGCATCATAAGTCAGCCTAATACAGCATTGCCTAAACATCCTCCTGCTTTTTTTAAAGTATATGTAGATGGTTTTCATACTTGATAATATCTTTCGTGATAATGTTTCATTTTCGGGTTTCGACATGACAGATTTTTATTTACAAACTTGACAGTACCATGAAAAATGTTTCGGTCAGGAATAAAAAATGAATAGCTTAGTTTACTTAGTTCACGTAAATGTCTCTGAACTACATATTTTCTTCATATTTCTTTTCAATGAACAGACAATATTATAGCTCCTGCCTACTATAACTACTTAACTGGGTTGTCATCTAGAACGACATTGCTTAGAACAATACATATCTCTCTAATTGTTCCATGGATTGTTTCCAGAACATTCCAGAATCTTCTGTCACGTTATTTGTCACCGCGGCATATATTGAGTGTTCGGAAATATGCTGGTGCATGTAGGAATCATTGGGAGGTTGAAGAACAATCTAGGATGCGTGTAACAGGAGGATCGTTGTACTCCTGTCTTCCTGATGATGTTTCTGGAGCCCCTCTAAGAGAAATATCATTACAATATGTATTTAGTTGGCATATATGTATTTCGTTGGTATATTATGTACTTACCAACTTGATATCGACCCCCATTGAGGCCCTGCAGCCTTGGTGGTCCCTCCGTTGTCATGTCCATTCAATCGTTTATTCAGCAGCGTTATCCCTCAGTACGCATCTCCATCAGAATGAAATCAGTTACTCGTATTTGTATGAAAAATTATGTAGTTTGTGTCGGCGAGATGTAAGCAAACCAAGAATAGTTTGATAGCAATGAAAAGGATGTTGGCGAATTTAGCTTCACTTTGTTGAGTAACGTATATTCATGTCACCCAACAAAAATCTAAATAGCAAATTATTGAAAAATTTTCTGAATGATGATAATCTACACGTCACTACAACGTCATTGACGTGACGGTTTCAATATAGGTACACCTATATTATCATTTGGTTATATACGTATATGGTTTGATTGCTTTCCGAGATATACAGGGTGTCAAAGTTTAAAAACACTTCTCTCTTACTTTTTGGGTATATACAGGGTGTTCCTCGATATGATATTCTAATATTCGAGGGGCTGATTCTTCGACCCATTTCAAGAACAAAACTTCATATGAACGTATGTCGTAAACATCTTAACTTTTGAGATACAGGGTATCAATGTTGAAAATATGCATAGATTATTTTTTGTCCACCCTGGTGAAGCTTTTCGTGATGGTGAAATTTAGTCTGCTATGTGACTGAATTTGTATACAAATTTCAAAATATTACATACTGTGGTTATCCAGTAATGGATGTCCTGAATGGAGTACTCAGACATCAAACTTTGAAGTCTGGTCTCGTTTTTCCGTTTTTTCTCGAAAACGAAGCGTTCTATCGAGTATCAACAGGAGAGTCTTTTTTGTACATAATCAAATAGCCTTTTATGACATTGTATAGAATTTGAAATTTTTTTGTCGTTGCTCACTTTTGAGCCCGTCACGGTGCCACTGGTAGAGAAAATGAAAATTTCTGTATATATGGAAATGCACCTTGATGCATAAAAGACGTGTACCAAATTTCATGAAGATGTATACATTATTGTCTCAGTTATCATAAAAAAACTGAATATTTTTCAAAACTTCATCACCCTGTTAAGACTTTCAGGACATACGTTCATATGAAGTTTCCTTCTTAAAATGAGTCGCAAAATCACCCCCTTGAATATTTAGCATGTCTTTAAGGAACGCCCTGTATAATTCGAATAAAACTTGCATGTTGATTTGTTTTATATCGACGTTAGAAGCCTATAATATAAAATAATCAAGACGTACATGTTTCAATATATGTGTGTAAAATTAATGAAAAAATGATTCTTTCTGAAAACTTTTCGACGCTGAAAATGCCCATCCTGTGTATATAGGTACGACACAAACCTAACGATTTCACATGATAATGTAAGTATACATGGTTTAAACAGGACGTCCCTGCAACGTCATGAAATTGACGTCTTATTTTACCCTTCTAAGGGACGTTTACTCGTTGCCGAGATGATGACGTGATTATCACGTCATAGAAAGTACGTCATAGTGACGTCATAAATTGGTGTGTGACGTCTCTCACGAATAATCACCAATTGGGGACTTCACCTGTTGGCGCTATCAAAACGTGAGGTCAATGTCAATGTCAAATATCCCAAAATTTTGCCTATGGCCTGTTTTATCGAAAATATTCTAAAAAAAATATGGAGAATATTTGAAGAAATGGAAAACCTCAAGTTATAGAAAGACTTGAGCAGACTTGCGGTTTTTCACTCGCAATTGGGAACTTCAGGACGAATTCTCACATTAACGCAGAAGAAGATATTGTAGGAAGAGGTAAAATGATGCGAAATTAAGAAGTAGGTATCAGTTCAATCAACTCTGACCTCACGTTTCAGTGGCGCGATTTGGTAGATAATTAATAATGATAGCTCTAATTTGGTGAAACTCTTGGTCATCAGTTACGTCATCCACTAATTAGATATGTCACTATGACGTTTCCTTCAGGACGTGATAATGAGGACACCAACACGACCCCAACTCCCATTCATAGGTGCGTATTTGAAGAGTTAATTTCATGATGTATAAAGAATTTGGCGAAAATTCAATATTTGATTTCTTGTTGTGACAATAAGGAATACCTGGATATACTTTTGTTTCGGAAAATATATTTTGTATTGCGTTTAAACTATATTCGGTTTGCTTACATCTCACCGACAATCATTACATAATTTCGGATACAAATAGGCGTAGCTGCATGATCTTATTCTGATGCATATGCGTTCGGAAGATAGCGCCGCTGAAAAGCTGACAGAAAAGATGATTGAATGGACATGCCACCCGAGGGACCACCAACAAAGTTACAACAATATAATCAATAAAGGATGTCATCAGAGCGTTGTGTATCATCATACAATGTTTGAGAACACTTTTTCACGTATTATAACTAAATTTTGACGCCATTTCGACGTCATTTAGAAGTCATCTATAAGGTGATCGATGAATGACTATACAGAGGGCGTCCCAAAATTTCTGCGGACACAGAGCTACCACGTGTAGGGGAAGTCAAAATAAGTTGATTGAACCCAATGTATTTATGTGCTAAAATGTACCCTTTGTCCGTGAAAATGGTTCAAAGTTTACATGAAAAAAATTTTTTTTACGCTGTTCAGAAATAAGTGAAAGGAATTTGGTGAAATTTGGCAATACTGTATTTTAGAGGATAACTTTCTTCTTGCTAATCGAAGAAACCTAAAACGAATTGTAGAGGGGTTGAAACCACCCTCACCTCCTGACATTACTTTTTTAGGGATCATAATACGGTTCTGAAATTCCTTGAGCTTGAAGACTAATCAATTTTCTTTATTTCGATACTTTAGTAAAAATGTTGAATAGCGCATGAATTCGGAGAAAAAGAAGTACTCTTGAATAATGCTACCAGATATTCCTATGGTGAAATAAGTTCAATTAAATTGTGATAAAAAACTAAGTTGCCAATGGAAACAAAAGCAGAACGTTTCTTCATAATAAATGTTCAATGTGACGCCCACCTTCATTAATACAAATATCAATTAACGTGAAAAATTGAAATGCACCCTCCTTAGGACATCGTCGTTGTCTCGTACTGCGTCAACGGCATTTTGGATTCTGTTCCACAGCTGTTCAAAAGTATCAATTTGAATTCAATACACTTGTGTTTCTAACGCTCTCCAGATAAAGAAGTTGCACGGATTCAAATCTGGGGACCGCGGAGGCCATTGAATAGGTGCTTCTTGTCCCCTACCAATCCATCTATCAGGAAATTGTTCGTTCAGATATTGTCTTACTGCACATGCACCGTCGTGCACGAAGAACGTGTTTCGACAATTGAGGGGCAAGTCCTCTAATGGATCTGGTTGAATTTCTTGAAGTTGGTGAAGGTAACTAGCACCATCAAGGAGATCTGGCAATCGGATCGGCCCAGCCAAAAATGTTTCGTTGAATCCGATCCAAACATTAATTTTCAATTCTCGTTGATGTGTCTAGCTTTAATGACATGTGGGTTTTCATTAGCAATATCAGCATATACATGCTCATTGTGAAGGTTCGTCATGCCGCGACGTGTGAAACAGGAAACAGGTAAAAAAGATAATATTGTGAAATCTGTGGTCAAGCAGTCTGCTCTCCCGAACAATCCGTGAAAAATTTAAACGTTATTAGTGGTCAAATGGTAATCACTTCATGAACAAACTGTATATGAAATGGATGAATCAATTGTTTTCTGCAGATCCAATTCACAGTGTTTTTTGGAATTCCTGTTTGTCTGCACAGATCTGGTGATTATCTCGGGATTGTCATTGATTATTTCAAGAACAGCTTCTTCTGTATCAGGTCTCTGGGCTCGGGGTCTTCCAGCGGTAATTCTGACTGGTTTCAACATCTCTGTTTCTCGAAGACGTCTCTCAATTCGGGCAAAAGTTGTATGATTCGGAATTCTCTGGTTTGGATACCTTTCTTGGTATACGCGGGCACTTATGCGACAGTTACCTCGACAGAATCCAAGAACTAAGATCATATTGGTCTGCTCATTATAACAGAAATCCATATTCGATAGCAGTTTTAAATAACAACAATTAAATAATAATAAATGATCGGTAATGGTACTTTGACCTGTCCAATAGCTATGTTATTAAGCTCATTTAATGGATTGAATTTTCTATCTATCTATCTATCTATCTATCGCGGTAATAACAAAATTGAAGAATTTATTGAAACATTCACAGACAACGTCAACAACAAACTTGAATGACAATAAATTTGTTTCCTGTCAAAATCACGACTTGCCTCTGTTTTCACTGCCAACTAAGATTCATATCACAATTTGATTGAACCTGTACTGGGAATATCTGAGAGCATTATTTGAGAGAATATTTTGTTTCTTCGAAACTATGCGGTATACGAAATTTCCACAAGAGTAATAGAATAAAGGTGATTGATTAGTCTTCAAGCTCAAGAATTTCAGAACCGTATTATGACCCCTGAAAGTTTCTGAAAAAAAAAATGTCAGGGGTGATGGTGGTTTTAACCCTTTTACAATTTCTATTAGGTTTTTTCGATCACCAAAACGAAAGTAATCCTCTGAAATACACTATTGATGCCAAATTTAATTCACTTCAGTTCACTTATCTCTGAACAGCTTACAAAAATGTGATTTTTCATGTGAAGTTTGAACCCTTCTCACGGACAAAGGGTACATTTTGGCACAGAGATAAATTGGGTCCAATCAACTCATTTTGACCTTCTCTACACGTGGTAGCTCTGTGTCCCAGTAATTTCGGGACACCCTGTTTAACTGTGACTTCACGTCAATTATTATCATGTTATACGACGTCAACTCATGACGTCAACTTGATTATATATTAAGGAAAGTACAGAAGCCTTCCGGAACTGACTCCTTCGTCTGTTTTGTGAAGAACTTATTGAGAATCTAAATGAGGCTCAACTCCTGATGTAATTGTAACCGAGTTCATGCGTGGATAATATATCTGCTTTTTTGCCATGAAGAAAGGGTATGGGTTATGTTTATTAACTTTGTGAAAAATCAATCCTGAGTACCTACATCAAAAATGTTATCCAAAACACAAAACAGATAGTTATGATGAGTTAATTGTTAGATATTCAATATATAGATACATACATGTTGTTATTTTTAATTTTCTATTTATAAAATGTGCGGTAACTATATTATTGAACACGTTGACTCATTGGGATGCGATTCGAAAACCTATAGAGTTGATGGGGATTCACCCTGTATATTATCCAGTTATGATTATTTTGTTTAAATAATCTAAAAAACAATTTCAATTGGATGAACACAAGAGGAAACGAACAAAATCCGCATGTATCGATGAGAAATTATTGTCATTTGGCCCAAAAACTTGTAGGGTGCTAAGTAACGGGGATTCTACGAGTCCATGTAAAATTCATATACCGCACCATTATGGTTTTCAGTTATTTTTTTCTATATGCAAATGTTGCTCAAACATGAAAAGTCACAATCCCGACATTATTTTGATTGAATTTGATCGATTCATTGAATATACAACCATCAATACGAAATTCGCTCTAGTGTTTCAGCCTGCCACACTACCAACCTATTATAAGAAAAAGCTTTATAAGGTGCGCGCAAAATATCGTTCGCTAGCGCCGTGAAGCGTCGGGATGCCGACTGCCGAAGTTATTTAAGTAACCCAGCTTACTTAGTCTCCCAGTCGCGGGTGTTACTTGGAGAATCTAACATCGACAACAAAATGGTAAGTCTTTCGATACAAATTGTATGGAGGATTGTGTAATTTTGTGAATGTGCATAGTGTTGGTAGTCACACTACCATGTGATATTCATTGTTCAGTGTTTCTTGCGGGGATGTGAATTGTGTGGAGGGTGCTTATTTTGTAGGAAGTAGGTATTTCGTACTATCATTATTGCCATTTTTGGAAAAATGATGGACGCTATCAACATTGAATCATGACATCCGCATGCAATAACTTCAGAGATAAGTTCCGCCTGTTTCTGTTTTGTTCTTGTAGGTACAGATCGTAGAACAAACTATTCAGTCTATGGTTGAAACACAGAGAGTGAAGGTCGAATACATTGAAAAAATATATTGACTGATAGGTACTTCGATTTTTTCTAATTCTGTAATATCAATAGCTCCCGCCCTTAGATGACATTGACACTCCCAATATAATATTATTGTGCTGCATTTGTATCATCACCATCAGTAAATGCATAGGAGTAACTCCTGGTGACGGCTTCTCTATCAAATAGTTCAATCTGTTCAATTGTGCACTATTTTAAAATCAAATTGGATTTCGGATCTGAAAATTCTGAATATCTGTCGGATATAATTGTTCGTTATCTGGCATATCGCCAGGAAAAGTACCTACTTGATTTATTTTAACATGAACTCAGATTTTATTTTTAGTGATCTCATTCTCTGTATTTGGTGTTGTGCCAAAAATAGAACCAACGCGTGACCCATTTAATGAAGAAAGTTTCAGGAAAATACTGCGCTGCTTGTCACTTAACCTCGAGTTGGAAGTTGTAGGAAGAGGTTGACTTATTTATGGTACCTATCTAAGTGTACCTACTACTCATTGAAGTAGATGAAAGCCCACAAATGGAATGGATCATGTTTTTTTGTCTTGGCTGAACCAATTCAGACAAAATTATTCCAACTCCTCTTAGAGAGAACGACATATAGGTTATGTCACGCCGAGCTCACACTATTTTTATATCGAGAATCAGTCGGAATATATCCATTAAAATGGGCATGCTTATACTTCAGAATACGCTCTTTTCATTTGAAATATTTTCGGCATTGCAGTACTACCGCTTCTACTAGAAAGTATAGTGGCAACATTGATATTTCAAATGGAACACCCTGTATTTCATCGCATTTTTCAGATTTTTCCTGAAGAGCTGATTTCATCAATGCATCACACTTGGGATCTATCGACAATTATTACAGAGATATAGGGTGTTCAAAATCGAGATTTCTCTACTTTGAGATTTTTTTTGTGTCGAAACTATACATTATCGGTTATTATCACATGTCCCCATATCGACTTTTGATTCAATGATCACTGATATTCAATCGGAACACATACAGGGTGGTTCAAAATTCAGAATTCTGATCACCCTGTATCTGTTCCGAATAAATATCAGTAAATAGTAAAAATCAGAAGTTGAGCCGTTTCGGCCGATGATGAATGGTTTCGACACAAACAAATCCTAAAGTTGAAAAATCTCGATTTTGAACACCCTATATCTCTGTAATCATTTTCGATAGACCCCAAGTGTGATATATCGATGCAATCAGCTCTTCAGGGATAATATAAAAATGCAATAAAATACAGAGTATTCTATTTGAAATAACACAGTTGTTGTGACTTTTTCATAGAAGCCGCAACACTGCATTGCTGAAAATATCTCAAATGAAGAGAGCCTAATCTAAAATATAAGCATGCATATCTTCATGTATTTCTTCCGACTGATCTCGATATAGGGAAAGTGAATAAGCTGACATCTCCTGTATTATATAGCTTCATTAATGATAAATACTAATGATTGACTTCACTCCTTCAATGATTATATATCCCAAATTAATTGAAAATTCAAAATGAATTAGTGTTCCTCAGTGGCGTAGCGAGAGGTGTCGGGGCCCCGGTGCAACGAGGGTTGATGGGGCCCTAATTCACTGAGAAAATTTTCCAACCCTAGAGTTAAAGGTAGTTGAAGATCGAAAAAAAAGAACAGAATTGTTAAAAATGTATATTTCTTGTAGTGGCGAGTCGTTATGAGCTTGAAATTTGAGGAAGTTGATATGAGCAAAATTGCGCTTCAGGCAATTCTTTTCGAAATTTCAAGGTCAAGCTGCCTGGTTTAGAAGTTCAAAATGAGAATCGAATATATTTATCCCTTGAGTATGAATCTATAGTAGCCTCATCAGTTAATTTAATTTCCAATGAAAACAACTGAATGTACCTAAGTATTTTTCTGTTCTCTCGAATGAAGTCACGAAATGACGAAGTTTAAGAATTGTATTCGCAAATGTTGACGAGCCATGGCAGCCATCTGATACCTCCGCTTGTTCTCTGCAATCTGAGTGAAGCTATTTGTCCATCGCCTCACCTCCGTTTGTATCATGCAGTGACTTTTGCAGAAATTTCAATCTAACACGGTATTTAGTTGAAACAACTAATGTATTTTGAATCTGACAGTTATTATCAATGAGTATCATTTTATAATTCAAGATTTTGGTAGCATAAAAATGACTCCAACAGGGCAACCAAATTAAAACAATCAAAAATTTAGGACACGTGTATAAGGACGCAAATTTTCATAGGTAAGTATATTCAGCCTGTGACCGTTTTGATTAGCTTCCAACCGAGCTTTCAACTGACGATTATGATCTAGTTTCGCTGCTGGCAGCAATATTTCATATTGTAAAATCACAGTTGAGTTCAACATTCATAGGCGCCCAGCAATAATGATTGAGTAGGGAATATACACTCACCGGCAAAAAAAACGGCCACCATAAAATTTCGCCCTGTAACTTTTTTAATTCTTGTCCGATTTTGGTGAAATTTCGACCAAACCGTATATTCATGTTTCGCAATATTTCCTTGGGTATTGAGTCCCAAAGAAAGCTGATGGTTTGATCATTACACAGGGACAAACAAAAGTTACTCTTTTACCCTTAACTTCCTATTGCCCTGTGGAAAAAGTGAGTTGTTAAACTTGGCTTCATTCTGTTTAGGATTGAAGTGTATTCTTTCTCAGCACAATTGTTCTTGATCTACGTCGATAACCACTTTTTAACGAGATTGAAGTGTTTTGAGAAAGTATCGATTTCTTTTATTTTTATTAACAATTATTCAGAACCATTCTTCAACCTTATTCTGCTTCATCATGTTTTGAATTGAAGTTTGATCCTTTTTCGTCCCTGCCCAGCATATTGGTTCAAGATTCACGTCAATATCTCTTTTTGAAGAGAATATACAAGTGTTCGAAGAAAGTATAGAATTTTTTAATTTTTGTCAACAATAATTCAAAACCTCTAGAGTATCTTAGGGATGAACTTCAGAGGCTCATTCGCATTCGTCCGGCCTTGTCAGAGACCCTTCAAGAGCTACAATTGAAGAATTTTAGTTATTCTCCAAGTCCACTTGGGAAATTTGATCAACTCGATGACAGGGCGGTTAAATGCTGTAATTCAAACTCGAGGAGGGCTTACTGGTTATTGACTACAGGCACAGGTCTGCTTTTTGTTTGTTTTTTGTATTCAAGGTTTTTTTAGGTGAGTGCTATAAGAATGAGGTAGAAATTAGTAATATTGATTCCTCAAGTTGTTAATCAATAAGTTGATGTAGGATCTGATTATTGTTAAAAATAATTGAAAAATGCCATAATTTCTTAAAACACTCGTATATTCTCTTAAAAACGAGTTATTGACGTGAATCGAAAACCATTGTGTTAGGAAGGGATCAATTCTCAATCCAGAGCATAATGAAGCCAAGTTCAATAACTCAATTTTGCCACATGGCGTTAAGAAGTAAAGGGTGAAATAGTAACTTTGGTATTTCCCTGTATAATGATCAAGTCATCAGTTTTTCACAGAAACTAATACTTAGACTAACATTCCGGAACATGAATCTACGATTTGATCGAAATTTCACAAAAATCCTCGCAAAAATCTGACAAGGATTAAAAAAGTTACAGTGGAACAATTTGGGCAAAATTTTTGGTGACCGGTGCGCCGCACCGAACTGCCCTACGATAGCTACGCCACTGGTGTTCCTTCTTCTAGATTCAATTTGGTCGACTCCGATAATTATGAGTTGGACAACGCATATAGATCATGTTAGTAAAAAGATCAATGATGGATTTTATGCTGTTCTTCAACTATAATAAAAGTTTGCTGAAGGTGTATCATGCACTAGTTTATTCTCACATGAGCAATACTTCATTATTATGGGGTAATGCAAATAACTTTCTTGAAATTCTGATTTCTCAAAAAAGAATCATGAGAATAATTTTCAATCTCGATCACAGGAAGAGTTAATTGTTATTCAGAATATAATAATGATAATAATAATGATAGTAATATAGATAATAATAATAATAATAATATGATAATCGGTCATCCTGATAATCGGCTCCCTAGGAGGCGCACGACATACGCTGCTCTCGGAAATCCAGAAAATTTCAGCGTGTAGTGATAACGCACACATCCTGGCTGGTGGAATGCAGAAGACCGCCATATTTGGATCATTGCGTTTACTCAGGGCACATGCACGGTTCTTGGTCCCAGTGATTATTCACCCCACAGGCTGTGGGGAGTAGTCACTAGATTTTATCTAGCACGACTCTGCGTGGCGTTGGAGGCAGTCGTGACTGGAATGAAATGAATTCAAATTGAAAATAATAATGATAATAATAATAATAAGGATGGTCTTTAATCATCAATAATTACAATTACAAATTCCAAATTGCCTCATTATTTGGTGTTGAAAAGAAATATTCTCAGATATATTCATGAACACAAAGGAATGGATAAATAAATATAATAATAATAATAATAATAATATGTTTATTTTTGTGGCAAATTAATAAATACAGTGTATAAAATAAATCTATAAAATAAACATGGGAGTAATGCCAAAAGTACGATGTACTTGAATGGCTGATAGTGGTAATCATCATTCCCTCTAAAAGAACAGTGTTCTTGATAACGAGGTTGTGATCATCATTCAATATTCACCAACTTAGTACATTCATATATTCAAAGATATTGTCTTTATATTATCAACAAAGCAGAAAACTAGAAAAAAAAAATAATAATAGGTAATATAAATAGAACTATAATATCCGAATCAACATTATATGGACAATATGCATACAAACACAGTAAAAAGGTAAGCAATATTTTTTCCATCATTATTATTTTGGAATGAATATTTGTTATGATTTCACATCAATGATTTCATGTATAATCATTCTAGGTGTTTCATGTAACCATTTCTTTATTCTTTTTTTGAACTTGAACGTCATCTCAATGTTTTTTATTTCATTTGGAAGGAGATCGTAGATTTTCAGAGCTATATAGGAATGGTTTCTCAACCCAATAGCTTTTTTTGCAATTTTTTTTTTCGGTGATAGATTTTTTGCTCCTGGTATTATAAACGTGGTCTCTATATCGAATATTGATTTTGTTTTTATGTAGATATATTAAGAGTATTTGGCTGTAAATCTGTCTCAAATCCAACACTCCCGACTCTTCATATAATCTTTCGGTAGAATATAAGCGGGTTTTATTGAATATAATCTTAAGAATCCATTTTTGAATAACCTCAACATGCTTTGCGTATGTACTACTAGCGCTGCCCCACCCAATAATGCCATAGGAAAGTTGAGATTGGACTAGTGAGTAGTAAACTGATTTTAATTGTGGAATCGTCAGGAATTGTTTAATAATTTTGAATTTTGGTAACAGCATTCGTAATTTTTTGCACAGATAGTTGATATGCACGTTCCATCTCATATGTCTATCAATCATAATGCCCAGATATTTAATCGAACTGGCCTCTCCTATTCGCATTTTGATGTTACCTACATTGTCACGCATTACTAGAACATTATATGGAGGTAAGTGATTGTGATACGATGAAAAAGGAAGATATTTAGTCTTATCGGCATTCACTGTTAAGACATTCACGTCAAACCAATTTTTTACTGACATGAAATCTTCTTCGGCTAACTTTTTCAAGTTTTGCCAACTATCTGCCCTGTAAATTATTGCCGTGTCATCCGCAAAACTAAGAATCCTACCTCTTTTTGGCATATCTAGCAAGTCATTAAGATATATATTAAACAGAACCGGACCCAACACTGTCCCTTGAGGTACGCCATGTTCTATTGTTTTCAATTCACTTTTCACTCCATCAATTGTAACATACTGTTGACGATTTGTGAGGTAGTGCTTGATCAAGCTTAGTGATTTACCACGGAATCCTAGATTTTCTAGTTTTGTTAATAATCTCCAGTGACTTACTGTATCAAACGCCTTACCCAAATCAACGAAAATAGCTAGTGTCGGTTTGCTACAGTCAAGGTTCTCATATATTAGTTTCGTTAGCTGTGCTATTGCATCTTCTGTATTTTTACCACTTTGGAATCCAAATTGTTTATCCGAAATAATATTATGTTCCTTCAGAAAACTGTCAATCCGCCTCTTCATGATTTTTTCCACAATTTTCGCCACGCTTGAAATGAGGGAAATGGGTCTATAGTTGATGATATCTGTTTTATCCCCTTGCTTATATAGTGGCTTAATCATACCTAATTTCAGTTGGTTAGGAAATGCCCCGTTTTCGAATACTTTATTAATAAGATGAGTTAAGGGTCTGCATAAAATATCCTTATTCATTTTCAGAATCTCTGAAGTTATTCCGTCATTTCCAGGTGCTTTACCCAGTTTTAGTGTTTCTATGACGTCTTTGACTTCTGTATCGTTTGTAGGAAATTTGTTCTAGAATTTTGTTCTAAAATTTGTTCTATCCGTCATTCGGTTGCCCCCTTACAAGCAACCCTCAAAAGTCTTCGAAAGTCTTGTGCGAGCAAGGAATGACGGGGGCCTTACCTTTTAACGTGTGATCCCAAACACTTTCTTGGGCCATCAGAAAAATTTCTGCAGTCGACGGGGATCGAACCCACGACCGGCAAGCGAATGCGAATTAGAATATAGACACTCTGTCCGCACGGCTACCTGGCCAGGTACATAGTTTGGTTCAGCCTTTTATGATTTTCGACATATCCATTTGGTTTAGTGATTTTTGTTGCATAATTTTTCCCCACATTGATATAATGTTCATTGAAAAGATTCGACATTTCATACCTATCGTTCGTTATGTTACCATCACGCGTTTTCACTTCCTTGATCATATTTTCTTTTTTATCTTCGTTGCACATTCTTTTCACTGCGTTCCATAATCCTTTCGAAGAACCTTGATTTCTTTCAATTTCTTTATTAAAAAAATCAATTTTCGCGTTCTTTATTAATAAGTTTAATTTGTTCCTATAATTTTTATACTTCTTTTGGATATTTTCGTCGTGAGGATGCTCTTTTGCTTCTTTGTATAATTGATTTTTATTGTTAACTGATACGACAAGTGCTTTTGTTATCCAATATTTTTTCTTCTCGTCTTTTTTAATCTTCATTTGTTTTGTGTTTTTATATATGATAGTCTTGATTTTTTGTATTATTAAATCTGCCGCGATATTCACATCAATAGTTTGGTATACTGGGTCCCAGTTTTCCTCAGCGAGATTTGATTTGATTTTTTCATAATTAACAATTTTTTTGAAGTATTGAGTTTTTATTGGTTTTTGAATATTATTTGATTTGATGCAAATTATTAGTGAATAGTGATCTGTTAAGCAACTCTCGTAGATTATAGGTAAAAGAGATACAGGTTCCATTCTTGTTCTAATGAAGATGTGATCTATGCAAGTTCTACTATTCTCATCAACTCTAGTGAAATCATTTATATAGGAATTGAAGTTGTTCATCGACAAAACATTAAGATACTGTTGCGAATAGTCAGTACCAGAGAAGATATCAATATTCATATCGCCAAGTATGACACAAGTTTCACCAGGTTGATTTTGTTTGTTGTCTAAAAATTCTGATAAACTGTCATTGAACTGGTATGGACAAGTAGATGGTGGCCTGTAGATAGCAATTATCCTGATTTTGTTATTTATACCCAGCGCCATCAAAATATTTAACACCTTAACGGGTCCTATATTTTCTATAGCACAAGTATACACTGAAAGAACTGTTTGGTTATAATAAATAAATATGATTAACTGTTACCAAATCCGTTATTGAAATATGGCTTATTAAACGTTTGTTTGAGAAAAACAAATTATTTGTTCACACCCCCATGAATAAGCCTCGTGCATGGTTAATTTATGATTATTTCATGATAATAGTCCTTTATTATCTGAGAATATATATTTCTTCACCCACACCAAACGATATTCATTATTTCAAAATCTTTGTTTTTAGTAACCAAATATTCATTTATAAGTAGGTACAGCATGAGAAGAAACATTTTATTGATAATAAATAAATATTATGTTCGCTGATATAATTCAATGTCGTCATTTCAGAAAAATTGCTAATTGTTTTATTAAATTTCCTGATGTATTACCACCAGTCGTGGATCACCCTGAGGGAATGTTTTTAAGCCTTATATCAATAACAAATTCAGTAACAGTTAACGAATATTATTTATCTAAGTATATAATCAAACTATTCGATCAGGGCTGATGATTGCGTATGAACCTATTACCTTATTACTCATCAGCCCTCAGCTATGATGGCGTACTCACGTTTCAATGTACATAATGATATAGTACTCCCTTTCAAATTCATGTCAAACGAATGATATCAGAAAATATTCATGCATACTATACATATAGGCATTCGCACCTACTTACGTTCAAAATGATCCAATATTGATTCATTAGCTCCACATGCACCACTGTTTTTCTGAGAACATACTAAATGTTGTATACTGATGATGCACTGATAGTCGTCCGCCATTTTTTTCATATGTGATGTTGTACCTACATGAAATTATCCCAAGAAGCTGATTGTAGACGTAAATACATATGTCCAAATGTAAACAAACCCGCACTGTCATATAAGGGATTGAACTAATATAACCATCACACTTCATAACTTTCGCGTTGGTCGAAATCAAATGAAAATCATCAACGATATCAAGAAGATGCTCACGCGATGAAAGATGGAAGCTAAACTAAAATGATGGCCCATGCGCATGACAGTTTTTTAGTTATTACCAAACGAAGAATAAAATGAAATATCCATTGTTATCCTTTATATTACGTTTATTTATAATAAACAAATTTATCATAATCAATAAACACATATCGGCGTACTAGATGAATTGTTAATTATTAAATGATGCTGTTCACAATGAACAAATGTGACAGTAATAAATCATTTATTGGTAATAAATAATGCTTAGAAACAGGTACGATTTTGGTGATTAAGACTTTTTAATTATGAATATGGCTAATTGATTATGAACGAATTTGACGTTAACAAATATTTGATAATTATTACTGAGATTTTTCTTTCGGTGTAGTCATACTTATCTTTCAAATATACTACAACTCCGTCATTCTGGTTGATGTTTCCTTGATTATATACTAGGTTATATCCATGTTTCTTATAGAGATTCAAATTGTGTATACTCCATGTCTCTGTTAACGCAATAATATCAAAACTTTCATCAAATTGTTTTAATAAATACATTGAAAAAAAAACAGTCAGTAACTTTGATTTATTTGGCCTTTTCAATATCACTTCATCATAAACAGAAGGATTAATGGATAATTATTAATATAATCATTATCATCATCATTATTTTTGGATGTATGTTTCAAGCTCATCAAGATCGGAGCATACTTGTCCTATATACATTTCAGTTTTCATCTCAATACAGAACAAATTGATGAGTTGATAGAATGGAATAAAAAATATCACATACTGATATAGAAGGGTCTCAGAAATCCAGGATTGTTACAATAAACATGGTAATCCATTTGGAAATTCAGAACTAGAGCTATTTCCGGTGGAACCGGAGGTGACCAAAAACTGTGAAATATGCGAAAACTCTCCTCTCCACATGATATTCAGATTTATCTGATTCAATCCCGATACTTCTAATATTCTAGTAGTAACGACTTGGTTAATACATTCGTTAACTCCCGGGATACTGCATAAGGTACCAACGTTTGATAAAATAATACAAGAACTCATCCACAGGCGGACAAAGAGAAGAAGATCAAGAAGAAGAAGAAGGAAGACACCGGAGATGCTCCCGCACCCGCCGCCGAGACTAGGACCTCATCGAAAAGCTCCTCCAAGAAAGCCAAGAGATCCGGCTCCAACGTCTTCTCCATGTTCTCCCAAGCTCAAGTAGCTGAATTCAAAGAGGCTTTCCAACTAATGGACCATGACAAAGATGGTGCGTTCTTTTACGATCTTGCGAGCATTCTCAATCTGAAGTCAAATGCTCAACTATGGCATGAATTCAATATATCTGTTGAAGTTTGCAAAAAAAAATATTTACGGGATTTTCTTCGTTTTAGAAACCCATTCTCTGACCAATATCAGGAATATACATGAACTCCCTTTCGTGCGCTCCAAGAGATACAAAAATGATTCATTTCCAGTTGGTGGAAAATTGATTTGGCGATTGTCTATACAGATAGAGATTCACATCACGAATTTTACGATACCAGATTCTATAGGAATGCTTTGAACGACTACGAAGATATTGCCGATAAATTATTTCTATGGCCCTAATTCTACCTTGTAGTCACACTTTCGATGCACTCGAAAAGGCTTGTATATAGTCGTTCAACCTATTCCGAGATCAAACTCGCGGTATCTCATTATGAACTTGTATTATAATTTCCTATATATCTGATTATGAAATGATAAAAGGGTAATCCATTCGAAAGAATTGCATGTCAACCATTTGGTCATTGATTGAACTGTGAAATATACAAGTGGAATCAGCGACGATATTTTTCTGAGAGGTTTATAAAATCTCAGTTTCCTTCCGCTTTTAAACATCAAACATATATAGGAAGTCAAGGTGAGTTGATATATATGTGAAGAAATATATTATGCCAATTCCTAACAGAAATACAGGGCGTTATTTGAGTTCGGGGCGAAACTTTGATGAACAATATTTCAGGAAAGTCTTGTTTTCCCCTAAAACTTACTAGCAATTTACCCCTACTGACACCCCACACATTGGCCTACTATGTAAGAAAAATTCCAGAGCCGGACTTGGAAAACGCATTTTCTTTTTGAATGTCAAAAAATCGAGTTTTGGAATCGTATTTTTCAAAAACATTCAACAGTATCAGAAAGATTAGGAAAAAGACTAAAAGTGTAGCTTTTCAATTCGTACGGCACACTTCGACCAAATTGGTGAAAAGATATCAAACAAATTTCAGACGAATATTTCTTCGATTTCATCCGGGCCATAACTCTCTACGTTCGACTAGAAGTATTCGAATCCGTTTTTTTTTTCGCATATTGATATAGCAGCAGAGTTGAGAAAAAGTATTATTTGGAAAAAAAAGGAAGGTTCGGACTTGGTTTTTGGAAAGAATTACAAAACATTATAATTTTCGAAAAAGATTCGTCTGTATATCATAATATTTTTCAACGAAGGTTCCCAAAATGTCCTCCTTTCCAAATTCTATACATTTTTTGCATATCTTCGGAAGATCTCTTATGGTTTTCAGAATAATTTGTCTAATATTCCAGATCATATCTGAATCTGTAACTATCCACTTGCCCAGTTCCTCTCGGGTGTTGACTTCAGTCTGACATAATAATAGTTTCATAGAGTTAGTCTAATTCTGTGAGATTAGGGGACCTAGGGGGCCGAGAATGAGGGCGCCATGACCTATCCAGTGATTAGAGGATTGTTTGTCTATGTATTATCTTACTTGTAGTGAGTAATGTATGGGGGTGCCCCATCCAGAAAATACCTATTTATGTCCAATTTCATACATGCATCACAGTCTTCTATTGTAGTGATTTCTGAACAATGAAAACACCAAACTCACAATTTGATTCGCTGATTGTAGTATGAGTTGGCACGTTTATCTGATTCGGAAAAAATACTTCAACTAAGCAATCATTTCTTTTTTTCTTTCTTGGAGCGCACGGAAAGAAATTGCTATAATGTTCGAAGAACATCTTGTGTACTTAGGGAGTTTAGGGAGAAGAGGTAGATATTGGAATTTTTTGAAAATCAGGTACTTATTTCCATCTTTTGAAAGGTCTCTTAAGAAAATTTAGTCCGGTCCTGGAATTTTTCATCGAATAAAGCCTCTTTTCAACTCTTATAATACACCGATATGCGAGAAAGAGATTCAAATGAATTTGTTTTAACGATGTGACTACAATAGCCAGTACAGAATCATGGAATCGTTCATCAGTATTTTGTTCGATATTTTTTCACTGATCCGGTCGAAGTGTGCCGTACAAATTGAAAAGATACAGTCGTAGTCGTGTTTTTCCTGATCTTTCTGATTCTGAAGATTTTGAAAAATATCATTCAGAAAGTCGAAATTTTGACATTCAAAAAGAAAGTTAGTTTTCTTAGTCCGATTCAAATGAATTTGTTCAACGATGTGACTACAATAGACAGTACAGAATCATGGAATCGTTCATCAGTATTTTGTTCGATATTTTTTCACTGATCCGGTCGAAGTGTGCCGTACAAATTGAAAATATACAGTCGTAGTAGTGTTTTCCTGATCTTTCTGATTCTGAAGATTCTGAAAAAATACGATTCAGAAAGTCGAAATTTTGACATTTAAAAAGAAAATTAGTTTTCTTCGTCCGGCTCTAGATTTTTTTGCATAGTAGCCCATCGTGTGGTGTGTCAGTAGAGGTGAGTTGCTGGTGAATCTCAGGCGATAACATCAAGACGTTACTGAAATATCGTTTATCAAAGTTTCGCCCCGAATTCAAATAATGCCCTTCATTTCTGTTACTAATAGGCAAAATATATGTGTCCACATACATATGTCAACTCACCTAGTCATGACTTACCCTGTATTCCAGACTGGTCACTCAAAAAATCACCCCTTTTGTTCTTCAGGCATCATCACTAAGAGTGACCTGAGGGCCACCTTCGACGCCGTTGGCAAACTCTCCAGCGAGAAGGAACTCGACGAGATGATCAACGAAGCCCCTGGTCCGATCAACTTCACCCAGTTGTTGGGACTTTTCGGTAACCGCATGGCCGATTCCGGCGGTACTGATGATGATGATGTTGTTGTTGCCGCCTTCAAAAGCTTCGACGAGAACGGTACCATCGATGGAGAAAGGTCAGTAATGTGATTACTAATAATTTAGTTTTGCACTTACACTGTGCGTCACACACATCGTATAGTTCAGTTCTTTCTTGTCTTTTTTCAAAATCGTCGATATCTGAATTAGTAAAACCGAATGGATAATATTTCCAAATCAGACCGTTGAAATCTCATGTATTTATTCCGTATTGAACACATCAGAGCCGACAGCAAACTCCGTACACAGATTCCTCACCTCATTTTGAGGTGAAAAGTTCCTATCAACGTATGTTCTAAAATGCATGCTCACTGAGATACAGGATATCGGAAGTACGAGAAAAAATTTCTCTATAACCCCTGTAGCAAAAAAAATGGAACTCGGTGTATAGTTTAGGCAAAGTTCAAAGAGTGCGGCAGGGCGGCCCGACATTCGTTTGATGATCTATTCAACTGACTTTGCATAAACTTTATCGATCCAGATTGATAAGGGTTATTTCATTTCTTAATTTTTTCAACCAGTGGCGTAGTTGGGGTCGTATATCGCCACATTTTCCGTCAAATTTTTCCTTAGACAGATGAATTGTCAAATTGGTATATGATATCAGTTGGTCTCATCAATGCCTAACCTGAAAGTGATGACATTCTGCATGTGTAGAGGTTCTCAAGATATTTGCAAAAAACTAGAGATATGTCTTGAGGTTGAGACCCAATTCGCTGCGTGCCATAATCGTATAATGCTGAACTTTCACGAAAAATCACATTTTTCAACCACCTGGACATTTTTGAATGTTGATAAAATTAAAAGCATTTAACGGATATATGAGAAGCTTTGACTTCTTATTTCACACTTTATTTCGAGGTGAACAGTTCATATTGAAGGATATCTCAAAGTGCAATCCATTACATATACTATAGTTGTCGAATATGTCAATGTGATCATTACATATCACTCGAACACGCAGGTATGGAAAAAATCGACAGGACCATACTTTACTCCATAACTTTCTTTTCATTCGTTATACTCAGTTGCAAAATTGAGGCTATTATGGCTAATATTTCCGAAACAGACCATTGAAATATCATGTACTTATCTGTTTCGTATTCAACACATCAGAGCCGACAGCATGTTCATGTTTCTGTGATCATGTGTTAGACGGCAGTTCTATGTAAGCGCAGTTCTTATTAGAATCCACTGATACAGTAGGTACATGCAGTCAGGGGCGTCGATAATATGTTTTCTTGGTGGGGGGGGGAAGTAATGGCTTTTTGGGTTCAAGTAATAAAAATCATGTTATAGAGAGTCATAAATGATATACAGTGTGACCAAGGTGAGGTTGCACAGCATGGGGATCTCGAAAACGGTAGGAGATACGGTTGAAGGGATTGCGCATTCCTTTGGTCATACCCACGGTCTTTTCAAAATTGTCATTGTTTCAGTTATATCGAAAACAGTGTATTTCTGGAAAATCAATATTTTTTCTAAGTTATTATTAGAGATACAGAAAAACTGAAAATACTGTTACGTAGCAACTTTTGATGAGATTCAACGTATGAATTTCATCAACTTGGAGAGAGCTACAGATACTAGACATCAGCATATTATTTCAGCAATACCAAGGCATAAGACATCAGCATGTAAAGATAGTCTGCATGACAATTGTATAATTTTGTATAATGGACTTCCTGAAAATATAAAGATTTGTATCTTCCGGTTTCCGAGATCTCTTTGCTGTGCAACCTATTCTTGGTCACACTGTATATCAGAATTAGAAACAGAACCGAACTGCTTGCGACAAACAAATCAAAGATCAAATTGCCCGAAACGTTCATAATATCTATATCACCTATATCTCAGAGTTTATATTTTTTGGGTGAGGCGGTGATTACCCCCTCCCCCCCTCCCACCATATCGACGTCCTTGCATGCAATATACCAGCAAACACAAATGACTCATCTTTTTTGAAAGATTCACACACCATTGAGAAAATCTTTGTCAATAAACGTCTCGAGTGATAGAGCAGGAGGGCACTCCATGAGTCCATGCTTATAGCATTTTAAAGTGGTAACGCTCTCATATAGACGTTAAAAGTCGCAAGTTCGAAATCCTGGCTCGGAGTTTAGTTTCGGATGGTTTCGCTCCAGCTACGCTCTATTCAATTAATATAACATGGTACTTCGTAGACCAGGCTCAATCAAAAATTTTGATTTTGCTTGAAATATCGATTTAGACAACTACAATGACTTCTTTAATGAGAAACAGCCAATTGATTCAGCAGACCTTACTCATTCAAAATTGATGCAATACTTGCATTGATTTTTGTTTAGCAATTATTTTATAATTCCCGAGTGAACATACGATGGAAATTTAATGGTTCCATATCGTAGTGTTCTTTGAGATCATATAATCTCATCGAAATACGAAATATGTTCAGAGAACAGTCGAGCTTTATATATATGTACATATAACTTGCACGATGATACTGAATTGGCTCAATGTATTCTACTTGTAGATCAATGTCGTAGAGAAGAAATGTCATCCAGATCATATTTTTATTAGCAATGAAATATAATGTTGTCCACTCAAATCTCAATTTCATGTGCTATAAGTATCTGTTTATTCAGAATGGTCCTTGATGTAGATCTAATTATAAACAGAGGAAAAAACAGATGGATTAAACTCATCTTCTGCACGAATTCTTAAATTTCTTGAAGAACATCAGTTATTTATTATACAAGGAAAAAAATAGAGATATTAACTTCAGGTTGTGTGCAGAAAAACTGTAAGCTAACATCTTATATTTTTTCCGTGTATAATATCTCATTTTTCTGTGACAGGAAGAAGGACGAATCAATATCGACGTGAAATTTCTTTCGAATTAATCAAATATCTGTCAGTCTAATTCTGTGATTTGGAAAAACTGATGCGATTTCAGTGGTTGTTTAGTGATTTACATAACCTTGAAGTTGCATGGAAGATAATTGACTCATTTTTCGAAACTATAACAAAACAAAAGCATCAACAGTGTATATTTATGTGATATATATCCGGGAAAACGGTAATGAGAAGTGACATTTCATAACCTGTAAACAGAGATAAAATTTCAAACTTTCTTTCCGTCACAGAAAAACGAATATTTTTTTTGATATCTTAAGTAATAAATTGACCGAAAATGAATGAAAAGTCCTTTCTATATAATCAACTTTCGTGAGTGAAACCGATAATGTTTTTCAGATTCCGTCACGCCCTCATGACCTGGGGAGAGAAATTCTCCGCCAAAGAAGTCGATGACGCCTTCGATGCCATGGATATCGATGACAATGGCAGAATCGACACCCAGTCTCTCATCACTCTTCTAACTGCCGCGCAAGAAGAAGGGGAAGGTGAAGCAGCCTAAACTAAAACAAAATTTCATATTTCCGATACAGTATATTATGTTTATTGATATACCTTTATAGGTCCTTTATAGGTAGAAATGTGAATTTTATGAGTATTTGCATCAAATTGCCGTTAATATCATTCGGCGTGAAAAAACCATGAATTTCCTGTTTCATGTTCGTCTGATTTTTATTTATTTTCGTCTTGAACCATTATCATTATTCGTATAAATAAAAACATAAAATCGATGAGCACCGTTTTATTTTAACATAAGGTGCATCTATAATAATGGGAGAGCCGGCTGCAGATTTCTACCGCCATCTGATAACGGAATAATATATAACTGCTAAATCTCATAACTAAGAGATCTAGGATGAACAGAGTTGCCCCAATTGTCAGCAGGAGCGAGACAGTACTGTTTCGACCCACCAGGTCTCATCAGCCGATGAACAGTTCATCCTAGATCTCTTAATTATGAGATTTAGCAGTTGAATAGGTATTGGAAAAATTCCACTCAAGTATGTCAGGTAGTGCCATCTGTCAGCAGAGTGATTTACTTGTAGTACCACTCTGTAGCGTATAGACGTAGGGGTCTGTACGTGTGACTATAGATGGCAGCGCCATACAGTGTATGTCGCGATATCTATGTATCCTACCTCAGAGCTTTGCCACAAGATTGCTACAACATGAAGAGATGAAAATTATTACTAATTCAATGGTAGATCTCAAAAATCTACCTGTACCACCCATCAGTCTGAGAGAAATTTACGGCACAGCGATTTATTTGCTCTTATTATTCCGGACAAACTTCCGTCATGTGATGAGGAGTTGAAACAATCAGCAAATGGAAGGAGGCAATGTCCCTTTTTCGAATATACAAACGTGCCGCGATTCAAACTTATCTAAGTTAGTGGCAGAGCGCCAATGTTTTCGTGAAAATTTTGCCCTCGTCGAAAGATAATATCCGATGGAGAAAGTCATGTGGTACTCACACTAGGAGTATCCCTAACTACATGGTGAGTTTGACACTGGTTCATCGGATATCATCTTTAGAGGGGGTGAAATATTCTCGAAAGTATTGATGATCTGCCACTAACTTGAAACAGTTTTAATCGCGACACGATTGGAATCGCTGTGCCAAAACATGGCAGCCAAAACTACGGAAACTCCCGAATGGCAATAGGCGTGCGCCACAAATACTTCATAGTCAACTAAAAAATACGAGGTGTCACTCTGAAAATATGACAATAACATTCAGAACCCACCAAATTAATCACCTACTAGAAAATAAATTTACTTGCGAGCCGACTATACCGTTAAGAATGATGAAAAGAATATCCGGCATGGGGGAAAGAAGTGTCATATTGGGAATTATTACAAAAATAATAATGCAATGTTGAAATCATCTGCAAGAAGAAAAATCAATTCGCGGCCGTCTAGGGGGGTCATGAATAGTGAAAACTTCATTAGAATGATGAACAAAATAAAGAGGTGTTAGTTTGAAAATGATGCAGAAAGATAAGAATTCGTTAGGGAAATTATATACAAGGAGAAAATTCAGTTACAAGCCATCTGAAGGAGTCATAAGAAGTGAAAACTCCTATGAAATGATGAAAAAATATTTGCGGTGGCAGAAAACGGGGAGTAAGGTTGAAAATGATACAAAAAGATCAAAATTCAATAGGGAAATCATATACTGGATGAAAAATCATTCGCAAACCGCCTAGAGGGGTCATAAATGGTGGAAACCCCATTAAAATGATGAAAGAATAATATTTCAATTCGATAGAGAAGTCATATACTAGCAGGAATATCAATTGCGAGCCGTCTAGGGGGGTCGTAAGTGGAAAAAACTCCATTAAAATTATAAAAAGAATATTTTTCGGTGAAAGGTAACGTAGTGTCACCTTGGAAATGATACGGAAAAATCATTCTTCGTTGGAAAAATCATAAACTGAAAGGAACGTTACTTGCAAGCCGTCTAGGGGGGTCGTGAGTGAACCCATTAAGATGATGAAAAAATATTTTCCGGTGGAAGAAAAAGGGGTGTCAATTTGAAAATCATATAGAAGAATCAGGATTCAATAGAGAAATCATATACTAGAAGGAATATCACTTAGGAAATCACTTACTAGGGGGGTCGTAAGTGGAAAAAACCCAATTAAAATGATGAAAAAAATATTTTTCGGTGGAAGAAAGAAGGGTGTCAATTTGAAAATGATCTGAAAAAATTAGAATTCAACAGAGAAATTATATACTAGAAGGAATATCATTTGCGAGAACATAACTTGTATTCTTCCGATTACATCGGTATATTTGGGGTTCAAATTGCCACACAGAATGAGAGAGACGAAATTATAACTGAATTATATAATTGTATCCTAGCATCCCAGGAACGCAGCTTAGCACTGACCATAAGACTTGTTACAGCCCCTAAGGCCTGTTTAGTTTTACTAACGGTGATTCTTGCCATTTCTGAGAAGAGTGCGGAGGATTAGAAAACCACTCCAAGATATGTGAAATTATTCACTACTTCCAGTGCTTGGCCATTATTAAAGGAATTATAATTTTTATGTGCAAAATATCCCCCTTTAGAGCAAATTAGTATTTAACTTTTAGCGGTATTAACTGTTAAGCAGTTTTAACGACAATAATCTGTTAACATATTCAAACTTTTTTGTAAACCGTCTTGTGTATCACTAATAATGACTAGGTCATCCGCATATAACAACAAAAGTAGTTCCTCTATACCGTTGATGTTTACCCCTTTACAGCCTTTTTCTTGGAAGTATGTCAAAATATTTGAGTTGAACATAGAAAATAACGATGGGCTTAGTGATTCTCCTTGTAATACGCCGGTTGTGATTTCGAAATCTTTTGTATACTGGTTGTTACACTTAATTCTCCTATTAGCTTTGTCATATATGCTTTTCAGTATCCTTAAATATTTAGAACTAACTCCCAACTGATAAAGTCTGTGCTATAGTAAATTATGTTCTATAGAGTCAAACGCTCCCTTGAAGTCTACAAATGCCCAAAATACTTTCCTCCCTTTTAGCCTTGAATTTATTTGGATAACCGAACTCAATACGAAAATATTGTCTATGCAGCCACGTTCCTGTCGGAAACCCGACTGACATTCAGGAATTATGTTATTGTCCTATCACCAAATTTTCAATCTCTTGAGTAATAAGGAAGTGAATATTTTGGCAGGGGTGTTAAGTAGTGCTATTCCTCTATAATTGACAGGATCATCCTTGGCGCCCTTTTTATGAAGCATTGTCAAAATTGCTGTTGACCATGCCGATGGCACTACTTCGCGCTCTAGTATTTTGTTGATCAGATTCAAAAGGTATAACAACCAATTTTGTGGCAGGTTTTTGATGAATCCATAGCTTATTCCATCTGATTGCATTTCTGACTGATAATATTGTACTGTTATAAGTTTCCCATTGTTGGGTTGTAAATAGAGAAGTGTTATCTGGACGTCTAAAAGATTTAATAGCCTCCCAGAAACTTGTTCGATCCCGAGTATTCCACAAAGTTGCGAGTATAGCCCTTCTTTTCAAATTAGTGCACTCGATGTCGAACCAAAGGCTTATGACGTGGATTGAAACGAGAAGCTTTATGAGTTATGATCAGACCACAATTTTCTGCAGTTTACCAAATAGTAGTACACAGATTTATATAGTTACTTTCGATAGTATTGAGAATTTCAACATTTGGAGAGAATTCCATAAAGTGTTTGTATGGCAGAAGAAGGGCATCATTCCATCTCAATTTTGTTTCTATAGTATTTACTCATGTTATGGTATCAGCATTAATAGAAACAGTTTCAAAGCTGAGTAAAAGAGGGAAATGACTTGAGGGTGATACATGTGTAAGCACACATAAATCATGAATGATACTGAGATTATCATCATTGCAGAATACAAGGTCAATGACACTACTACCATTTGCATTCATGAAGGTGAAATTGGCTGGCCCATCAGAAAAAACACTGCGGTTTAGTAGTGAAAAGTTATTAGAGAATAAAAAATCAATGAGCTCCCTTCCTTTAGCATTGACAACTTTATCATAACTTAACATAGAAGTAAAGAGATTTGTATTTTTGACAATGTGATCTGAAATTGATGCGATATTTCCGATTCTACAATTAAAGTCACCCAAAACAAAAAATGGTATATTGGGTGATGATTCGGTAAGTTCCGTTAAAGACAATTGGAATAAATCTAGAACTTCATCAAGAGGTAACGATGGTTTAAAATACACGAAGCGTATAATAAGTTTCAAATCCTCACATGCGAATGAGCATATTAACCACCAGGGTGAAGAGTCTAACATTTTGAGCTTAAAGCATTTGTTATATATAATTGCTATACCACCGCTTGCTCGTCCATGCATTTTTTCCTTTGAAGCAGGAACACATATTATATTGTAGGTTGTATGAAGGACCGGTGGGAGAATTATATCGTTCACTTGCCACGTTTCACTTATACATCAACAGTCAAATTCATGAGAACATCAACCGGAAGTGAAAAGTTTGTCATACCTTCAACATTCCAGAAAATCATTTTCCCATACCGTAATATGGGGGCGTTTTAGTTTTTTTATTGCCTTGGATTTTTTAGAGAATTTCCTTCCTCGTTTGCCGGTTATTTGAGCATTTTGGAGTTTCACAATTCTTGGCACACTATCATGAAACTCTTAACCTTTAGACCTGCGGTCATTCAGTTCGCTGTACAGTTGTTTCAATTCTTGTTGTTGCAATGGGGTCACATCATTCTTGATTTTTACATTTGGGAAAGTATTTTTGGAAATTTTCAGCTTATTCTTCAGGACACTTACAGCTTCGTCAGGTGATGCAAGTGCCACTTTTAAAGGTCGAATTCTGTTTGTTTGGGGTTTGCCCAACCAAGAAACGTTCTTCACACTAACAATTTCAGGATGGGTAATATTTTGTACCATGATTTTGATAGTTTCTTGATCGTTTTCTTCAGTTTCTTCAAGGCCACAGACGATTATGTTTCTGGCCCGATTCATATGCATATTAATATCCTGATAAATGTTTCCATAGGGTTCTAATGAGACTTGGAGTTTGTTTTCCAAACTTGCGATTTTTCCATGTATTTCCAAATTGTCTTGTTCTAAAGTTTCAATAGACTTCAGGCAATTATCCAGCTTATCAGACTGACTGACAATCAAACCTCTCAAATCATTAGAACTTTGGGTAAGATTCGCCAATTGATCCATTACCATCTTTAATGCGGTAGTTTCTTCCGAAACGGCAACACCGTCCATTTTTATTAGTATCTATGTCCACGGAAACAAATTGAATCAAACCACAAGTAATGAAGATAAAGAACGACGGCAAAAAAAACACTGTCGGCGTTCAATGGTTTTTTGATAACGATAATGGCAAACGCTTTCTCGCACAAATTACAAATTACTCGGAATAGTTGTTACACTTTTTTCCAAATATTAGATAGCAATCTTTGATTGAAAGGACGATATGAACATACGTGTTCACTCAACGACGGTCGAAACAAAACATATAGCACCGAAAATCATCGATATCGATGCTTCGTTTAGCATGTCAGATAATAGCGCAATCTCTGATAGGTACGAAGTATGGTTTTTGTAGCAATATTTTCAAAACTGTTAGTGGGTGCAACGAATTCGAGAGATGATTTTTAGAAAACTTCGTCAATTTGAAGGTACCAGGAAAAGTTTATTTAAATAAGATTAATTTCAAGGTATTCTTAACGGAAACGACTGATGATGAGCCAATCGTTTTCAACTCATATAGAAATCCATCAGTTCACGGAACTTGTTGTAAGTTTTTCTGTATGAAAAATACTCTGGAAAAAAATTTACAAGCTTTTGAGAAAAATCACTTCCGATTATGAGAAATGTAAGGAGAATGGTAAAATGCCTTCAATGGGCCAGTCATCAACACCGTATAAAGAAGAGGATTATATGTCTAGCAAGAATATCAACGAAATATTGTCTTAGGGGTACATCGCCTCCCTTTGCTTCATTTCTTCCAGAAATGGGCAGTTCTTTCGTGAAACCAAGGAATGTTTCCGGAGAGGACGACGGCAAATGCGGCCACAGCGCTCGCACTCGCGTGCCTCTGGAGGATCTGGTCTTTTCCTGTGTTTGGGTAGATTCCTGCATTTGGAATGAAGAAAAAAGATAAATTGTGCCACACACCAAACCCGTAAAGTGAGGATGTCGAATGACTTTTTCTGTCAGTCCCCGTTTTCCTCTGTACAGAGTGATATTTTCGAACCATCCGACTGCCCAGTCACTTGGACACGACTAGCCTTGAGAGATGCAAAATTGACATAGTCAAACGTGATCTCGAACTGTTCGCCATAAACCCGACCAACTGAAACGATTTCGAGTACTTCGAAAAGTTTCATCTCGTCCAGGATGGTTGGAATAACTGGAATCGTGAAATAGAGAACCCTTGATCGCAATTTTCTTGGTACTTCCAAAACTTCTATCCCATTCTTGGTGTTCCATAGAAATCCATCTCTCACCAAATAATGATTACGAAGTTCTAGTTGGCGTCCTCGAAAATTTTCAGGAGATTTGTTTTGCAAATTATTCCACAATATCATGCTATTCTGAATGTCTGAATCAGCGAGTTGTTCTTGTTTCACAACATTTTCGAGTGTTTCTGTTTCCACTAGATATAATATTGGCTCTTGTGCTGGTTCGCCAAGCATGTGAATCGATGACGGTGGTAATAATCTTCCATCGTATTTTTCTCTGGTTGTATCTACAGACCCGAACGGATTTCTGGATGAAAAATCAGACAACTGATTTTCTTTACCTGGACAGTGCTGTACATCATACGAAGATTCTCGAAGGAGCAAAGACCATTGAGTCAACTTAGTTTTCTCATCTTTGAATTTAGATAGCCAAGATAGAGCTCGACTGTCGGTTACCAGGGTGAAAGAATGGTCTTCTAGATATGGTCGATATTGTTTGCAGGCCCAAAACAACTGCTAGAACCTCTTGTTCATTCACATGGAAACATTGCTCTGTTTTGGTGAATTTTGCACTAATATATTATATGACTCGTTTATTTCCATTCCAATCTTGTTGGTATTAAACAGCTCCCATACCCCTTTGTGATGCATCAGTTTGTAAGAAGAATCTTTTGTTTGGATCAGGTCTGTGAAGAATTAATGGTTTCGACAATTCTTTTCTCAGTGTAGTAAATGCAGTTTCACACTCATCAGTCCAGATAAATTTCTTCCTACTTGAAAGATCAGTTATCGGAGCTAAAATTGAGGCAAAATCGGAGATGAATTCTCTCAACCAGTGGGCGGTTCCAAGAAAACATTGCAGTTCCTTGAATGATTTGGGACTTGTATAATCTAAGATCTTCAGTTGATGTTTTTCTTTTGGTGTGTTGACTTGACTATCGATGCAGTGTCCTTAGTACTGTTAATGAGAAGTAGCGAATTGGTATTTCGATAAGGAACATCTCAACTGATTCACCCTTAAGCGCTCAAGAACCAGCGTCAAATGTTCGAAGTGTTCCTCATGATCCTCTAAATAAATTATGTTATCATCTAGATAAACTTTGACGAAAATGTCGATATATCCCCTGAAAACTTCGACTATCAACTTTTGGAATGTAGAAGGTGCATTTTTTAGGCCAAATGGCATTACCAAAAACTCATACACACCCCCATCAGGTGTACCAAATGAAGTTAGTTTTATGCTATCCTCATGCATTGGCACCTGCCAGTATCCACTTCTGAGGTCAAGGGATGTGAACACTTTGCTGGTTCCAAGCTCACGGATAGTGTCCCGTATATGGGGAATTTGGGAAACTTCCGATTCTGATTGTGAATTCAATTGTCTATAATCGACACAAAAACGTGGTTTACCATATTTCTTCTGTACTATCACTACCGGATAACAGTACGCAGATGTGCTTCGACGGATGACTCCTGCAGCCAGCATTTTCTTGACTTCATTATGTATGGTGTTTGTCTTCTGCAGTGAGTACTGGTAACGTCTAATCTGGAAGGGTCTAAGTCGAATATGATGTGTAGTAGAACGGGTAGTAGGCTGATGCAAAACATCTGAAAAATTCTTCAATAGTGTCAGATAATCGTCTCGATGTTCTTTTGGCATTTGTTCAGGTCGTTATTCAAAATCGATGTCTTTTACATCTTTATAATCACGATTCGCCCAGTAAACTGACATGCGTCTTTTACTACCGACGTACATGCAGCTTTGCACGAAATCCAGGATTGCTCCGTGTTGCTGCATCCAGTTTCGACCAAGTATTACATCCTCAGTAATGGATTCTAAGACATAAAAATCTGACGACAATAGTTGATCGCCGATTATTATATCTGTTTTCAATCTACCGGATGTGGAAAAATCATGATTTGAGTTAGCCACTTTCACTTTAGTATGCTCTTTATTTATTTCCAGTGATTGTGTGAACTTATGTTGAATGAAAGAATGCGTTGCACCTGTGTCTAGAAGAGCTAATAATTTGTGACCATTCACTTGAATTTCAACTCATGATGGGCCGAATTCACAAACTGTTTGCAAACTTTTCAGTTCTGGGGACGAGCTCCCTGGCCAGCATCCTCCCTTCTGGAGTTTTCCGAATGAATTACATTTTCTTCACGATGAGGACAATCCTTATGGTAATGCCATGCTCTACAAATTCTACAAGGGGAAGATGGCTCAGCATATCTTTCTTGATGTGACATATGTGGATGTCTATAAGTGTATTCAATATCATTCAGATCTGTTTCTATAACACTAGCAGCTTGAATGAAGGATTCCATATCAGAAAAACAACGTCCACGTAAATTGATCCTGATTTTAGGTGCTAACAATTCACAGGGATTCATTGTCAAACTTTCCTCAGGAGATTATTGAATGCATCGAAATCTAGATGCTCATCTTCATATTTCTCGAACCATTCTTGAGCTCTTCCTTCTAGATATTGTTTTGCTGTTGAAGTCCGTCTTGATTTTGGAATCCCATTGTCCATCAAATGACCGGTAACATCTTTCAAAAACATGCGGGTCTTCCCACTCTCGATCTCCGAACATATTCACGTTACATATTTTCCTTTCATTAGACAGTTTGTCCCACATTTTCTCGGTTAGTTGTGCTATTCATAACATTGTTTCTTCTGGGCGCCACGTAGTTTTTATGGGAGAACTACGAAACTCGTTTAGCGGTTCAACACAAATAGTTTCATGGGATTTCTCAGGGTCCATGACTTGTGATACTTGCGGGTTCGAGTCAATCTCACTAGACTGACAATCAATACAGCTTCCAACACGTTGGGCGCCATGTCTTAGGGGTACATCGACACCCTTTGCTTCATCTCTTCCAGAAACGGGATGTTCTTTCGTGAAACCAAGGAATGTTTCCGGAGAGGACGACAGCAAATGTGGCCACAGCGCCGCACTCGCGTGCCTCTAGAGGATATGGTCTTTTCCTGTGTTTGGGTAGACTCTTGCATTTGAAATGAAGGGAAAGATGAATTGTGCCACACACCAAACCCGTAAGGTGATGGATGTCGAATGACTTTTGCTGTCAGTCCCCGTTTTCCTATACACAGAGTGATATTTTCGAACCATTCGACTGCCCAGTCGACGACATGCCTTAGGGGTACATCGACTCCCTTTGTTTCATTCCTTCCAGAAATGGGCTGTTCTTTCGTGAAACCAAGGAAAGCTTGTTTCAAGGGTATATTCTGTATGATGTGTCATGGAATTATGTGGATTTGTTATGGAAGATATTATTCATCACAATGAATATATCGATGGTTCTGAAAATGATTTTTCGAGTCTCCATGAAATTCCTGAGGAAAAAGAATCAACCCCAACATCCAAAATCGATATAACTCCTGAAGATTTTGATGTTACGAAAGCTATAATGAACCTGTCAAGTCCCAATCAATCAGCTAAAATTTTGCAAGTGACTTCCGTTAACATGTCTTCTCCCCGCCAAAAAAATATGCATTATACAGATTGTGAAATATTGGAGGAAACTTTCGTCATTTCAGATGTTGATTGAAATACCATATTGAAAAATGAAGTACTTAATGTAAATTACTACCAATACAATTTATGGAATCGAATAGAGAAATATGTGAATAATACTTGTTTAATAATCTTCAAGTATATAGAATATTCGAAAAAAAAATGGTAGAATCAATATATTCGGCCAATGTAAACAAAACGATTACAATTGTAAGAAATTCAAGATTTCTATGAATCACAAAAATTTCAGCGTATATAGCTCGTGAATGAATTATTGTCATAAGTAAGAATACATAAAGGAAGTATGTATGCCATTCAATGTGAAATTATATAGTCTAGACTGGTTGAAAGTTTTGAGAGCTCAGGCCTTTGGTAAACAATTACCTACCATTGATTCATTTCGATGCAACCGGTGGTGTGGTAAGAAATCCGAATCCATCGAATGAACAGAGGATCTACTTTTATACAGCCGTTGTGAAAATGCTGAAACCAAGATGGATCTATCCAATATTTTCAATGATTTCTGCCACACATGACTCTAATACTATTTTCAAACTTCTGCACGACTTCCGATACTTCTGCGAGGAAGATAACCAGTGGCCAGCATTTTCCGGTGTTGTCACGGATTTTTCATTCGCAAACCTTCATGCAATTTGTAAAGCCTTCAATAGATGCAGCCTTCTGGAGTATGAACAAAGGTGCTATAATTTGTTAGAACGAAACAAAACTCTCAGAGACAAGAAATTGATAGGAATCCATGTATGTTGTGCTCATTTCCTCAAAATGGCTTGCAAAGATATAGATAATCTCTCAAAAAATGAATATCAGAGGCCGTATTTCAAAGATTCCATTGCAGCTGCCGTTTTCATCAGAAGCAACAATATGTTTGATACATTCATCTCAAATTTATATATCATTCTCAAATCAGGATACAAATCTGTGGCAGTAAAAAATCCCCTCATGATAATAGGATCTCGGATAAAATGAAGAGAATTCTACTTCAGATATTCTGTTTCATAAGGTGGAAAGTAGTTCATCTGATTATTTTGAAATTGAAGAAAAAGAAAGTATGCACAAATTGAGTCTATTTTATAAAAAATATACCAGTTTACTACAGAACGTGAACTTACAACATGATGGAAATGAAGAAAACAACTCATACTTTAATGAAGAATTTTCAAATCTCATATTGACTAAATATATTCCCTATTCTCCTCTTTGGAGTTACTCTCGAGAACCATGATGTCGTCAGCAATTCAATTGTAGAGAATTATTTTGGTCAACTGAAAAAGATCACATTAGATTCACAGAGAAATCTCAAATGTTCCCAGTTTTTGCGAAAGCTGAGAATACATGTTTCATCACTGGAAATTAAGAGCACTCTGGACATCCGACAGACGGAAAAATATCACAAGAAAGTTTGTCTAGGAATCGTAAAAAAATAGAGACTCATTTTACGGGGAGATTTTTGCATGGAGACAAAGCGATAGGAGAAGAAAATCAAGGTGAATTCATACACACAACAAGAAACTGGAATGATATAATTTGTCCAGAAGACGATGCAGATTCACCTCAGTGTGCGTATTGCGGTCACGGAATGAATTCCGATAGAACATATTGGGTACAATGTGACCGATGCGACTGCTGGATTCACCAACTATGTGACTGTGATGATGATAATGAGTCATATAGCGGACAATTTATATGTGCAATTTGCACTCTCAACGTAAGTAAAAGACTCATTGAAGAAATTGATAAAATAGAAGAGGTATACAAAAAGTGTGATTATTTCGTCGACAAGATCAATCTGAATGATTTGGAGAGAAAAGAATTGGAGTTAGGAACTCGGTCTCAAAGATTATCTAAAAGATGGATGGAAGAAAGAAGTGTGAGAGTAACTGCTTCCAATTTCGGAAGGGTTCGCAAGGCACGCAGTATATTTTCATTTGAGGGTATTGTTCGTTCAATAAGAGAGAATAAGAAATTGAGTACTCTCGCAGTGCACCATGGCATCGAATACGAGGAACAGGCACGGTTGGAATATAACAATCGTTCTAAATCGCCAGCTCGACTAGCAGTCTTGATTATACATCATAAATATCCCTACTTAGCAGTGTTTACCGATGAACTGGTTGGGGATGATGGAATAATAGAAATTAATTGTCCTTACAATGCACGAAATTATAGTCCTCATAATTATAAGTTCGACTTATTGGACATTGACGGTACATCGATTCATCAAACACATAATTATAATTCTCAAATTCAAGGAATTCTCGTTATTACCAGAAGAACATGGTATGATTTGGTGATCTTCACATTCAAAGATATCAAAGTTATTCGGATCGAGAGAAGTGATCGTTTTTGGGAAGCTATGCTGATGAAGTTGAAAAAATTCTATTCATTTTATATGCTTCCATCCATAAAGTTTCCTAATAAAGAATCTCTCGGAAACTGAACGAAAATGGACCACAACGCAAGATATAGACTTTTCAGGAAATGGTCTTGTGAATAACATGAATTATTATAAACTATTGCCTAATAGAGGATATGTCGTTACTTCAGATCCAACTATACAACTTTCAATTCGAGAAATCATTTCGGATGATTACTGTACTCTTGACAACTGTCAATGGCTCAGCAGCTTCGTAATTGACCACTGTCTGAATATTTTAAATAGGTCAACTGGAAATACATACCAGATCATATCTGTTATGAAGTTATCGATGATTTTCGGAGATGCTGAATTGACAGATGGTTTCTTAAACAGTCTAGATTTCACTAAAAATCTGCTGGTGATGCCTATACATAAGCACAATCACTTCGTTTTATTTATCGTGAATTTTGACATGAATAGGATATATTTTAAAGATCCAATGGGTAACGAACTGATATCGAAACATTCTCATTTTAGCAGTTTCCAAAAAGCATTGCAGTTGGGGAGTATAGAAAATTCTCAATTTTTTGTAGAAACCCCAAACCATATAAAACAAAATGACGATTATAACTGTGGTGTTTATATAATTTTTTTTCTCAACTTATAAAGGGAGAAGAACTCACTAAATCAGTTTATCTCTCCGAATACAGAAAATACCTGAAGTGGTGACTAATGAGGAACAGCAGCAACATGAGTAAAAGATGTTTATTTTGCTCTCAAGACATCAGAGAGGGTGATGAACAAAGAACATTCCAATGTAGAATTTGTCCCAAGTTGATTAATAGAAAGTGCCTATCATCTGTGAATGAAATCAAATCTGGAATTGACATCATAGAGAAAATGAAAAACAATGTGAGTGACTTGTATAGAGCTAACTGAGTCATTATTTTGAGAAGAAGAGAAAGTGTTGTTATAGAATTATTGTTTTATTTGTATTTTTTCAAACAATATTTTGTATTATTCGAGTTGTCAGTGATATGACGATGATTCTAGAATCGTACAGTGTTTTTTCAATGCGGATTTTTTTTAATCAACCCTTAGTGTTTTTATAAGTATACCTCGCAATAGATCTAAGTTGTTGATCAAGCGTTAACGTGAATTCCAATCTCATTTAAAAATCAATTTTCCGATGGTTTTTATTGATGCGAAATGAGCGAACATAGATGTTCTGATTTATACAGCATTGCTCATCACAATTTACCCATACAATAGGAATATTGAGAGTCGAGAATCCATCCACCATCATCCGACTTTCAATATACCAACCCTATAATATATAGATAAATCGTAATAAGCATTCCTGTATAATTCAGGATATCTATGTTTTAATTGTGATGTTTTATTATCTAGTATTACAGTTCTCTTGATTTTTATGAAATGCAAAATGATGGGATCGAACACAAAATAGTTATTTGTTTCACGATGAGGCAGAAAAGCAGAAATATTTAATGCCGAGACTGATGGCGTGCCAAGGCATCGAATCTTCGTTTCTGCCATGTAAAACACGTGATTTTGTCTCTTAGTGAAACAAATAACTATGTGTGATAACATAAATTGACAGCAAATTATAGAATATTTACTCTTTTTTCAAGAAATAGACTGACTTACACTGCAACCATGATGTATACTCCTATCGTTGCTTGAGAGGTAATGAGGTAGGTATTCACAATGAAAAATGTATCGGTCGTGCATAAAATTTTGTGTATATATAAACTGCGTGACAAATGAAGTGGTCCACCTGACTATTTTACCCAATTTTGAAATCAAATATTGTGAAAAATAATAGTCCGATTCTGGAACGGTTTGTTCCATATTGTTCGAGAATCGTATGAGAATGATATGGTTTGCTTACTCTTCCCATGAAGTTTGCGTTTTCAGATTTACAGGGAGAAACATTGACCCATTACAAAAATGAATATTTTCAAAGTTATCCCAATCATATGGAAAAATTTTTGGATTTTTTTCTAGGGCATATTATGAATGCCTGATGTGTTTCGCCGAAATGGTTTCGGAATTTTTTTGCTAGCATGCTTCATCAACAAGCAACATATTTTTTTATTGAAAATTGACGTTTTTTGAGATGTCTTTAATTTCAGCTGATCTGTTCATGAAATAAGAGAGTTTTTTCATGAAATCGATACAGGGTTGAATTTATCACTACAATTTCTTCGATGTTGGCCGAATATTGATCTACAGGGTGATTCGAGATACCAAAGAAACGTGAAATTCAGTCCTGCATATTGTGATTTGCACTTTGAATGCTCTATATTGACGTAGAATTATTTCATATCATCCCTGGTGTCATTTTTTGATCTCCTGATATTGAATAAAGCTGTTGGAATCATTATTCCATTGTGGATAAATTATTGAAGTTATATTCCCTGCCACTATATATGAGGATCATTTGCGAGAGTGAGAGGTTGTTTACGTCGTATTTTTTTAAAAAGATATCAAGTTCGGCGATCAGGATGAAAATCATCATTGAAAATAAATTATGGAAATGAACTCATGGTTTTATATTTTTCTGCGAAAACTCTTTATACCACGCGCTATTTGTTAATTCCCAAACATACTGATCTCAGATGCTCCTGTATCTATCGCCCTATATCTTCTATGTCGATTGTTATGTCATTGTTTGATATTGTCACTAGCAACAATTGTCAGTGATAATTCAGAACATATTCTCATTTTGCACTTTGTGATCAAAAGATTACTAGAGCATAATTAAAATGCCACAAACACGCCTATCGACAAGAGAATTGGAAAATGCCATTCGACTGATAAGAAATGATGGATATTCAACTAAGGAAGTAGGAAGAATCTACAATGTATCACATAGCGTGATAAATAGAGCTATTCAGAGATTCGATGAAACTGGTAGTTCGGGCTTTCGTCATGGGGGTGGACGATCAAGAAAGACAACTGCACACCAAGATCACTATATCAGTGTGACGATAAGACGGCAACGCACTGCACCAGCTCGAAGAATTAATAATGCATTACGTGCTGCAACGAATGTTTTGGTATCCAACAGAACTATCATAAGACGAATTAAAGAAACCGGTTTGGTACCAAGACGTCGTGCTGCATGTCCAATGCTCAATAATCGACATAGAGCCAGTCGACGCATATGGGCAGAGCAGCATGTCGACTGGGAAATGGATGATTGGTCGAACTGCTTGTTCACGGATGAATGCAGATTCAACCTTTATAGGTCAGATGGTCGTATTTTAGTTTGGAGGGAAAGAGGTAGTAGGTTCCAAGAGGACAATATGGAGCCAAGAGTAGCATTTGGTGGAGGAGGTTTAACCGTGTGGGGTGGCATTTCACGAACTGGCCGCACAGAGCTCATCATATTGAACCGTGGACAAACTATGGATGCCACTCTTTATAGAGATCGCATCCTTAGTGGTGTCGTTCTCGAATGGGCTCAAAACCATCGGGATAGGTTCATTTTAGTTGATGACAATGCTCGCCCTCATCGTGCTAGGATTGTGAATACATTTTTAGAGGAAAACAATATGAATAGAATGGTTTGGCCAGCACGATCGCCAGACATGAACCCAATCGAGCATGTTTGGAGCCGCTTGAAATTAGAAATTACTCGACGTATCGAAGAACCGATCACGTTCGAGATTCTTTCAAGAATGATTCAGGAAGAGTGGGAGAGAATGCCACGGCCATTTATACAAAGATTAGTAGATAGCATGCCATCACGATGTCGTTCTCTCCTTCATGTACGTGGAGGCCCTACTAAATACTGACATTTCTCAATGTGTCAGTACATCAATTTGAAAATGAATGTTTGCATAGAAGTTAATCTTGTAAATAAATCATGCGAAAGCAATAATTTGTAATACCTTGTATATTACCGACAAAACAATGAATGGCGTGGCGAAAACTCATCTCAATTCATAATAGCTCGTGAAGAGGATTTCGATACCTAAGGTTACCTACTACACTATAGGTCACGGATTCGACATTCAGAAAGGAAATAAACGGCATGATTTCATCGCTTTCAATATTGTGAAAAATGTTTTGTTAACATGTCCATCAGTGAATCGAAGATAACATGAATGATAATGAATCATTCTATGTCAATACAGAGCATTCAAAGTGCAAATCACAAAATGCAGAACTGAATTTCACGTTTCTTTGGTATCTCGAATTACCCTGTAGATCAATATTCGGCCAACATCGAAGGAATTGTAGTGATAAATTCAACCCAGTATCGATTTCATGAAAAAACTCTCTTATTTCATGAACAGATCAGCTGAAATTAAGGACATTTAAAAAAACGTCAATTTTCCATAAAAAAATATGTTGCTTGTTGATGAAGCATGCTAGCGAAAAAATTTCGAAACCATTTCGGCAAAACACATCAGGCATTCATAATATGCCCTAGAAAAAAATCCGAAAATTTTTCCATATGATTGGTATAACTTTGAAAATATTCATTTTTGTAATGGGTCAATGTTTCTCCCTGTAGATCTGAATACACAAACTTCATAGGAAGCGTAAGCAAATCATATCATTCTCAAACGATTCTCAGACAACATGGAACAAATCGTTCCAGAATCGGACTATTATTTTTCATAATATTTGATTTCAAAATTCGGCGAAATATTCAGGTGGACCACTTCATTTGTCACGCAGTTTATTTCAGGGTATCTGGGGGTATTTGGAGTCGGATTATGATGCTTTTGTCAAAATAGGAAAATTCAATATGGCGAATACAATATGGCGGACGGGTTTTGTAATTATATGATCCGATTCTATTCTAAATTGGTATCTGGGGGTTTTTGAGATCAGAGATTATGATTTTGACGTCAAAATTGGTAAATTTTGGGGTTTTCGGGGTAGGAGATCATGATCTCCTCCTCTCTAGTCAAAATTAAGTACTTGAGCCTAATTAAAAAATAGAAAATAATAAATACACAACATAGAATATGAATACGCAGGTTCTGATAATTTTTTCCATCGCGATATATATTTCCATTATTTATTGGGGTTTTCACCACTGACACCTCCAGACGGCTTCCAAGTTATATTTTTACTAGTGTATGATATCTTTATCGAATTCTCAATTTTCTGTATCAATTTCCACCAAAAAATATCTTCTACAACTTTGAAAGAGTTTTCTCCACTTACGGCTTCCCTAGACTGACTCTCTTATCATAAATGCTGGTGTTCCACAAGGATTGATTCTAGCACCAACACTATTTCTACTCCATATCAACGATTTGTTGGAAGCAACTTCATGTCCAGTACACAGCTTCCCGGACGATAGTACCCTCCATAGCGCCTTCTCTTCCAGGGCTCCAATACCAGCCAGGCAAATCAGAAACGATAAAGGGAAGAATATTGACAACAAAAATATGGACTATAAACAATTCTCGAATGGGGGTGCAATAACTTGATTGATTTCAATGCAAAAAGAAAACAAGCATGCCTTTTCTCTAGAAAATCCGATCTCAATGTGCCCAACATAAGCTTGTCAGGAGTAACCATACCTTTGAAGACATCCAATTCGATGCTTGGTATTACTATCAGCAATAACCTTTCATGGGAAAATCACGCGAGATCAATTGCTAAAAGTGCATCCCAAAAACTTGCGGTTTTCTGTTTCGGGACAGGAGCTATTTCTCTTCCAGTCAGCTCCTTATGATCTATAAGGCACAGATCCGACCTGTCCTGGAATACTGTTCGCATATTCGGAGTGCAGCACCCAAACATACCCTGAAACTGTTGGATTCTGTCCAAAAAAGGGCAATTCGTCTCGCTCACAAACTCACTCATTTCTCTGGAACACCGTAGAAAAGTTGACGATCTGGCTCTATTTTATAAATATTTTCATGAACGATGCTCTTTTGAAATGTCAACAATATTTACTCCCTTGGCAGTCCCCGCGATATTAACCCGTCGAGTTGAGGCTTCGCACACCTTCGTGTTCACTTTGGAGACTTGCAGAACATCTCTTTCCAAGGACTATCGTTCATCCAACGAACAGCGAGGCTCTGGAGGGAGGTGTTCTTCGAGGCATATAACTCCCAGAAATTCCTGCTTATTTCCCTTGGTTCTCACGATGTTCTCTGAACATTACAGGATATCCCTTTTCGTGGGAACCAGAACATAAAAAAGAAGACTTTCATATATAATATAGTATATTATTTTCTCTATTGAGTTATATATATATATGTCATTTTCGATTCAACACCCCATTTTCTTGCACAGAAAAATATTTTTTTCATCATTTAAATGGTATTTTTTCCACCTACTACCCCCCTAGACAGCTCGCAGGTGATATTCCTTCAAGTATATGATTTCTCTATCGAATTCTGATTTTTCTATATCATTTTCAAATTGACACCCCTGTTTCTTCCACCGAAAATTATTTTTTCCATAATTTTGATAGGGTTTTTCCACTTACGACCACCCTAGACGGCTCGCAAGTGATATTCCTTCTAGAATATGATTTCTATATTGGATTCTGATTTTTCTATATCATTTCCAAATTGACACCCCTTTTTCTTCCAATAGAAAATATTTTTTTCATCATTTAAATGGTATTTTTCCCACTTACGACCCCCCTAGACGGCTCGTAATTGATATTCCTCCTAGTATATGGTTTCTCCATTGAATTCTAATGTTTCGATATCATTTTCAAATCTACACCCCTCTTTCTCCCACCGAAAAATATTTTTTCCATCATTTTAATAGCGTTTTTTTACTCACGACCCCCCTAGACGGCTCGCAAGTGGTATTCCTTCTAGAATGTGATTTTTGGATTCTGATTTTACTATATCATTTCCAAATTGACAGTCCTGTTCCTTCCACCAGAAAATATTTGAATATCGGGATCTATAATTTCCTGTCTCAAGAGTTCAAGATTCTCAATTATAACTGCTTCAAATTGAAACTGAAAAGACACATGCTGTCCCATTGTTTTTACTCTATTGATGAATATCTGAAAACACCCCCACTTCTCGATAATTTGTGTTGATTACATTTCGAAAACAGCAAAATTTATATTTTGGATTTGTTAGATTCGTGAGAATGTTGTATGTATGTTTGTGATAGCTTAGGTGTATATTTTATTTTATTCTGTAATTGTTTTTGAAAAACATTTTGTACTTCCAGTGACTCGCCAAAAACATAAGAATTGTAACTTGGTCAAATAAAATTCTATTCTATTCTATGATTTCCCTATTGAATTCTGATTTTTCTTCATCATTTTCAAACTGACACCCCTTTTTCCTTCACCGAAAAATATTTTTCGAGTCTGAGGCTCGCAAGTGATATTCCTTCTAGTATATGATTTCTCTATCGAATTCTGATTTTTCTATCCCATTTTCAAATTGGCACCCCTTATTCTTCCACCGAAAAATACTTTTTTTCATCATTTTAATGTGTTTTTTTCCTCTTACGACCCCCTTAGACGGCTTGCAAGTGATATTTCTTCTAGTATTTGATTTCTCTACTGAATTCTGATCTTCAATATCGTTTTCAAACTGACACCCCTTTCTCTTTCACCGAAAAATATTTTTTCCATAATTTTAATGGGAGTTTTTCCACTTTCGATCCCCGTAGACGGCTCGCAAGTGATATTCCTTTTAGTATATGATTTTTCTACTGAATTTTGATTTTTCCATATCATTTTCAAACTGACGTCCCTCCTTCTTTCACCGAAAAATATTATTTTCATCATTTTAATGGGAGTTTTTCCACTTTCGATCACCGTAGACGACTCGCAAGTGATATTCCCCACAGTATATGATTTCTCTATTGAATTCTGATTTTTTTATATCATTTTCAAATCGACACCCCCTTTTTTACCACCAAAAAATATTTTTTTCATTTTAATGGGGTGTTTTCCACTGATGACCCCCTTAGACGGCTTGCAAGTGATATTCTTTCTAGTATATGCTTTTCTTATTGAATTCTAATTTTGCTATATCATTTTCAAATTGACACCCCTTTTTTTTTCACCGAAAAATATTTTTTTCATCATCTTAATGGGGTTTTCTCCACTTACGACCCCCTTAGACGGCTTGCAAGTGATATTCCTCCTAGTATATGATTCCTCTATTGAATTCTGATTTTTCTATATCATTTTCAAACTGACACCCCTTTTTCTTCCTCCGAAAAATATTTTTTTCATCATTTTAATGAGAGTTTTTGTTTTGTATAAATGAAGATAACTACGTTGTTATCAACACAAAACTAAATAGATTTTATCAAAATATTTTTTCACATTATAGTTGGCCTTGACAAACTTCACATTTGGTGTCATTTAACCGACCTCGTATCTCTCACCGTTAAAAAGATACCCATAGTGAGCATGATAAGTGGGACACACTGTATACGTATCTTTCTTGCTGAACGAACAACAACAACCATAGGAGCACACCATTCAGCAGGCTCGTTCATTGTGATTATATCGTCTTCTTCCATTCGTATCAATTTATTCCGAACATCTTCTAAAAGAGGTACTGGAACCCATCGGGGAGTGCTGATAGAATATGGAGTAGCTTCCAACAATAAGTGTTTTTAATGTTCATAGCCCTTGAGCTTTCCTAAACCCTTGAATAATTTTGGAAATCTCTTTTATGTGTTGTCCCCATTCAACATCTCTTTGTCTGTTCGTTTTTGATCAAGAGACTGAATCGATTTGATTTTTTCGTTTTGTATATCATTAGTCACCAACTGTTTGCTTACTTCCAACTTGCTCTACCAGTCCATTTGATCAAATTCAATTGAAGTAAACCCGGTCGTCCGAGTAGGTTTTCTTTTGTGTATATGACAAACATTTTTGAATTTGCTTTTTGGTCACCCAAAGCTACAGGGCATTTTACTTCCTCAACGGTGTTCAGAGATTTATTACCTGATCGTTGTAATATTTTTGTGATAATATTGTTTCATTGGCGCCAGTATCGATTTTAAAAGATACATACCTACCTTCGATTCCCAAATTCACTATTCAAACTGGAGATTTCTTATTGACTTCACCTATATTTATGATTTCATCAACTGATTATTCATCTGAGGAGCTTTCTTCGGAAACTGTGTCGCTTTCGTCAATTTCGTCGATCAATTCGATTCTAGTTCTGCAATATTGACTGAAGTGACCCTTGATTTTGCATTTCTTATATTTAAAATTACTTGCTGGACGAATTTTTATTTGGTGATTTTTATTTCCACATCTACTGCAGAACTGGCTTCTCGTTGTATTATTTGTATCAGATTTTGAATAACTTCCGCGACTTATATTTTTGGTGCCGAATCTTTTATTTATTCTGTCGATATTTGACGTGATTGATGTGGTTGGTTGTCTCAGTTCATCATTTTGTTTTCTAACATCTTCTGTCTGTATTATTTTTTGAATGGGCGTGTACACCTCAGTAGAACTTTTAACTCAAACCATGTTTATAATGATCCTTTCATACATAAATAATGATTGACGACATAATTCGATTGAAAAATCAACTGGAATGTTTTATTTTTTGACATAAATAATAGTACCTTCTGAAAACGGACACTCTTATGACGTAGAAACCTCATCTCGCCATAGTTAAAAAAAAATACCAAACGCCCGACGGAGACTGAGGCAACTGATATATTAATTCTTTCATTTGTGATCCCGCGCTAATTCACTGTGTCAGAAATCATGTATCATTTATCTCTGTCTGGAATAGTCTTGTTTCAATGTTAGGGTTTTGACGTCACATCATCGCCTCGTTTTCAGATGTCCGAAAAATCGGGGATTTCAATAATGTTTTATGAAACGTAGGGAGCTCACAGCACGAAACGGTTTGCGGTGGTGAGCTAGTTTGGGTGAGTTCTATCGAATTATGAAAAAAAAAGTCCTTGTGATATAAGCCCATTGCTTTGTCAAGTGTCAGACTGACATCCATTTGTAATATCTGTGATAGAGAGGTATCAGTTATGCCTACTACCAGTCTATCTCTTATAAGTTCATCATTAAGCGAAACGAATTTACATGATTTGGCTGATGCCATTACATCAGCTACATACTTATCGGCAGGCTCGCCTTCTTTTTGATTACGAAGGTTGAACTCTGCACCGTGATAAATTATATTGGACTTCATTTCGAAGTGTTCATTGAATGAATTTTCTGCTTCTCCGTAGCTCTTGAGACTCTCTTGATTCCTCTGTAGTGTAGTAAAAATTGTATCTACATCTGGGCCCATATGGAGTAGTAGATTATTGATCTGAGATTCTTCTGGGTACTCATTCTGCTTTGCTGCATGACGGAATCTTCGATAATGGTTGATCCATGATTCCCAATCTTCTTGTACGAACGTAAATCTGCCAGGTATTGGCACTGCATTTGAAATAGTTACGCTACTTGCTGCTGATTTTCTACCGCTTTCGTCCAGATCACGGTTTTCACGCAGCTTCGCAATAATTCGTTTCAGCTGATTCAGCTCTTCACGTAATTCCTCTGTCATCTTTTAACGATTCACACCTGACATCATGTTATGAATACTCGTTATGTTTCAATAGCATTATTTATCAGGATTTACAACTAACGTTTATGAAACAGATAATTATTCTGACAACCATCAACTGTCTGCCTGACACTCGCCCCTCAGACGCTGGTAAACATATATAGTGGGATAGCATAGTGGAAGGAGAAGATGGTGTGCTCAACACAAAGCTCAAACTTGTTCTGCGCATGACGTGAGCTGGGATATTACTGTCATTGTTATTATTCGTATTCGTTATTGATGTCTCGAACTTCAGATATTATATAAGTAATAAATTTGAATGAAATAATTTCGAAATGCCCACTTGTTTCGTTTCTGGTTATGGAAATTCCAACTAACATACAAAAGGCACAGATATCGAATTCTTCTGCTTCTCCAAGAATGGTACCTACCTTATATTCCTTATATCCTCATTCCAAAGTATTCATATTATCATCACATTCATGTTACAGCACGTATTTCTCCAAACATTTCCATGCAAAATGTTCCCAAACAACTGCGAAAGTACGGTTCTTGACTTACACACCTCCAAAAATTTGGAACAAGATGCCATTCCTACAGAACATCTTCCGTCGAATATCAAGTCAGAAATAATTGAAAATGAATTCAAAACTCTCAATTTATCGTTAAATATAAATTGCCGCAAAGATTCGAATACCAAAACGGCAAAAATTTATACTCCTGTTGTCGATGTCGGAGCAGAAGCAACGTCAACGTCGTTAACTGCTGAATTTTAATTTGTCAGAATCGACACAGTAGTGGATCATTCAGATGGGATTGGCAATGCATGATAATTCGTATTTATATGCTATTTGCGATTGCGAATTACCTCAAGATCACAATTTCCAGAATCAATGAAATAGTACAATCGAAGGAATAGGTACCTGTTTATATAAATTGAATTATTTCTCAACAGATCGCGAAACTCATAGAAATTTCAATTAACATGATTGAATTCATTGCGCACGCCCATGGCAACGTTATCTGTCTGTGACTAGCAGCTGATATTGGTATTCCAGATGACGTTAGATAATATGCGCGTAGGCACACCATCTTCTTCTTCCACTATGGTGGGATAGCTATTCCTACACAAACTTCTTGATATTATTAGGTAAAGTCATAATAAAAGTCTATACATTAGTAATGGTAAATGAACGACGATAACTACGCATCTTATTTATTGTTGCCTGGCAAACCATACTTTACATAGTCATCCAGTAACAGGAACATCATCTACTCACCTTTTTTTTGATGGCCTATAGATTGGCTGTACGAGAAATGAAGCTTCCATGTGACTTTGTGTTTGGATTCAAATCTGGTAAGGACCTGGTGGAAGAAGATCAAATTTTTATTGTACTTCGTTCCAACTCGCTATCACGTGACGGAATGACATCAGCAAAAAATGTATGTGCCGATAATTTTACTAAGGAAAGTGTGGCACAGGTAGGTATTTGAGACATATCATTCAATTGCTATCGGATGGCATAATACTCACCAAATCTCGAAATTTCGCGCAAATTGCTACACTGAAAGCGTCACATTTTTCATTCCTTCGTGATCACAGGATCGTGACCATGTAGTGATTGGCATAAGTGATATCTATGGAATATATGATTTGGTCATTTCGTTGTCAAATTACCGAAATTTGCATCCAGCTCTCCTACTTTTTTACTTTTATGTTATGGTAGGGACGAGCCTAAACACGGACGGTGAGATTTTGTCCTAGAGGTTCTTCCTGACGAGGTCAGGGTTGCACAAAAGTGCGACATAGAACTATCCAAGTGAAGAAGGCTAGTCCACCGGGATTTTATAAATAACATAGTTGAATTTTTTTTCGCAATGATGCTACTGAAGAGGAAGCGCGAAAACAAACCAAAGGACGGCTGAGATGATGGGTTGCACTCAGGAAAAGAAGGAGACCGGAACATAGCAAAAATCAAAGTTGGAGATCAGTATTCGACAGCATTAATTGATTCGGGTGCACAAGTTTCTTTTGTTGAGCCGCGTATGGTGCACAGATTCAATAGTGTTCACGAAAACAATGAAATTAATTTGGTTCATATCCAGGAAAGAAATATCAGTGATAGAGTAAGGGTTATATTGTTATACGTTAAGGCGATGTACATTGTACAGGGTGTTTCAGTTTTTTTTGCCTTACTTTAATGAGGAATAGAGACGGGAACGAATAGTCCCATAAACATTTATGAAGTGTCGTTCGATATATTCCAAGGTTGACAACGAAAAAATGTGTTGACTGTGGGCTTGTCGAGTTCGACTGGCTGATATTGCTATAGTGATGGAATGATAGCAGAGATTTCTTGAGAACATTTTCAGTAGACCTATCTATGGAAAAGTGAAATGTCGCCGACTATTCTACGATATTCCAATGTTTTCAGAGAATAAGTGAGTGGGGCATCACCCTTTGAGCAAATGGATCTTTCCTGAATGAAATCTATAAGCATTAACGTATTTTCGGGGTGAACCCCAAATGTGGAAAAAATGTTCTAAAACAGGTCGTTTCTTCGCTTTGTAGATCATGAGAAGATATTGAGATGTGAAGTATATTCTCTCACGGAATGAAAATCCGAATTTCTGGTAAGCAGCTTAGTACTGATGGAAATATCGAGCATAGGTGAAAATTATGGTACCAAACATTGATATAGGTTGTTGGTTCCCCGTGCTGTTATTCAAGCAAGATATTTATCCACAGCGTTGACCTACTATCGTCGTTAGTTCTTAGTTTCCTGCGAAACAATTGTAACTCGGGAAGAAAACGCAGTATACTTTCATGGGATAGCTGAGATGGTAAGCCGTATGATAGTAGTTTGTCCTGTGTGCAAAACACGGTCGAATGCTTCAGATATATCTGAAGCCACAGCTAGAGATTCTTCATGTTTTTCTTATGGAGCTTGCCATATATGGATGAGGTAGGATTACGAAAGCCATATTGTCTATCATCAAGGATTCCTGAGCTTTCCAGATATTTGATAAGCCCAATGTTGGTGGCTTGCTCCATCACTTTGGAGATAACTGATAACTGGGCAACAGGCCTATAGTTGTTGGGCAGGTTTTTTTTCATTTCTGGGGATTGGTGGAACTTTATTATCTGTCTTCCAGCAAGATGAACCCGACTCATACGAGAAGGTAAATAATTTGCAGAGAATCGGGGTCGATTCTGGTGCAGGCTTCTTGAGAAAAATGGGTCCAATTTCATCAGTACCGTTAGCCTTATTCGTATTGAGACCAAGCAACATGCGTCAGATATTGCGTTCACGATAGTCGATTTAGGCCAATGGACTCTCAACGGGTGGCAAATATGGCGGCACGCTTCCCTAGGAATCTAAGGTGAAGTATGCTGGGAACATCGTGCCGTCGCATATGAACTATTTGTGAAATTCCTTCCGACTGCTTTGGTAATGGATCAGAACGAACGGAAACCATTTTGGCAATTGGAATTGATCACAGTCAAATTCATCAGCTGCAACAGTGCAATATGACTCGTGTTGGTTATAATAATGAAGAATTCATCAATGCATTAGTGATTTATGACGAATGTAATTAAATTGTCATAAAAACGAGTGATATAATTGTAGATTATTCCTATTTTCATACTTATAGGAATAAATGATCCAACAGATAATGATGAATAATAGATAATAGAATGAGAGCTAACATACTTCGATTGCCACCAGATTACGCTAATGAGATGTGAGGTTGGTAAAAAAGATGTGTATACTTCTTCTGGTAAGTTCCGTCAGAGCGGATATGCTGCTGGGTTTAGATTTTTTCCAGAAATTTCACCTTTTTAAAATGCATCTATGCATTCGTCTGAACGCCCTGTTCGTTACAATGAACAATGAATTTTATTCTATTCGTCTGAATTCCAGTTATTTATTCTGCCAAAAAATTAACTCGTGCATTGCAAAAAGGATACCCAAATCAGCTAGAATGTGTGCTGCCGAAGCTTTGAAAGATATCCTGACTTCTGGAAAGTGAGTTTTTAGATACCTACCCTTGTTCTAATCTGGAGACTGAAATTCTGTCAAAAATTACAGATCTATAAGCATATTCAGTTCGATACCTGAATTGTTCGAATCACTTGTACGTGACTCCATAACCCACACAGCACATGTATGTTCAATGTACGTACAATGTACGTCCACGTCGGATCGTAAGGACGTCCAATGTAGGTACTCGAGTGGACGTTCAACATCCTATGGACGTCCACTGGATGTCCTGATGACACCACTTTGGACATACTGTGGATGTCTTCATGTGGATGTACAGTGGATGTTCATATTTGGACTCACAATGGATGTACATGGCTGAGCATCCATTGGACGTACCAAATTGGACGTTAAACGTCCAATGAAAGTCCATTGGATGTCTTGAGGACACCACTTCGGACGTACATTGGATGTTTACATGTGGGTGTATAATGGATGCTCATCTTTGGGAATCAAATGATGAAAAATCAGCAGGTAGCAAATATAAATTATTCTATTGAGATATATATTTGGTGTCGATTGCATATATATAAATATATTGTTGATCCATGTCTTCTTCAGTCCACTTCAAATTCTTGTTTCTGTAAAAAAAGGAGAAATATTATAAATTGCTATATAGGTAGAAATCGATTGTCTATACCCCAAATCCTGTTCAGCTCAACTCTGACTGGTGAATGAAGCCTTATTTACATTGCTATATTGTTGTTGTTGTTGTTCTAAAATTGTTCTATCCGTCATTCGGTTGCCATATTACGAGCAACCCTCAGAAGTCTTCGAGAGTCTTGTGCGAGCAAGGAATGACGGTACTCAGGTACTTCTTCTATCAAGCCGCCCATTAAAAATCAATAACAACCTGTAGGATGATAAAGCATAAGATTATAACTATATTAGATAATATATCAAGTCACATTCCCATGCTTTCATACCTACTTCAAATGATCTGGTCCTGAATATGCAGCATTCCACAATTCATCACAAACACAATACATCATGTTTACGGTCATTTACCGACTACCGCTACTCTACCGACTGATCTGACCTTCTGCCTTCCCTCCACGTGGCTGAAAAATCAATAATCTTACGTCCATATCTGAACGTACAATGTACGTTCATTCAACGTCCATAAACTTTCAGATTTAAAATGATTTCATACAGACATTTACTTTGAACAATTATTTATATACATATAAATATAATGTTCATTCTTCATCCATTAACGCTTGAACTCAGAATGGCCGTTAAATGGACATCCAATGTGAGTTTAATTTGAATCATCCAGTGTACGTCCGTCTCTGTACGTACAATGGATGTTGATCAAACGTCCACGAGAGTTTTAGTCCTTGAGTTGACATAAAATGGATGTCCACCGGACGGTAATTTTGAAACATACATTGTACATCCATCTTTATGAGTACAATGAATGTACATTTTACGTACATGCGTGGTTGGACATTGAGTGGACGCCCACTGTACATACAATTTGAAGCATCCAATGATAATCCATGTTTGTACGTACATTGGATGTCCATTCAATGTCCATGGACGTTTGGAATTGAAATGAACCTAAAATGGACGTCCAATGGATGTCATGTGCTGTATGGGAATAACACCATCATTAAAAGGATTTTTGATCGATCAACAATTCGGATTTCATGCACACGAAACTACAGAGCTGAATCTGTTGACATATAATCACTTCGGTTCGAATGCCTCGGATCAAGGAATGCATGTTGATTCTATTCACACTGATTTCTTCAAGGCATTCGATAAATTGAACCACAATCTCTTCTGTTCAAACTCTGTGTTTGACCTTCATTATGGTGTCCCTGAAGGATCACATCTTTGGTCAATTTTCTACAAATTGTTCATCAATGATATTCATGAATCTTTTTGTTTTCTTACTCGAAGTTCCTCCTATTCGCTGATGATCTGGAACTTTATTCTATTACTACAAACGACACCGACTGTCAAAATCTCCAGTCCAACCTGACCAACTTGAATGATTGGTGCACCTAAATTATATGGCTTTTAACGATGCTAAATGCTTCAAAATATCCTTCAGCCGCTGCAGAAACCAAATATCTCACCCATACAAAATTAACGATACCTGTGTTCGAACAGTACCTAACATGAGAGACCTAGGCATCTTTTTGAAATGCGAACTCAATTATAGCCTTCATATTCTCAACATCACATCTATAGTACAAAATACTCGGTTTCATCGAAAGATGCTCTAAAGACTTCACTATGATGAACCCCTCTTGGTTACTCCATTGCACATTAGTCCGTCCTCATTTAGAATATGCAGTTGCGTATGGTCCTCACAATATAATATTCATGTACAGAGAATTGAGAGAGTTCAACATGCCCTCCTACGTTATAAAGCTCTCAAGAAAAATCATGCTGATCACAACTACAAGGTTCTTAAAACGGAGTTGAATATTGAAAGTGTGTGCTCTTGTCCCAACGAAAGAGACCTATTGATGTTATATTGGGAATATCATGGATATAATGAATATTTGCTTCAATGTTCCATTCAGACAGACCTGCTTGAATAATTTATTTCACATCCCCCTAGTATATAAAAGCTCGCCAACACTGATTTTCTCACCCTGGACTTTTCTGCCACACAGTTCAAGTCTTTCATGAGAATTTGTGTTTCTTTGTGACTATGTATTTTTGTGTAAAATAAGCAGAAATAGCTCGCAAATGAATAATAATGATAATCATCGACAACTGTATCGTTTTCAACTCCTTACACGCGTGAGACAATCTCTTTTTTTTCGCTTGTATATAATTCTTTTTTTCTATACCCACAATATCAACATCGTGAAGAATCTCTCACGACCGTCATCGAAGGATCTCTGTCGAAGGGATACCACAGGTAGTATCTCTTCCTCGCAAAGTTTTCCAGTATCCCATTTCATCACCAACACGAAAACCAAACATCACTTAATGTATCGTTGATAAATTATCTAAAAATTATTGATCAATTTGCGAGATATTACGTTCTTCGACTTCTTTTTTCGTTAGTAAAATAAAAATGTTGATGTGATTCAAATACTGCACGGCGCCACATAATAGGATTCATTTTTGATAGAGGATGCCATCAAAACAAACAATTTCAAATGATGGCCCGCTATGAGAAGATTAGGTACCAGGTAACATGAATGAATTCAGTTATCTTCGCAAATTTGACAAATTATTTTTTCATACTCTTATCTGCACAAGCAGCATAGGCCCACGCACTACATAGCTGACATTTGAACCAAATCTCTTTGGATCAATACCAACATGGATGGACCTTCTTCTTTATATTTTTCATAGTTTATTTGTGTACATTCTTCATCTGATTCATCAGTGGCTTTAAGCTTTCGCTCAGCTGCTCCCGCCATGCTATTTCTGTTTTTCTTTCTGGCGCGCAACATTTTCCACAGATATATTTCCTTCAATATCTGGTGTTGAATTGATGTCGAACTATCCTTATTCGAGTGAACGTCGTCAATAATAGAAGGGTGCCATCATATCCACACTTCCCATACGTAGAGATAGGCATCTCATCAAAACGAAAGTAGAACAGTAACGTGTGATAATAATTAGAGTCATCATGAGAATGTTGATGAAATAATTGTAGACACACGAATGGCGGAAAAACATTTGTCATAAACGTTGAACAGACGTTCGAAAAACCGAAAATTCGACGATTTGAAATTGAGCCGAAGTGAAACGTTAAAATACCTTGTTTCATCAACTTGTTCGAACCGTCAATTTTCAACAATTTATCATGGTTATTTGAAGAAGTAAAAAAACGGTGATGAATCACGTTTATTTCTCGTGAAAAATTTGGTTGAGAACAAGGCAGTTTCCACCGGTTTTCGTGCGTTCCTAGGCAGGATAGGGAAAGGAGGTAGGTATTGGAATTTTTTTTGAACTCCTGGAGATTATATGTTGTTGGGAATACTTCCTCAGGCAATGAATTCCAGAGCCTAGCCGTTCTATGGATGGAGGAGTTTTGATAAAGTGCTGTTCGACATCTTTCGAGGTTGACTACGAAAGGATGTGCTGACTGGGCTTGTCTAGTTTGTCTGGCTGGTATTGCTAGTGAAGTGATGATATTAGAGATTTCCGAACAACATTTCCCGTGGAAGTATCGATAGAAAAGTGAAAGGTCGCCGACCTGTCTACGGTGTTCCTATGATGTCAAACAGTGAGTGAGTGTGGCGTCATCCACCAGGCGAATGGATCTTCTCTGGATGGAATCTAAGAGCATCAGCGTATGTTTCGGTGCTGAACCCCATATGTGGTAACAGTATTCTAGAACAGGCCGTATCTGCGCTTCGTAGATCATGAGAAGCTGTTGAGGTGTAAAGTAGCTTTTCGCACGAAACAAGAATCCGAGTTTTTGTGAAGCAGCTTTTGCGATGGATCTGACATGATTATCCCATGAAAGAGTGCTGCTGATGGAGATACCGAGCATAGATATGGTGGGCTTGGTGGAGCCAAACATTACAATATCAGACATACTGAGTTCCGTCTTTCTATAGGATATACAGGCTTGAGTTTTGGTGGCGTTGAATTCAACTAGGTTGTTGGTTCCCCAGGCTGTGATTTCAGGAAGATCTTCATTGACAGCATTGACCTGCCTGCGTCATGAGTTCTTAATTTCCTGGGAAGAAATGGGAATTCTGGAAGAGAACGCAGTATAGAGGGTACTATCATCTGCAAAGCTGTGGATGGGGCAAGTTGTTACTCCCAACAGATCATTGATATAAAGAAGGAATAATGTTGGTGCCAAATTTGATCCTTGTGGAACGCCAGAACTGGTGGTATTAGACGATACACCGTCCACCATCACGTGAAGCGATCTGCCTGAAAGAAAACTCGATAAGAGATGGCATAGCTGAGGTAGTAAGCCGTATGATGGTAGTTTGTGGAGGAGTCCTTCGTGCCAAACACGGTCGAATGCTTTCGATATGTTCAACGCGACAGCTAGAGATTCCCCGTGTTTTTCTAATGAAGCTTGCCATAAATGGGGACGTAGGCAAGTAGATCTCCAGTAGATCTTTGGTGGCGAAAGCCGTATTGTCTATCATTGATGATTCCTGAGCTCTCCAGATCAGATATTCGATAAGCTCAATATTAATGGCTTTCACCATCACTTTGGAGATTACTGATAACAGGGCAATGGGCCTATAGTTTTTGGGCAGGAATCGGTGTTGATTCTGGTGCACATTTTTTGAGGATAATGGGTGGAATTCAGGACCAAATATGTCCAGATCTTCTAGCCCTGTCAAGTTTAAATTTCATACCATTGAAACTTGATTGAAAATATGGAAATTGTGGCAAATTATAATGGTATTTTCAAATTTCTTATTTGAACATATTGAATCCAACATCGCCAGTTCATGAATTGCCTGTTTGTATATTTGACGCGTTGTGATTGAATATCAAACAACTCAAAGAAGTCTGTAGAAACATATAGACCACCTTTGATTATATCCAAGTATAATAAGAGTTTATATATGTCGAAATTTCGTTCAATAATAGAGTGGAGAAAAGTGAAATTCTTTGGATCTTTGGTCATAGCGTCTTCGCACCGGTACGCATATTCGTTACGGATGAATAACAATAATTCCTAGCATTTTTTAACCACAGTATAGTTCTCATGGATGGTTCGGTTTGGATTCAGAATTTAATATTGATTTCATGGATTTTATCGATTGACTTGGTTGGTATGAGTAGTGCCTATGTATTCGATGCTAAATAAAAACCAAATTGTGATTGCAATGTAGGTAGATTCTCATCGATTTCAATGAGAATAGGCCAATCCCAATAGCTATACTCAACACAATATGATGAAGAATGCGAATCGATTTTCTTGTCAAATAGGTACTTTTACCGAAGTAATCTTTTTCCGGTCTGCTAGCAAATAATAAAGGGCATATAAAAGCTTAGTCGGGAAAAATGCACACAAATGCCACAAAATATTTGGAAGATTACCGTTTGTAACTGGTCTGAAGGGCCAGAAGGTATGCATTGAACAGGGTCGTAACGAGAATCCCATGGAGACTAGCACCCATTTCTTGATATACTGAATTCGAATTCTAACGAAGTTGTTCTGGAGCTTTTCTTGAAAAAATTAAGAAATATTTTTGAAAAAATATCAATTACCTATAATTGAGAAGTTAGGACGGGGTTACTATAAATAAGTAAACGAAATATAAGTACAAATAAATATCATCACGATATAATTGGATTCCATATCGAAATGTACCTATCCAAATTTCCAATTTTGGATACAAACTTGCGTCCTCTATTAATACAGGGTGTTGCGAACTTAGACCGACAAAACTTTTCGAGTGATAGCCCTCGTTATCTGATGAAAAATAAGATAGGAACACCTCGATAAATGGTTAGTTTTAGAGACATAGGATGTTGAAGTTCTAAAATAAAATGAATCTCATTCACGAGTCACTCAAAAATGGCTGGATTCTTCGCAATTGATTCTAATACACGAAATATTCTTCAGAATCTTGAATTATTGACGATAACGCCACAGAAAGTTGCTGTGATTTCATCTCCAATTCTTTTAATTTCACGAATTCTCTATTCAATTTTGTTGAATTAACGCATGACCCTCGAAAATCCCGAATTATTAAGTAAAATGAGAGATAGTTGACCCAAAGTAAAAGTCATTTTTCATTATCTCATAATAAGTAATGAAACAACTATTTTTGTTTTGAATGAAAACTGAGGAGTATCAAATCAACTCATCTTTCAGCAAATATGAAAATGACAATAAATACTTCTATTTCGGGTAACATATCTCGCAAACTGTTCATATTCTTGGTCGAAGTCGATGCGTTTTTTCAACAAAAGTGATCAAGAATGTAACTGAAGATACAGAAATTCAATCGTTTTTGAGTTATAGCGCAAGAGTTATTTTTATTTCTGAACTTCAACACACCGTATCTCGAGAACTGAACACTCGAAAACCTTATGTGTTGTCGGTCGAATTTCCCAACATTCAGTGAATATTGATGAGCTACATTGATACAGGTCATTTTGTTGCAAGAAGAAAATAGAGTATGGCTACAAGGCACCCATATCTCCCTTTCCCAATTCCCCCCCTCTTTCCAAACTGAAATCGAATTATAAAAATCAAAATCATATTTGACGAAATTAGTAGGAGAGCCGTCATCTGATAACGAAATGATAAATGTCCCAAAGGAATGTAAAAACATAGTATTTCATCGAACGGCACCTGTGCCAATCACTATCCTGAGCAAAATGATGAAAAAATTGCACTCTCCTGTGCGGCAATTTGCACTCGATCTCGCCATATCCACGGCACAGCGATTTATGTGCCCCAATTATTCCAGACATACTTTCGTCATGTGATAACGAGTTGGAACAAAGAGCAAATGAAAGAGAGAAATGTCCCTTTTGCGAATATCCCAACGTGCAGCGAATCAAATTGATCTAAGTTTGTGGCAGAGCGTCAATATTTCCGTGAATATTTCGCCCTCGTCGAAAGATAATATCTGATGAACCAGTGTGAAGCTCATGTGGTGCTGATGCACACTACCAGTATTTTAATCCACACGTTGAGTTTCACACTGGTTCATCGGATATTGTCTTCAGAGGGGGGCGAAATATTCTAGGAAGTATTGACGCTCTGCCATATGCTAAGGCGTCATCATCCCCATTTTATTTGCTACTTGTTTCACTTTGTTATCACATGACGGAAGTATGTCCGGAATAATAGCAGCAAACAAATCGGTTTGCCCTGAATTTGGCTCAGCCTGAAGGGTGGCACAGGCAGATTTCTGAAATCTACCATTCAATTGGTATCGGATGGCATAATTCTTTTCTCGTTATCAAATCGCGAAATCGAGTGCAAATTTCCGCACAGGCAAGTGCAATTTTTCAATCATTTTGCTCAAGATAGTGATTGGCACAAGTGCCTTCCGATAAACTACGATGGTTTTACATAAATTCGAGACATATTTTCTTGATTTCATTATCAGATGACGGTCAACATTTGCACCCTGCTCTTGGACTACATATTTGTCGCACTAGTTTTTATGTTGTTATTCTCAGGTCTTCGACCTGCAGAGCACCCTTAACAAGTAACCAATCAACAGTAATACTAACTAACACTGGTTTCCATATACATCTGTATATGTATATTCAACGTTTTACGAAAGGACCCCGCACGAAAACACGGGAAATTGGCTCTCTGTCGAATTGGCTGAAATTTCACTATGTTGTTGTGGGATGGCTCATTAGGAAAATATGTGAGTTCAAAAAGTTTTGTATGTTTAGTTTCTGAGATATAAGAAGACAAAGTTCGTAAAAACCTCGTATCGGAGTAGGATAGACAAAGAAAAAAACTGTTTTTTTAGTATAAATGAAACAAAATAAGCTGAAAAATGTATTGATCGGAACTCATGAACATGTCTAGTTATAATCACATGAATTATAGTAAATCAGGGTGTAAACGAAACATTAAGAAATGTAAAAACTTTTTGCATATGATAGTCAACATATTCAAAATAGTGTGAGTAAAATGAGATCGAAATTTACGAAACTGTTTTCGATATATTCAATTGAAACATTTTAAATAATCTTCAACAAAATCTAACACACCCTGTATCTAAATGAAAAGCAATATTGAACAATTGAATTTGCTAGTGAGTTACCTCAGCTTTCATTCAATCAACAGTATCAATCAATCCCTATTTTTGTGATCAAAAACAAGCTGTCAATTGATTTCCAAAAGGGGTATAACACAAAATTCAAAGAATTCATATTTTGAACAGAGACAGTTATCAAAAATGAAAATACGTTTTCGAAGCCTACAATAGACTTAAACTATAATATCTCACCAAAATATAACTTGTTGGTTTTGGAATAGTGCTCGAATTAATTATTCCGAAAAATGAATTTTTTGACCGTGCCTCGTATACACCCTGATTTACTATAATTGATGTGATCATAACTAGACATGTATTTGAGTTCCGATCGATACATTTTCTAGCTTATTTTGTCTTATTTATACGAAAAAACAGTTTTTTTCTTTGTCAATCCTACTCCGATACGACGTTTTCACGAACTCTGTCAGCTTATAATATCTCAGAAACTAAACATACAAAACTTTTCAAACTCACATATTTTTCTAATGAGCCATCCCACAACAACATAGTAAAATCTCAGCCAATTCGACCAAGAGCCAATTTCCCGTGTTTTCGTGCGGGGTCCTTTGTAAAGGCGCGAACTAAAAGTTCTAATGGTCAGGGGGGCCGTCAGGATGGTTGTTCTGATGGGGGCCTGCACTGGTCTCTGAACGGACCTGCCTATAGTAGTTATTTTTGAAAAAGCTCTTCATGCCCTGTTCTCACTGAGGATAATTGGTGGTTGTGGCACTAAAAAAATATAATTATCATGCTTGTATATTTGAAGGAACGCTTGTTCTGTGCACTCACTAAACCAGGTGGCTGGCTTCGTCTCAACATTTTATCATCGATGTTCCATAACATTTCTTATTCCGTTGTTATTGCCAGACCAGAAACAAATTGAAGCTTCTTTCTTCACATTGATTTTTCATGAGCTATAAGCTATTGTCAATATTGCCGGTTTGATCATCATATGTTTCATTCTCGAGTGAATCGTTATACTTCATTTTGAAAGATTTTATCAGAAAACTCACAGAAAGATGAAGTGACTAAGTATCATTTATTTTTTCCAGAGCTGGATAAATATTCCGAAAACAACAAGTACATTCAATTATCGAGTATTATTATCGATTGAATATAGAAGATTCAAATATTCAATAATTCCAAAGGTTAAGAATTATTTGAATACTCTAAATACAATAGTATTCAAATAGTCTTCAGCAAGTATTCTAATATCTCAAGTAGATTCAGATAATTTCAAGTTATTTGATAATTCCAAAGTAATCAAATATTTCGGAGTTTTTCAAATGTTCTCAAAGTGAGTATCCATATATTCTCGAACCATTCGAATACAAAGTTCCTCATACCATTAGTATTTGAATACTTCAGAAATATTTCGAATGGCACTTTGGAAATATCTTGAATACTTTATATATTTATTCGTATTTCAATAAAAATATCTGTGAATACCAAGTCATAAACATATTCATTATAAGTATATATAATTCCTTGCACCAGAAAGTATTTATAAACCCGGGTATCCAAATACTGAACAATATTAAAATACCCGAAAGTAATTATGTGAATATACAAATATATGGCCGAAGATGATTCCGCACGATTCACTGTTGCATTCCAACTAACAGTGCTGCTCCTGAGATGTCGTATGGAGACAAAATCAGAGCCCACACATAACACATATGGCTGAAAGACCTCCCGTATGGTCAATGGCAAGTTGGTGTGTACATACCCACCAACAAAGTACATATACTACTACTACGAATACATGCCCAGCTCTGATATTGGTACTCTTAGATATATTTTGTCTCTCGGAGCGCACATAATGAAATCCCTATAATGTTCAAGCAACATCGTGCATACCTAGGGAGGATAGAAAGAGAAGGAAGAAGGAATTGGATTTTTTTCGAACTCCTGGTGATTATAATAGCTGAAATACACTTTGACCCTTAAAATCAACCAAACACCGAATATTTGTATTAAATTCAGTTCAATATGAACACCTCATTTGTGGTATAAAAGGGCTGTGCAAAAATATCGATATATCGATATATATGGAATAACGATATCTGCAAAAAAATATATCGATATATCAAATGATGATATCATCAAAAAATCTCGATAAATATCGATATATCGAGGCGTATCGAAATAAAATTTTCATTATCGCACAGTCCTAGTGTATAATACTAGTAAGTAGTTACCTAATAAAAAGTAGAAACAAACCACACGATTCCAATATGACTTTATACAACCTCTTGACATTTTTTTCTTCATTTCATGTCATTATTTTTTTCCTTCTAGAGCGAATCCCTATACTCCTTCAAGAACATCGTGCGTACCTAGAGAGAATAGGGAGTGGAGATAGAATTTTGTTCGAACTTTTACGCGCTTTCCGTGCTATACAAACGAGCTTTGGTGGAGTTATAAAATGTGAAAAGTAGGTTCCCATTTATGTAATTTCATTTTGTTCAAGGTATTCAAAATTAGAGAGGAAAATGGTTAATAGAATACTTATACTTGGAGTGTAACAATAATTGAACCCGAGCATTTGCTTTCTTAGAGATCAGGAGCACCGGACGTATCAACGATTTTTGCAGTGTTGTTGGACATTCAATAATAGTTTAAAGATCTGGAGTCGCTTCCCATAAATTGGGTATAAGTATTATACAGGGCTTTTCATCTAAAACTACGCACGCCATTATCTGGAAAACGAATAAAAATATTTGATTACTGTAGAAAGTAGTTAATGGATGGGGTCAAGAAGAGTTCAAAAAATGCAATGCCTTCTAAAAGCTGAGCGTCGCGATGCGTCGAAAATATAAATTGATTGCATTGACTTTGAAATCACGCGCATTAAACATTACATGTTATATAAACTTCCTTGTAATCTACTCGAACTTATTTATTCAACTCATCTCTGAGTTATACCGGTTTATAGTAAGTGTTTCCTGATTGACAAAATATGCGATTGAGTATGATTCCTACAAGAAAGTCGATTAGTTACCTTGGCAACCATTGTTATCGCAATTGTTTCAAGTGCAAAACTGAATGGAGCGACGAAATTAGAGTCCATGATGATGAACATACACAACTGTCGTTTTTAATCCGAAAACCATCCTCTTGGATCACAAAGAGAAGTGATCAGCAAATTTTTGGAACTAATATTTGGTGCGCCACGATAAAAAGGTTCCTTATTGGGCCTCACTTTTATGAAGCACTTCAAATGCAGATTGCTATCTAAGATTTCTTCAAACTACACTTCCAGAACTATTGGGAGAAGTTCCCTCTGAGCATTAGAATGAATATGTCGCTACTGCAGGATGGAGTGCCTGCTATAATCATACCGAAATTGTTACGAGGTGTTTAAATAGAGAATACCCCAAAGGATGGTTCGGCATTAATGGACCAATGAAGTGGCCGGCGAGGTCCACGAATTACAACACTAGATTATTTTCTTTGTATCACAAAGAACGTTGTCTATGAAGAACCATTCGAACATGGATTAACGACTCCCCCTTGTTAATCTATGGTATAGCAAACCTCATAGACAAAATCAGTGCAGTGTTTTCCCGCTATACAAGAAGGACGTTTCTACAAGTGATCCAAATTCATCTGTTCAAAGTTTTTGATAGTTGTATTCGAGCAGATTGCCATAATTTTGAAAACAAAATTTCGATTTGTTCCATCATGAAGTATGTATAGTTGATAGTAATAATCATTTTTTATTATTAGTTCAACCAGAAATGAGTAAATTATTGTGAAACGAAGAAACGTTTAGGTACGATGAACCGGTATGTCACTCAGAAATGAGTTAAATAAATGAGTTCGAGTGAATGACGAAGAAGTTTATAAATAACATGTTCTGTTAAGTGCCCTCGTAATTTCAAAGTCAATGCAATCGATTTATATTTTCGACGCGTCGCGACGCTTAACTCTTAGAAGGTGATGAATTTTTTGACTACGATTAAAATCTACTTAACCCCATTCTCTGACTACTGTTTACAGAGATTCAATATTTCTATTAATTTTTCGAGATATTGGCGTGCGGATTTTCAAGTGAAAACCCTGTTTAGTAAAAATTCACCGACGAGTCATTTCAAATCAGATCCTGTTTCGGTTAACTTTCGCTTTCCCATGCCCTTTCATTCGACACAGTCCTCAACAGGTACCTATACCTATATTAAGTGTTCGACACAGTACAGGTAAAACCGTTGGAGTTGGAAGTGGTATAGTGGGTATTCAATGCCGTATTATGTCTTGTTATTGTCAATGAAATACGTTGGCAAATTCTTGGTCCCACCGCTTTCTATTTGACTCATTGACTGACTTGCATCTAGTAGCCCATGTTCACCTCAAGCGTGTTAGTTCTACTTTTTGTCTTCAACAATCCTCAATCGTCGGTCGATTTTAGTTGAGTATTATTATTCAGAGCGATATGTTCTTGACTGCCTATTGAACTCTCATGGTGTGATTGAGTGTGTGGAAAGATTGAATAATAATTGTGTGTTAACATCAAAATGTAATAGTTTAGTGTATATTTTGTGAATCCAAATAGAAATCCAAGCCAAAATGTCTATCAGATGGCTGAATATTTGCTCATTATTAGTATTAGGTAAGAAAGTTATTATTTATTATGGTTGTTCAGTAGGTAGTGTTTGTATCACTTTCATTTAGAACGAAATATTTATAATATTATAAACTTGTATAAGGACCAGACATTTCCGATACAAATTGTTTAGTCATATTGAATGATGAGATTACTTGAATGGATACATAGTTGCCACTATAAAAATAATTCGATTTCACCCTCTCAGGAGGGTACTTTAACCCTAGCTATTTTAAAAAAATCATTCCTGACCGAGCATTTATGGTTGAAACTTTTACTTGGAATTGCATATTTGGATATCCAATATTTATATAGATATAAAAATGCCACCAATACCTACATAATGGTCCCGATCTACTCTCCTTCAGAGGGATAGTTAATTCTTGCTGTTTTCCAAAAATCCTTGCTGATCGAGAAAATCTGGTTCGAATTTTTGCTTCCAATTGCATATCTGAATACCTATATATTTTTGCCACCGATATAATAATTCCGATCCACCCCTTCAGATTGGTACATACAGGGTGAGTCAGAATAATTAAACCGACAAACTTCGTATACGGATTCCTAACCTCATTTTGAGGTCAAAAGTTCCCATCAACGTATGTCCTACGATGCATCTCTGAGGTATAGGGTGGCAAAAAGTCGAGAAAAAAAGAGTTTTATATTAATTTCTCCGGCACACCTGTAGAAAAAAATTCAAACTTGGTATATTATTCCAGATTAATCGAGGTAATTACTTAGGATTTTCAGTATTGAATTTAATGAACCAGTGGCGTCGTTACTGTCGTATGTCGCCACTTTTTCATTCATATATTTCCATAGATAGATGAGATATCAAATTGGTTTATGATATCAGTTAGGCTTATCGATATCTATCCTGAAAGTTGTATCATTCAACATGCGTAAATGTAGAAGTTTCTGAGATATTTGCTGTGTGCCATGACCGCAAAAACTGATCTTGCACGAGATATCGAAAAATGTCTCAACCTCCTGAATATTTTTAAATGTTGAGGACATTGGAAACATGGTAAGGGTGAGTCTGGAGAAGATCGACAAACCTATTTTTCATTCCATACTACCCCTCTAGTCACTCCTTTCAGGTGATCAGTTTATATTAAGCTAAGTCTTTAAGTGCAACCTGTTTGAGATACTAGTAGTTGTTGAATATATGAAAAAAAATTAGCAGCACAATATTTTTTCTTGTACACGTATTACACATATCAATATTACCTCGAGACATATCTTTAGTTTTTTGCAAATATCTCAGGAACCTCTAAATGTAGGCACATGGAATAATTTTCATGTGAAGTATTAATGAGCCTTATTAATTATATGCACCAATTTGACATTTCATATATCTATGAAAAATATGGAAGAAAATGTGGCGACATTCGACCGTAACTAGGCAACTGGTTCATTAAATTCAATACTGAAAACTCCAAGTAATTACCTTGATTAATCTGGTATAGTATCCCAACTTTGAATTTTATTTTTCTATAGGGGTTCCGAAGAAACTATTATATATCTCGATTTTTTTAGTACACCCTGAATCGAGCCCTGAATAGTTCATTCTTCTTGTTCTTCAATTATCCTTGCTGACCAAGCATTTGTGGTTCGAATTTCTGCTTCAGATTGCAAATTCTAACATTCTATTCAGGAACAGTTGCCACCAATATTCGGATCCACCCCTTCTGAGGGGTCGTTTATTATGGTAATTTTTCAAAAATTCTTGCTGACCGATCATTCATGATACGAATTTTTGCTTCAAATAACACATTTGAACATTCCATATAGATATATATTTACCAACAATATAATAATTCCGATCCACCTTCTCAGGGGGTATTTCGCTTTTGTTGTTTTTCAAAAGTCCTTGCTGAAAATTTTATATGGATATAAAGTTGCAACTATCACAATCATTGTGATCCTTCCAAAAATTCTTGCTGACCGAACATCTCTGGTACGAATTTCTGCTTCAAATTGCACATTTAAACATTTGATATAGATGAACAGTCGCCACCAATGTTCGGATTCACCCAGGGATCCCGAGGATCCTCGCAAGAATCCATCCCTTCAGAGGAGTAGTTTATTCTTGTTGCTTTTCAAATTGCACATCTCAACATTTCATTTATATGGATATAAAGTTGCTACAAATATAATAATTCCGATCCAGACTCCTTCAGAGAGGTAGTTTATTCATGTTGTTTTTCAAAAATCCTCGCTGACCGAGTATTCCTGGTTCGAATTATTTTAGCTTCAAATTGTATATTTCAATATCTTGAATGAATATTAAGTTACTATAAATAGAATAACTTCAATCCATCCTCTCAGAGGGTTAGTTTATTCATGCTGTTTTTCAAAAACTCTTGCAGACCGAGCATTTTTGATTGGGGGTAATCACGTGGCAAGTTTGGTGTACCACTGTTACAGGCCCAATCGTTATGAGACCCTGGTACAGGACATTACTAATCACTGAAGGTGACTAGGAACAGCCCAGCGCAACAGTCCTCATAATCAAAAAATCCACATGAGCCTTGTGACTAAAAGTCGGTTGTTTAGGAGGTGATAAAGTTTCAAAAGCAAGACAATCTGTAGGGACTGACGTCTAGAATCTGACTTCTAGTGGTGTTTACGTGACTTTTGGGCTTATTGGTTTTTTGAAAATAGGAATCATATAGATTTTACATTACGTGAAATAGTTACTATTCCTGTATTTGATCTAAATGGGTCAGAGTTCGTGATTGTTCCGGGCCAGAATCAACCGCTATTCTCTTTTGGGGGTCTTGTGTTGTGTATGTGTGTTGTGTAGTGTGCTTACCTGTTCAAGAGTTGGGTTCTTGGACGTTTGACTATACAGGCTTGAGAATCTAGAGAAGATAGTTCGAACTCTAGGAAGTGTGAGGTAGTTAGAAGAAGTTAAAGGAAGTTTGACGAAGTACGAGGAAGTCCGAGAAAGTTTGAGAAAGTTTGAGAAAGTTTAGTCAGCGAGGATGTTTGAAAACCATAAAAACTAAACTGCCCCTTTGAAGGGGTGGGTCGGAATTATCATATTATCATACATATTGGTCATATCATACGTCAATTTTGGTCTGCAAATTATACTGCTGGGATACAAATAACTGGGAATAAATTTTATATCGAGTAACTTTTTATTATGTCAAAAAGTATTACATCAAGAATTATTTATAGCAACATAAAAACAAATATCAGTATCATTCTAGATATTGTGCAGTCAAATACAGGATGATACATTCTATACAGATTTTGATTATTATCACAACATGCCCCCTTAATCGAAATCAAGAAAAAAAATTGTACACAGTAAAGATTATACAGGGTGTTTCATAGGTGAAGGAAAATATTTCAATGGTAGATAGGGGTCACCAAGGTTTGATTTGATTTGAAAGATTTATTTAGCTTTCGCTAGTTTTCTCATCATATTTTTTACAATTATAAACATATTAACAAAGTATAAATTCTTGAAATAACTATTAACTATACGTATAAACTATACTAAATCTTAAAGTAAACTTTTCGTAACATATTCTTAAAAATTTTAATATTTGGTGCAACTTTGACAATAAGTGGAAGGCTGTTGAAATGATGCAATCCCTGGACGAAAAGAGATTTTTGTAGAACATTCGAATGACATCTTGCTATATGGAAATTTTCTCTTGACCTGACGTTATATCTATGCATTTCCGATCTTTTCACAAGGAAAGATTGCAGATACATAGGAGCCTGTTTGTGCATGATTTTGTATATCAGTACTAAATTTGATTCTTCGATCATTTGTTCAACATGTCTATCACATTGGAGTAATATTCTCATACACTTATTTTGCAGCTTTTGAATTCTCTGTATATCACTTTTTGTACAAGAGGTAAGTAAAGACATACAATATTGAAAATGTGGATGAATAATGGTGTTATATACTACTTTTCTAGCCCAAAATGTAAGTTTTCTAGATATTCTTCCATAATATCCAATTTTTTTCCCTAATTTTTTACAAATATTATTCACTTGAGGCCCAAAGTTTAAATATGAATCTACTTGTACCCCTAAGTACTTAATCTCCTGCACAAAGTCAATCACTTCCTGTTCTATATGAATAACGTGGTTTTCGTTGAGAATGACTTACAGTTATTTTTTGAGCCCAGAACCATACATTTCGTTTTCTTTACATCAAGCTTCAACCTATTATATTTCAACCAGTTACTCAATTCTTTGAGTTCTGCATTCATTTGAATAACTACTTCCTCATGATTTTTTCCACATATCGAAATCAGGGTATCGTCATATTGACAAAAGAATTTTGTAAAGCATTGCCTTAATCGTTGATATACAGAATGAACAATAGCGGACCCAATACACTGCCTTGAGGCACCCCATATTCAGTCCCAACTTTTTCCGAACAGTGATCTTGATACTTGGTTGTTTGAAATCGGTCTTCAAGATAATTTCTTAACCATTTCAACACGACACCCTTCATTCCATACTGTTCACATTTATTCAGCAACATTTTTCGATCAATAGTTTCAAACGCTCGTTTCAAGTCCACAAAAACACTGACCACAACGTTCCCTTCATCGATCTCTTTCCTCCATTTTGAACAAACATGTTGACATGCTGTTTCGCAAGAGTGGTTTTCTCGGAATCCTGATTGTCCAACGTAAAGAATTTCATTTTGCCTCAAGTAACAGCTCAGCTCCTCACAGACAACTATTTCTATCACCTTCTCTACAACCGGCAATAGATTTATAGGCCGGAGATCTTCAGGTTTTTTTGGACATCTAACTTTTGGTATAGGTACGATCAAGCTGCATTTCAGGTCTGTTGGCATCTTACCAGTTTGAAGAGAAGTATTCACCAGATATAGAAGTAGATACCCAATCATCAAAGGTGGTTCTGAAAGTACCATATTTGATAGGTCTTAGAGCCTTCATAACGGAGATACAGGGCGATTTATCGATTTCGAATAATTATTCATTCGTCTATATGTATTGACCTACCCAGTATATTTTTCTCAAATTTGGTAAGGAGCTTATACTTGGGACGTTAAATTCATTCACCTATCGAGCGTAGTGAAAATCCAGGTTCGGCTTCAGGAAAAATTTACATTTATTCGAAATATTAAAATAACACACTGTATTTAATAATTAACACAGTACATCGAAAGAATTGTGAAGAGGAGGAAAAACTGAATTAGGTTTGATGCTTTTCGTTTTCCCGCCACCAATTCTCATCGTAACAATCATAAACAGAAAGTTGAAAGAATGTCAATTTGACGAGTATTGATATTATGAAACCAGTGTCAATTATGATTATTCGATATTTCAGTCAAAAAATCGCTCGAAAGAACTTACTAACTCTCACAGTCTTTATAACGGAGATACAGGGTGAATTATCGGTATTGAATAATTATTCACTCGTCCGCAAGTATTAAACTACCCAGTAACATTTTCTCAAATTTGGTATGTAGCTTACTTGGGACGATGGATTCATTAACTTATCAGGCGGAATAGAAATAATACTAAAAAATTATTATTCGATAATTCACCCTGTATCTCTGTTATAAAGACTATGAGACTTTTCCTGAAACTGAACCTGTATTTCCATTCTGCCTGATAGGTCAATGAATCCATCGTCCCAAGTAAGCTCAATACCAAATTTGAGGAAATATTACTGCGATGGGTAGTTTCATACTTATGGACGAGTGAATAATCATTCGAAACCGATAATTCACCCTGTATCTCTGTTATAAAGACTGTGAGACTGAGTAAGTTCTTTCGAACGATCATTTAACAAGAATATATTGAATAATCATAATTGAAAGTGGTTTCATAATTTTAATACTCTTCAAATTGACATACTTTTAGTTTTCTGTTTATGATTAGAATTGTTTGCGGGAAAACAAAAAGCATCAAATCCATATCAGTTTTTTCTCCTCTTCACGAATCCTTTGATGAACTCTGTCAATTATTACATACAGTGTGTTATTTCAATGTTTCGAATAAATGTAAATTTTTCCTGAAAAGCCGAACCTGGATTTTCACTTCGACCGATAGGTGAATAAATTCAACGTCCCAAGTATAAGGTCTATACCAAATTTTAGAAAAATATACTGGGTAGTTCAATACTTATAGACGAATGAATAATTATTCGAAATCGATAAATCGCCCTGTATCTCCGTTATGAAGACTCTGAGACCTATCAAATATGGTATTTTCAGAACCACCTTGGTACCATTGAAATATTTCCCTTCAACTGTGAAACACCCTGTATACGAAATAATTACGTAAATAACATTCATGGTACATCTAATCCTACACCTTTGACACATCTAAGATGAGCTATTCGTTGTAATGGTTTAGTGAGAAAATCGGCCAACATACTGTTAGAAGGAATATATTCAACCTCGATAATTTTATCTGCGATTTTCTCCCTGATAAAATGATATCTGACATCAATATGTTTGGTTCGATTATGGTGAATTGGGTTGAGTGCTAATTTTCGTGCACTTTGGTTATCATTGAATATAACAACTTTGTCAGACTGCCCTGTAATCTCAGAAATGAATCGCCTCAAGAAGATAGCGTCTTTTACTGCACTTGATAGAGACAAATATTCAGCCTCAGTTGAAGATAGTGCAACAGTTGGCTGTTTCTTACATTCCCATGAGATAGCACCACCAGCCAATTTGAATATAAACCCTGTATATGACCTGCGGTCAATAGAACTACTAGCCCAGTCAGCATCGGTGAAACCTTCCAGATATTTTCCAGTTTTTCGATAAGTTATACAATAATTTATAGTTCCTTTCAAATATCTGACAACATTTTTAGCTGCCAACCAATGAGCTTTGTCATATTTTGTATTGAATTGACTCAAATAACTCACAGCAAAGGCTATATCTGGTCGAGTATTCACTGCTAAAAACATTAGACTTCCTATTAGATTTTGATAAGGATATTCACAATCATCACTGTTTTCACTAGGTTTCAATTTATTACTCTCAAGAGGTGTTGCTGAAATCTTACACTCCTCCATATTGAATCGTTTTAAAATATCCCTGATATAAGTGTGCTGACCCAATTTGATTGTACCCTCTTCATGCTTGATGTTCAAACCTAAACAATATTCAAGTTGCCCGAGATCTTTCATAGAGAAATATTTTTGTAGATCTTGTTTTAAATTTTGAAACAATTCAAAATTATTATGAAAAACTATCAAATCATCTACATATACTGTCAAAATGATCAAATTATTATTTTCATCAATTTCAGTGTAAACACACGCTTCTGAAGGAGTTTTAATAAAACCTAATAAAGATAATGTCTTATCTAATTTAACATTCCATGATCTCGCCGCTTGTTTCAGGCCATAGATGGATTTCTTTAAAAGACAAACTTTAATTTCTTGTCCTTCAACTACGAAACCCTCCGGTTGTGACATATAGACCTCATCTAAATCCCCATTCAAAAATGCTGTATCTATATCTAGATGTTGCATTTTCAAATCTGTTTCAGCAGCTAAAGCAAAAAGCGTTTTTAGAGAAGAATTTCTAACAACTGGAGAAAAAGTTTCGTAATAATCAATACCTTGACCTTGATTGAAACCTGTAGCAACTAACCTTGCCTTATACCGTGAGCATTTTTTTTTCAATTTATAAACCCATTTACAGGGTATAACCTTCTTATCAGGTTTATCAACTAATACCCAGGTATCTTTGCTTATCAAATATTTCAGTTCGTCTTCCATTGCACTTTTCCACTGGTCTCTGGAGTTTGATGTTATAGCTTCACCATAAGTTAGTGGTTATACGTTAACTTCATCTAATATAGTCATGTACAACTGAGAATCAGAACCAAAATCTCTCGGAGTTCTTCTTCTTAATGGATATCTCCTTTCAGTTTGAACCTGCTCAGCCGAATTTTGCTCAATTTCATCATTTAGTTTTTCAGTAATATTCACATCTAACATAGGATTTGAAATTTCCCGCTCAATCTGATTTACTGAAATTGGTGCTTGATCACTACCAACGTCCTGAATTACCTCATCAACATGTTCAACATAAAAACTTGAAGATGTTGAAGTGAGAGGTAAAACAGTTTGCAAAATCGGAGGATTCTCTGAATTATTGGATTCCTGCTTCAAACCCAAGAAATTATATTCAAAGAAAACAACATCCCTAGCTTTGACTGTTTTTCTTGAATATTCAACATCACGAAAAACATAAGATTTTGAATCATTACAATATCCAACAAATATAAATTCCTTAGCTTTCACATATAACTTCCTTCGTTGGCATGAAGGTATCTGAACTAAAGATCTACAACCAAAAATGCGCAAATTAGATAAATTTGGTTTACTTCCAAATCATTTTTCGAAGAGAGCTTGATCATTAGTGAGAGCACGATGCGGCGACCTGTTTCTCAAGTAAACAGCGGTTTCTACAGCATCCTGCCAATACGCTCTAGAATGAAATATCTGAAAGCATTGATCTAGCGTTTTCAATCACGGACCTATTTGCCCTTTCAGAGACACCATTTTGCTGTGGACTATAGGAAACCGTCGTTTGATGTTGAATACCTAAATTACTCGAATAATCATCAAACTCTCTATTTACAAACTCTGTCCCATTATCTGTCCTAAGTATTTTGATTTTTGTTCCTGTTTCCCTTTCAACAGTTGATTGAAAAATGCGAAATTTATTCTTTACCTCAGCTTTTGAAGAGATGAAATAGGCAAATATCATTCTAGAAAAATCGTCAATGAACATTAAAACATATTTTTCACTTTGAAAAGAAGTTACAGACATAGGTCCACACAAATCCGCATGAATTAATTCAAGTAATGAAGTTCCTTTCTTATACAAAATTTTCTTGAAAGGCTTTCTACTTTGCTTACCTTCGATACATGAAATACAAGGTTCCCTACCTACTTGGCCAAAATCTATGCCAATTGCATGCTCCTTCTTGAGTCGATCCATTCCGATACGACAGAGATGCCCTAGGCGTCTATGCCAAAGTTTATAAGTAGATATATCTGATGATGTATTGAATGCTTACATATTATTTTGTGATTCAACTTTACAATCAAGAATATCCAATCCACCATACAAAGAACCATGTAAAATCATATCACCTGTATAATAAACGTTATCAGATTTATAAAAAGAACATCCCTTCTTATCAAAAATTACAGTAAAATCTTTGTCTACCGCTTTCTTCACAGAGAGAAGATTGGAATTCAAATCTGGTACAAAAACAACATCAGTAATTTTATCTACAGTATCAGAAGAATTGGATATTGAAATATCACCTATACCTTCACTGTGTAATTCATTACCATTCGCAATTGTAACTTTACCACTTGACACAGAATTAAAATTATGCATCCAATCCAGTCTTGAACTCATGTGTGAAGTAGCTCCTGAATCGATATACCATTTATCGCATTTTGGGACATCGCTGACGTTCAGAGCACACAGTAAATTCGATTCTCTTGAAGGATCCTTCGAATTTCTTTCCTTCTTATGCGGACAATCTGGTCGCTTGTGACCAGGCTCCTTACAAGCATAACAAATGATGGGTTTGCTCCTTCGTCTGGAGGACATTTTCCTGGATGACGAATTCTCATGATGAAAATGAGTACGCAAAGCTGCTTCTTCCTTGGAACCCGATTTAGCTTGTTCATTGCGCAATTTACTCTTCACCAAGTCACTTGTAATATTGACATTTGAATTCTCCAGTGCCATAACCAAGGGATCATAATGTGCATTCAAACCTCCTAAGAGTATAGCTGCGATTGAAGCATCTTCAATTACCTTGCCAATATCTGCCAAATCTTGTGCAGTAGACAGGACGGCATTGATATAAACTTCAATATTGTTGAAATTACTCAAGGATAAACGATACAGCTTACGTTCGAGAGCTAAACGTCGACCCATTCCCTTATCCTCATAGGCATTAGTAAGTGCATCCCAAGCTTCCTTTGCAGTATTACAACGTCTGACATGGGTAATCGCACCACCATCAAGCGTTAAACAGATTTTCGAAAGAGCTTTCTGATCATTCCTGGCTTTTGCAGCAGCAGGGGTAGTGTCACCTTCTTGATAACCAACAATAGTACACCAGAGATCTTCATGCATGAGATACATTCTCATTTTGAATTTCCAAACACTATAATCTTCACGGCATGAGAGGGACTTTATTGATGCCATCGATGGAAGTGAATTTGAAGTAGTCCGTTGACTTACGCTGCCAGAAATTTCAGTCATTTTGAATACTGTTCGTTTCAGAAATCTTCAGAAAATGTATGTTCTGGGCCCATAACCTTATGTTAAGATACAAATAACTGGGAATACATTTTATATCGAGTAACTTTTTATTATGTCAAAAAGTATTACATCAAAATATATTTATAGCAACATAAAAACAAATATCAGTATCATTCTAGATATTGTACAGTCAAATACAGGATGATACATTCTATACAGATTTTGATTATTATCACAACATATACACACCATTTCATCAGTATTATTTCCACTATATATAGTTAATAGTGTTTAATATATATATTAATCAAATCAGTAGTTGCTTCAAATTTTGCAGATACCTACTTTACGCAGACGATCTGAAGATATTTAAAAGAGTAACCTCAATCAATGATTGCAACAAAATTCAGGAAGATCTGAACCGCCTCAACACTTTTTGCCAAAATCACAAAATAATTATCAATTTAAAAAAATGTTTTTCTATATCATTCACTAAAAATAAACATGAGATTGAACACTCATACAATATTGACAATGTTGTAATTGCAAAAGTAGACGAAATAAGAGATTCGGGTGTGATCTTGGACAAAAAATGGACATTTCAATCCCATTTTAATAACCTGATCAATGAGTCCAACCGCATTTTAGGCTTTGTAATTAGAAATGTTAAACCTTCCAGAAAATCCGAACCAATACTAACTGTATATTACGCTTACGTATACAGCAAACTTCAATTTGCGTCAGTTATCTGGAATCCTTGCTACGTATGCTACATCAGTCGCCTAGAAAACATACAAAATAGGTTCCTGAGATTTATGAGACTCAAATTTGCCGCTTCCTTTTCCTGTCCAGTGAATGCATATGCATCTATTAGAAATCATTTTGAAATGTTGTCGTTACATGACCGTAGGAAAGTTACAGAAATAGTATTTCTATATGAATTATTAAACAATTTAGTTGATAGCTCGGATATTCTTTCCTACGTCAATTTTCACATTCCTAGCAGACAACTCAGGCAGAACAACGTTTTCGAACTATCTTTCTCCCGTACAAATGTAGCAAAAAATCTCCCAGTAAATCGTATGTTAGAGACATATAATAAGCACTGTTCCGATTTCGATTTCGATATTTTCAACATTCGCTCAGTCGCTGCTCTGAAAAACAAACTTAAAACCTATTTTATTCATCGTCGCTGAAAGACGAAAATTATGTCATTAGTTGTAATGTCGAACTTCGCCCTTTTTTTTTTTTTTTTTTTCTATTATTATTTTTTTTCTTGTCTTTTCTTTTCAATATTTTCAATTCAATGGAATCACTATCAAAATCACGTGTCTGACTATATACTCACATTTTTATGTATGTCTACCATTATTTACCAAACTCTATCTACTCTTTGAACTATTTTTACTACTGACTCTCTCGTTCAATTTCGGATTAATATGGAAGTAATTTCATCAAATATTGTAGTTTATCTAACTCAATTGATATACCATAATTCAATTTGTGAATACTGTATTGGAAAGTTTCTTTCTGTTTGTATTCCTTTTCTTGTAAATAAATAAATAAATAAATAAATAAAAAGTCCACATGAGTAGTTGTTAAGTTTGATGTTATACCGGGCATTTTAGATATTGGGACGAAAAATGGACTTAGTAAAAACAGGATGAAAATGAAAAACACGAATACATTTTTGCGAAAAATTCTTGAGAAATATTATCGTGTTATTGACTCGAATTGGAGTAACACTTTCTCTGTGGCGACAGATTTGATTAAACCATCACGTGGTCGCTCTTAGGGGCCATTCCAAAGTGAGGTCCTTGCACAAAAAAACTACGCCGATTAAAGCATTTTCGGACCGGAGCTCTAAGATAATCTGTGAGAACTCGAACCTGTTAGTAGGTATGTGATGATTGTCGTACTATTCCATTGTATACAGGGTGGTGAAATTTGGAAGATTAGTTATACACAGAGAGAAAAGGAAAAGACATTAATGAAAAAGATACAGGATCTCAACGTTTTGAGCCAGAACTAGTTTTTTTCTCTAATAGCGTGGAAGAATCGAATCTTGAATTTCCTGTTTGATTTTGCTTCACTTTTCCTCAAAACATTGGAGGTCATTTTGGACAATTCATAAAATAATTAGTTATGTCTGTATATTTTTTCGTGAGGTACTGTCATCTTCAAGAAAAAAATTAAAAGTAAGTAGATGTAACTGATCTGAAAACATAAAGGGATTCCGAAAAATTTGAAATAAGTATGGGTTGCTATTTGAAATTCTAGGGGTAGTTGCCTTGACGATGGAAGGGATGAATATAATTTAACAATGAATACCTGAAAAAGAAATATTGAGTTATGCTCGTTTTCAAATTGTCATAAGTGATGTTGACAGGCACTAGAGTATAAATGAGTTTGGATGCATGAAAGTTGAGAAAAAACATTCGATTATTATCTTTCACTGGTCTTGAGATTCTAAGGGAATTTCGCGAATTCATTGTCAGCTAATGCAAGACAGACTGCTCGGCTTACCAAGCCTCATCAGTTGCACTAGGCCATCTGACAATTGAAGGGAACCATCTACCTTTCGGATCGTTTTTTCAAAAAGTTCTATCGGATTCAGAATGGTCTGGAAAAAAATACAAGTATTCCTCCCCAACTCGCATGACACACCTATAAATTCTCCTGGTGAGAGTAATAAACCAGAAAACTCCAAGAAAATCAATCAGTCAAGTTATAAGTTGAATATATATTTTGAGACATTTTCTTATCAATCTGGTCGAAGTTTGTCGAATTCTGAATTCTCCAAAAGTCTCTGTGGAATACGTTCCAGAATGAGGCAATTTCGATCATATGGAGTGTGAAGGATAATTGCTGGTAAATTTCGACCTATCACTCTAAGAGGTTTTTGAAATATCGTTAATAATTGAGAAAATACTGTAATGTTATTTCCCTTAGAGGGGCTCTAAAATCGTCATCAGTAAGACAGAAGTACAACGATCATCCTGTAACACGCATCCCAGATTGTTCTACAACCTCCCAATGATTCCTACATACACCAGCATATTTCGGAACACTCAATATAATAATAATAATAATAATAATAATAAAATTTATTCATCTTTTAAGATCACACACAATGATATAAGACATGTCAGGATTACAGGTATCGACAAAAATACAAAAATACATAGAGTTGAAAATTAAATTCAATATGGCGCAGTATGCAAAGCATTGACTTAACACATATTATCAGTAGAAATTGTATACACGCACTTCTCAATTAAATAATTCTTGAGAGCTCTTTTGAAAATATTTTGGTCATTCAAGGTTTTTATGGATAGTGGGAGATGGTTGAAGAATTTTATTCCATTATACTGTGGACAGTGCTCATATAGAGTGGTTGAATGTTTAGGGACACAAAATTGTTTTCCATGTCTTGTTGAATAATTATGGAAATCTTGGTTTTTAGGAAATTCAGTGAGATGATTCTTAGCATACAAAATACATTTATAGATATATATTGACGGAAATGTTAGGATTTTGTGGTTTCTAAAGTGTTCTCTACATGTTTGTTGAAAGTCCAAATTAAAGATCAGTCTGATTATTCTCTTTTGCATGATGAAGACTCGGGATGCATTGGGTGAATTTCCCCATAAGACAATGTGATATGATATATGAGAGTAGACGAGTGAGTAGTAAACTTGTAGAAGCTGTTTCGGATAAAGTGTATTTTTGAGTTGTAATAGAGCATAGTACGCACTGTTAAGTTTTTTACAGACGGTGTCTATATTAGAGGCCCAACTTAGATTAGTGTCTAACATTACACCTAAAAATTTTGTTACCACAGATGGACAAATAACTTCCCTTTCCACTTTCACAGTGAATTGACTTGTTAGTTGATTTCTAGGGGAAAACTGCATGACTACAGTTTTAGTGGAATTTAAAATCAATGAGTTCTTTTTGCACCACAGAGTAAAATTTTCAGCCAATCTGTTTAGTTTATAAGCAAGTTCAGTAGGGGTTTCACCATCTGCAGCCAGAGTGGTGTCATCTGCATATAATACAGTATAATCTGCTTCAGTATGTATCGGGAGATCATTTACATATAATAAAAATATAAGAGGGCCAAGTACAGATCCTTGTGGAACTCCTCGTTCAACATCTCTGAATTCCGACCTGCTATTATCAATTTTCACACATATTTTTCTTGTTTTAAGATATGAAGATAGCCAGCTCAGAAAGACACCTCTAAAACCCAGTGCGTATAGTTTGTTCTCTATGATTGATATATCAATACAATCAAAAGCCTTTGACAGATCGAAAAAAAGTGTACCTACATACCTCTTTCTATCAAGTTGACTATGAATGTAATTAAAGAAACCGGTTGTTGCACTCTCTGTCGATCTGTCTGGTAGAAATCCATGTTGATGGTTTGTAATAATATTAAAGTTTTGTAAAAAGGATAACATGTGTTTGTAAATGGATTTTTCAATAACCTTGCAAAGTATTGTAGGAACGGTGATTGGTCTGTAATTCTCCAGGGATAATTGGTTACCTTTTTTAAAAACCGGTGTTACGACACCGAGTTTGAGATCAGAGGGAAATTTTCCTAGTGTGACGGATTGATTTATTAAATATGCCAGAGGGTCAGATATATAAGGACTGATATGTTTTATAATTTTTGTAGGGATACAATCAATTCCTACTGTATTAGTTGATTTTAGTGCAAGAATGATATCTGATACTTCAAATCGATCTACCCCTATAAAATGAAAAGTATCTTGAATATACATAGTGGTGTAGTTTGTGAATATAGTATTAGGGAAATGTTTACCTATAGCAATACTAGCACATGATGCGAAATGTTCAACAAATGCATTTGCCATATATTTTTTGTCATCGATAAGATCATCTCCGATTTGTATTGACTGGATATTTTTTGAGGCATTGTTTTTACCAGTTTTTGTATTCACCATTTTCCATATGAATTTCTGTTTTTGTTGAGGAGTTTTATTTTCTAGAGAACTCTGAAAAGAAGTCATTTTAGTCTCTTTACTTTTTTGATATACTGTTTCTTCTGTGTTTTATAGTTTTGCAGAATAATTGGATCAGAGGTGTTTTTTGACAACCAGAATAGATTCTTCAAGTCATCTCCCATCTTCCCAATCTCATTTGTAATCCATTTAACAGGGAAGTGCGTGTGTTTAAATTTTTTTGTTATCATTGGGCAAGTCAAATCCATGAAGTACGTTAATGTATTAATAAAAGTTGCAAAAGCTTGATCAATATCATTTGGATAGTGGAATATCTCAAGAAAATATTCCGATTCTATTTTCAATAGCAGGTTGGATAAGTTTGAGTTTGACAGATTTCTAAAAGTGAATAGTGTATCATGATTATCGATATTTTCTGGTATCCTGATATGATCAAACTTGATATCAAGGCCAAAATGGTCACCAAGTGATAGATCAACAACTGACTCTTGATACTGGATTGAAGGGTGAATCAGGAAATAGTCAATTTTAGATTTTGAAACTTGACCATTTTTGTCTATGGCAACTCTTGTAGGTTCTTTATTTTGACAGGACAATTTAAAACTTTCTATAAAATCTTCAAACATTATTTTATCATGCGATTCTTTCAGGAAATTTACATTAAAATCACCACAAATCAGTATATAAGTGTAACGGTTTATCACTTTTGTTAAAATATTAGACATTTTTTTTATGAACAATTCAAGGTTGCCAGTGGGTGATTTGTAAACATTAAATAAACAGAAAGTGGCGTTTTTCAATTTAAAGGATACTCCACAGCATTCAAAGTGCTCATCCTCAGCTAAGTTCTTAAGAAAATGTATGCTTTTAGTTGGCAGTGATTTTTTGGTATAAATAAGAGTACCACCATGGAGTTTTGTGGATCTGCAATATGTATCTGCTATTTTATAACCACTGAGATCTATAGATTAGAATGAATCAATGACACACCACCCAACCAACATTTTAAGAGAATTATACCAAGCAGAGAGGAGAAATTACTCGAAGAAGTCGAAATTTACTAATTTCCGACAAAATATTTTACCTTCATGCCTTGAGTAACTAGAAAGTTATGGATTAGGTTGTAAAATGCCTGGTGAGGACCTCAACATTTCCTATAAAAACCATCAACTTTATAGACAAATTGCATAGTTGGAAACTACTCATTACAGACTTCAAACATAACTTCATGGTCCTAGTGAGCATTAAGTTATCAATTGGGTAATATTTAACATCAAAATTACCAGTAAAATGTCTTCAAGGCCCTCGAACTATCAGGATATTTATTGGAGTTGAACTTTACCAAATTATAACTTCATAAACGTTCATGTAGTCAGGGAATAATCAGATGGAGAAAATAAGTCGGATTTATACTCTGTTTTGCCTATTTTTGACCAATTGAGTCGAAGGAGTTTCTTAGACTTTTTTTAACCTAATCAGCACCAACTTCATATCCGATGAAGGCAAGATTACCACTATGAAATCCTTATAGAACTAAGTGTCCTTGAGTGAGCCGAGAATACCAAAATTAGTCCTAAAATCATGTTCTCAAAGTTGATGGCTATTATTGACCCTGGTGCTTTGAGATCGGCAAATGTTTCGAGATGATCATTAATTTCTGAATATATCAAAAAACTGGAGACAAGCGCAATTCATGAGTTTTGAATGTTTTATTCTTTATTACCAGTGAGTGGTTCAGGTAGCTCACTGCTTGAACGCTTCTAAAGCAAATCATGATATCTTTCTATACATTACGATGATGTTTGATCAACTAAACCAGCGATTCGTTTTGACATTCGAAGTTTTACTTCCACTTATTCCATTGGTCAGATCAGAATGCATATTTCAGATAACTCTTATAAAAAAAACATGTATCAATTATTACACTTCGGTTAAGAACGTACAAAAATGGCAAATATACTAAAAGTGTACTAGAACGGCAACACTGTTTGAGAGATGACAACACTGCGATGGACTTCTCTGATTCGCTGAAAAATGAAGCCTGTCAGCCAGCGACCAATTAGAAAACATACCGTGTTGCAGAATAAGAAATTGAAGGCGAACAACAAGCATTTGACAAATTATATGATTATAGGAAACATCTTATAATATTAATCCATCAGGTAGACTGCTACTCAAATAATATACTCGTTGATATAGTCTAAAATCCCAATATGGGGAAATTGGGCTTCGTGGTCAGAATATACAGAATTCTCGACTGAAAGTTGAAGATTCTGGAAAATTCGACTTTCAAGTTCAATATGGAACCGACGCCATATTTGTTGGCTCGAACCTTTTTCGCCATTGACGAAAAAAGAAGAAATCTTCACATAGCGACCACATCCTAATGAATAGTAATACAGAAAAGGTTAAATTTCGCATATCTGATCATATTCTACCAGTTGATTCATTTTTAGATGGAATTGTTGAAAAATAATTCGAAAACACAAAGAATATCATCCAGTATTTTTCTACAAATCCAATAATTTCGTGGGCCCACTAATTTTACATGAGTAAAATCAACATTATCACAATAAATTTTGCATCGCAGGTTGATTAACGATTCACAACAACCTCAAATGAGCTAAACAACATGCATATTATCTACACTTTCCACTACTATCAAGTTTTCTTTTGAACGCCATGTTCATAAACTCCTAAGTCTCTACACGTAATTAAGTAGGTACAGTCGATCGTGAAACACGGTACATATTTGTTTTCCGAACCCAACAAAATGACAGTAAACCAGGTAGAAATCTTAGTAAACCCACCCATAAGTTGGTAATGAATAACGTCAGAACAACTAAAATCAGACCACTATCGGACTAGAATTAGGGCAATTTCACCTAATTGTTTACTCGACCTATTGGTCAGGATACCCTAATATCCCTATTCTCGTCTTCTGAATTACTTCCAGTTTTTTCCCCATATTGGTCAATTTGAAGTAAATAAGACGTAATATTCACTTTGGCCAAATAAGTCGTTGACCTATTCTAAGGTCGAAATGACGTATATTATACCTAAAATGTTTGTTGGGCAACACTCAGATACACAGAAAATGTCTGGCTTGTCACGTTCCAAAATTACTTCAATGCGATTCATTTTGTTTTTTATTGATTGTGTATTTACTGAAATAATTCTTAGTGTGTTCCAACTTGGGTATTCACTGGAGTCTGGGTTGGAACTGCTTTGGAGTTCTGTGGCTGGGGACCCAACGTCCTTGTTGTGGTCCCTTTCTTTATAAAAAACGATACTAGAGCTCCATTTGGCCAGATTTCTCTTTGCCATGCAGTTTTCAGTTGATCCTGCCCTATAGTCACCTTCATGGAAGCGTATATTTCTGGTTTTTTCGATAGATGAGTTTCACAGTTGACGCCGTCTAAGTGTGCTTTAAGAAAGTCTTTCAGCTCTTCTGGTTTAGTTGTTGGTTTGAGTCGTGTTACATGTAGGTATATCAGCTTAGGGACCGTCTCGACTCGACATGGTGTTTCTGTTTTGCCAACTAAGAATTTTCTTCTTCTTTTATGAACAACTTGGGACCATTCGGCATTAGGCGGTTCTAGGTTTTCAGCTTCTGAATTCTGATTTTGTTGAAGATTTCTCATTACCGTACGTGACTTGGCTTCTAAGACAGCCATGCTAACTTGCTGAGAGGATATGGGTTCATGGTTCTGGTTTCCTTCTTTGTTCTTAATTTGTACAATACTCGCATAACTTGGCAACGATTGTACCTGGTTCAGTGCCGACGTAGCTTTAGCCACTACCAGATTCTCTGTTTCCACTTCCACAAGGTCACCTTTATCATCTATCTTCTTTTGAACGCGTTGAACTGGGATGTTCTCGTTCTGCTTGTTTATATTCTCACTTTTTTCTAACTGTATGATTCTTTTCTGTAGTTCACGAATTATGAAATTCTTATGGCTGATTATTGTCTTGAGATATGTAATTTCCTTCAATACAGGGTTTTCATCCAGATTCGATAGATTGTCAGTGAATAGGTCATCTGGAGCATCACAACTTGTTGATTCTTGAGTTGCATCATCAGAGTTATCACAGCAGATCATCATTCCCCCATCCACAAATTTAACATTTTTTATTCTTTTGGCACAACTAGGATGTGCATTCATATCACAAATACTACATTTAATTCCACTCCTCACTATTTTATTACAATATACACAGACGTTACTCGGCACGTCCTTCTCACTCCCCGCCATCTTAAATAGTGTATATGCCCTAGTGACAAATAACGTGACAGAAGATTCTGGAATGTTCTGGAAACAATCGATGGAACAGTTAGATGGAGAGGTTTTGTTTTAAGAAGCTTCTAGAACAAAAAGAAGGAGACGGAAGATCATTCGAGAACGTTCTCGAACCGAAGCCTTCCAAGGGATCTCATATATAAACGGCCGAACAACTGCCGTCAGTCAGTCGAGCAGCGAGTGTCAGAGAGACAGTTATATACCGCGTGATATAAATCGTTTCACATGAATAGTAGTTATAAGTTCGATATAAATTAGTGTTTCTTTAATTCAAATAAATCAAATCGAAAATAAATAGTGTCGTGTTTGCTTCTGCACCCGAATAACGTAACAATACTGTATTTCCACAACGAGTAAGAGAAAAACATATTTGTTCACATTTATTAACCCATCTCGAGTCCTTCTACCCGCCATCGAGCTATGGCTGGTTAGTCCTGACTCACCCTATATACTTTCAAATATATGATACCATTTTTGGTTCCATTCCGAATCTATAACTTTCAATAATCGATGCACGAACTCGCAGTGAAGAAACCTATGATCTCAAAACGAATTCAACATATTTATGAATTTTCTTTCATTCTTCAGTTATTGGTGTTACCAGTACTTATTGAAGAACTGTTCTCAAAAAAATGTAATACCTTGGTAGCACTGTAACCCGCAACAATCTCTATGATCCAGGAGAAAACATAAAAATAAATTTATACGGTTCACTGAAACACCCTGTATTTTTACTCATCGAAACATATTATTTTCACTCTGCACCTATAGAGTTTCAACAGGATATCGAAATTATTCATTCTCGAGAAGTTTCATAATTTATTCATCAAGATGCTCACATCAAAGTTTTCAGAATATTTGCTAGGACTGATGATTAATATGCTACATACAAAAAGGTGCACTCTCAGACCAATCGACCTGTGTCTCACCCATGCTTTATTCTTAATTGGAATACCTGCCTACCCCTCTAACCGACCCTTACGATGATGAAAATGACCAAAAAGAGCCTTCGTTGACAGATGACACGTGACAGGTGACACGAGATGTGACAGATGGCAGATGTAACGTGACAGGTGATACGAGTCATCTGTCGTCAAATGCCTTTTTGGTCATTTTCATCACTGTAAGGGTAGGTTTCACCAGTGTTGCCAGGTGTGGCGTATTTGAGCCAACGTGACGCTTTAAAAATAGAAATAGCGTGATAATTTCAACTGAATGTGCCTGGCGCAAGAAGTGGTGCTTCGAAATTTGGACTCCCCATCAGCGTATCAGCATTGTAAAGCTCAATATAGCTCTTGTCTTTGAAATCATTTAGATTTGCGAAATAACAAACAACAATAATAGGTACGTATTTCTTCAGATTTTTCGGTATTTTTTCTCGTCTCTTTTTCAAATGCAGTAACATATTGGGGCAGTTCATCTGATTTGTCCTTGCTACACAAATATTGAAATATTGATGAAATATGGAGATAAAACTCAGGAGATGAAATCCGAAAAAATCTGGAATAATGAACGTTCCACCTCCTCGATTAACCTACAGACAGTATTTTTCAAGTTTTCAGTATTTTCAATAATTTGTTTGATATATCTTTAGTGAAAATTAATAAGAGATATTCTAGGTAACTCATGAATTCTCTCAAATGCTTACGAAATTGACATTTCGTATGCGATTTAGACTCGCGATTGGTTTATATATGAAACGACCTTTCTGTAGATTTACAACGAGAAATACGAAGATCTGGAATGCCCGTTATATTTTTATGTTGTATTCAATTAGTACTATTGCATAATTGTCAGTTTTTTATATTCAATCCTTTTGGATGATCTCAATCTTATTGGAGCCTTCAATAGTTTTTATTGTAACCAAAAGTTTTCATGTTCTACAGATTTGGCTCTTTCATTTTGTAATCGGAAGTTTGGTTGAAGTTCAATAGTTACTGATGCATAGATTAACGTAATCTATGGTATACTGTGTCAGCATATTTCCTCATCTCCTTCCTTCTCTGGCGCATTTTATTGTCAAATCAGACAACACTGGGTTTCACCCTCCCGAAGGGTAGGTTAGAGGGGTAATGTTAGGTTAGATGCCTGAACGGTGATGGAACATCCAAACTACCTTGGGTAAGGCAGGTATTTTTCTTGTGCTACAAATCTTGCTCTTCTATTTTGTAGCCGGAAGTTTGGTTGATTTTCAATAGTTACTGATGCATAGATTAACGTAAGCTATGGTACTGTGTCAGCATATTTCCTCATTTCCTTCCTTTCCTGGCGCATCATATTTTCAAATCATACAACACTGGGTTTCACCCTCCCGAAGGGTAGGTTAGAGGGTAAATGTTCGGTTGGATGCCTGAACGGTGTTGGAACATCCAAACTACCTTGGGTTAGGCAGGTATTTCAGTTAAGAATTGCAATGGTGAGATAGGGGTCGTTTGGTCTGAGAGTGCGGCAGGTGCACTGCATACATTCAATGTCTATAATTCCTAAACATGAGAATTAATCGTTTCCTATATTGTATGAATGATATGAACGTATTGAAATGGCTCAGGTAGGGGTGTACCATATTGGAAAACGGAAAAACTTCAACGGTCTGTAAGGATCATCGAGGTGGTTCTGAATATACCATATTTGTAGGTTCTTGAAACTCTAATGAATTCTGCTCAATTCTTTGTTAACTAGCGGAACACCCAGTATATTTATTTGAAATTCGAGACACAAGTTCTTCTACTCTATCGACACACGTATAATTCAGGAAAAAATGCAGGATGCAAGTCCGGTTCAATATATATTGATCATATTTTTGGGACCCGAGATGAACACTCTGTATGTAGAATTTCCTTAATTTGTTTACAAGTTTCGAAAGAGCCCAAATAGCTGAATTGGAGTGAGTGATTGTTCATATTCTCCTCAATATAGGTATCTCAGTTACTATCAGTCTTACAAAAACGTTCAAATGGGCAAATTTTGTTTTTTTTTTCCGAGAATCTAAAGACTCGTCTAAAGACTTTTAGTTACATCAGGGTTACAAATGCTGACGATGACTATTCAATACAATATCGAAGCAGTAATTTTGTTATGCGATTGAGAGAATTCAAAATATTCCATTTCTTTCTATGCAAATACATAAAACCTCAAATTCAAAATCAGTAATTTAGGTATCAGTGAAAGAACATACGGAAAAATAAAATGTACACAAATCCAATAAAAACCTCCTTTCCCTATCCTTCCTAGGTACGCACGATATTCTTCGAACATAAAATATAAAGATTCTCTTTCGTGCACTTCGAGCGATCAAAAATATATATTTTGAATTCGTGAGTGAATTCTGGAAATTTGAAAATACATGACGTTCTTCTTGGGCCTCCAGAAATATTACCAATTTTCGTTAATCCGAACCTGGAATTTGTCTTGACTAATAGGTGAGTCGCTCGGGTAGAACAAGGAGAACTTATGTACCAAATTCCAAAAAAGTAAAACAGGGTAGTTCGTGAGTTATATATGTATCACAACGAAATGAGCTTAATTGATAAAACAAATATGGTATATTTAGTACCACGCTGGTGACCTTTATCCACCGAAGAAAATTTTCTGTTCCTCAATTCGGTTTCTCAATAAGACACCCTGTTTGTGAAGCAACAATTTGCTGCTTCCCTGCGTAATCCTGAGATCATTTCACCAAACTATATTTACATCATGGAACATTTTTACCCACTACATCTCAAAAGTATTTAGGAGTTTTGAAATCCTCCAAAAAACAGATTTTTTGATCGGATGTCTGAAAACAGAGGCACTGTCACTCACAGTATTTAGATATTGATGAATGACACACTATACCAACCTATTTCGAACTCTATGAATATCACTGTATATACTTATATTGAAATTCCGTTCTAGGTTCACAATTGTGCAACTCTCTAGACCTCCGTAGCTTCATATCCGGCCATGGTCTTCACGGTACTATTACGTTCACAGAAACGAAATACTCCATCAGAATCACCACCGATCTCAGAACCACCCTAGAGTTTCCCAATCAAGTATGGTCATGGTACGTTAGTGAGTTTCCAGTTGATTACTCAGAACTAGAAGACAGATGTGATGCAGATAAACTGGGAAAGGAACTTATCAACTTGGACGATACCTTTGGATACCTCATCATGCCTGAGAACCAGACAACCGACTTTATTAGCAAAGATTTACAAATAACTGGTTCTCTGGGTTTATATGGAAAATCTCTCTTGCTCAAAAATCTTGATACTAAACGATCCATATGTGCCTCAATCAATTTAGTGGATAAATCCAAAGAAAAAACTGCAGTAGCTCGCTTCCACACTCCTTTTGCTGGCAGTGTATATTTCCGTTGGTTCACTGACGAAAATAACCATAGTGATATGCTTATAACCACTGATTTGTACCATGTTCATGATAAAGAAAACCACAACAAAGCTACGCCATACACACAACATTTCTGGAAGATATATGTTACTGATATCCTGGAGACCGATAAAGACCGACAAGAAGACAATTGCAATATACTCCAACTAGTTTTTGATCCTGATGATCAAGGCGTTGGTAAAGCTCTTGGAGATATTGACTCGAGGCTTGGCAAGATTAAGGTAATTTAGTGACTGATATATTTATTTGTAAGATCATCCCAGAGTGTATCCATTTGTTCACCCTGCTAGGCTACGATAGGCATAGATACTGATGTAGGTTTTTGAATGAAACCTTGCATGCCTTCATATCCCAGAGTATAGTGGGTTGATTGAAAATCGATGACAGTAAATCATTACTCCTAATTCGGATTATAAGATTTAACGTGATTCTGGCTGTTGCCATAGTTCTTTTTCATAATAAAGTCTGATTACAGTGAAAATCAAATTCCTCACAACATAAACATATAATTCATGACAGATGCATTATGAAAATGCGACACTTATTTTCATGTCAAAATTATTCTACCTCCGTTCAGTCACACCACAGCTATATATTTGTTGCATTCGATTTATATTCTTTGATAGTCTGTTATATCATGGAGAGAACCTTTCAAAATCCATTTTCATTGAACGAACGATTTCCTGAAAATGGTCAGTTCAGTTCACTCAAGCAGTTCAAACATTCATTCAAAATAGCAAACTTGTGGAGAGGAAAATACTATAGTTTCCAGTTATTTTGATGTGAATAAAATTCTCGTATCATAGTCATGACAGTACATAATTGGGTTCGTCGTTTGGAATAAAAAGTTTGGATGGCTGGGCTCATGTCGTTGATGAATATTTAAAATATACACTGCCCACTGCAAGAAAGAACTGTCACTATAAAACTTATAATCAAATTTCGAGTTGAAGTTCATAGAGATCAATGTAAAACATTTTCCGATCTGCATTAATATCCATATTGGTGCATCTAGTTATTTTTCATCGAATCCTTCCAGAATCCAAACCATGCACCGTTGACATATATATTGCACCAGAACAATATAAATTTGAATGGGTATGCTCTCGCACCTCACCCATAATGGTTCAATTAGAATAGAGGTAGTAGCATTGGTATGATTGGATATGCTGTGATCTTCACAACAGGGCATTTAATTTGCAAATGTCATCAAATTGAACTCTTCAGGCACCTATTCATCAGGTGCAGACATTTCCATGAGTTTTTGATAATCTCTCAGTAAACATATTCTGCTCAATTTCTTGAGGTGGACTTACTGTATGTTTACAGTTGAGAAGGATGGGTGAATTAACGATCTGTATTCGGTTTTAAACCTTGATAAATAAACAAAATGCAATACGTTAGTTGATTTTGAATACCATTTCCCAATATTTCGTCTTGCGGTGTCGGAAAACACCTTCGTAAGAATCTATAATTTTGTTCTACAGGAACCATAATACAAATTTTTTTTCCGAAAATTCAAAGTTCTTCTCGGAGCCTCCATGATGGTGAACGAATTTGTTATTTGTTATCAGAGTCTGAGTTGAAATCAACATTGGGAGGGTTTAGAGCTTATATAGGTAACAGGAAGTTTTAGTCAAAATTTGGAGATAATGAAAAACTGCCGCCACGTTTATTTTGAATTAATGTTTATTCTTTACTTTTGTTATTTACGTCACATAAACTGATAAATCTTTGATTCTGAGTGTGAGTTTCTGACAGTTATTTTGTTATGTGTATATTATTATCTACATAATGAAACTTGATCCATTTCATTGTCACAAGCGATGATGAATATTTTGATGATGATGAATGTTTTATCCGAATAATTTTCTCGAATTGTCGATTGGGCAACGAATCCACATGGCTCATTGAAATTTGATGTCACAAAACAAAAAGTGAAATAAATCTTCCTTCTTAAGTAGTTACTCTGAATACTGTCTAATAAGTTTTGATTCATAAAGACACCTTCAGAACTACTGAAAATGATTATATTCGTAAAAGTGTCTTAGTCAGAAAAGGCAGTGAGAAAAAATTCATAGAAGAAAATATATTATTCCAGATAACTCGGGAAAAGTTGATGAATTTATATTTCCATAACCTCGAAGTGGAATTCATGAATGACCAGCAAAGAAACTATGCCCAATCTTAATAGTTATTTATGTATCAAGGGGGTAAAGTAGACTTTTATGAATTGCAGTGCTGTCGCTCGGGCTATCAGGACGCCAAGGTCCATAATAGCAAGTTAAGCCTGAAAATGCATGCAACATTTTATGTACGACCGTTTTAGATATTCCGGCCGCCAGACTACTTTACCGCCTGTTGTAGTCCTTTTGCGTTCTAGGACGCTGAAGTGCTACTTTGGGCCCGCCAATCCGGGCGATAAATTGCCACTTTACATCTACTCGTGCATAAATTCAGTTTTCATATTTGTCCGTTGTTTTGTAATTGCAATATTTGGGGAATTTCGACATTTATATAGACCAACTCTGGTACCAGCAAGTGGTGATATTGAAATTGTAAGCCATCATTGCGTGTAAAATCTTTGAAAACTCTCACTGGTACATTCAAGTTTGTTTGTGAGGTTGAAAAAAAAATGTTCACAGTCAAGATAAAAAAATTCAAGATGACGCCTCTTACATGGTGGACAAGTTTGTCATTTGTCACTGATTCATTTCGAAGGATTTTTGAGGTTAATGAATGAAAATTTCTAGTCAGAACCATAGAAATTGTTATTCTTCAAGATGTATGATCTTATTATATGATATCATATCAGTGAACAAACCCTCATAAATCAGATGAAGCAGCTGCAGACGCATTTTAGTGTTGATGCACATTATTAGTAGATACGGCGTAGATTTTTGTAACATGGAATTGGACCACAAATGACATGCACAGCCAGATAGCAAATTACAATTCACTCTATAATTTGGGAGACCCACCATTCGAAAGCAAGAACCAAAATCATCACAAATGTCATGAAAAGATTCGTGAGTAAGCTGAATGAAAAGCGAGTTCGATCGGATCGTTATTTCTTTTTTCTACTACCTGATGGGCTATCACGCACTCTTATATGGTTGACGTTTATTTCAGGTTTCCACCGACTACAACAAGTATAAGTTCAAGACTCTGTTCAGAGATGAAGAGTTGATACTGCTTCCTAGTGATCTAACTGGACCTCAAAGACGATTGTACCTAGTTCTCTTTGAGAATAAACATAAGGATGTCTTCCTAGGCTGTGCGAAGATCCGTTACGATCATCCCACAAATGCACGGTAAGTCGTGAATTATTATGTATCCAACCTTGTTTCTATCGATCGTGATTCTAAGCAATCTGGTCACTTCATCGATGAAATATATGCCACAACATCTAAGGAATTGTCGTGATCAAATATTTTCGCGCATTTCCAAAAAAAAAGTAACAGGGCTATATAGTTCTGCTGAAAGTGCAAATATCAATTTTCAATGACTATCTATGACAGAAATTATTTTCGATATATCGGTATATAATGTGTTTCAAATGAATAAAACTCGTTTTCGTTCATTTTTGTGGAAATTTACGATTCTGTGAAAAAAATTATATTTCGTGAGATGAGTGCTTGGTATGGAAGCAAAAACTCACGTAGGTCGAACAAGGATTTGTATTTGATGATGGCCAGCGACCGAAACTATAGTAACATTTTCTTTTTTGAATATTTCTTGTTCTCGACCGACTTTGAGTGTTCATTTGTTTTTATTTTCGAATCATTTTGGACCACTTTGACATCCTCCAACATGTTGGATAATTATTATAATAGAGTATTCTATTCGTATGAGTTTCTCATCAATCACTCGGAATGAGTCAATGTTTAGTGAAACTATAATTGTCCTGCTTTGTTGCCGAGGCAACCATATGACGTTTCAGTGACGTCTTTTTACGTCAGTTGAATGACCATGGTGACGTCAGGAGTTGACGTCGTATTAGGAGATAAATGACATAAATAAGTCACAGCACAATGACGTCATATTACTCACGTTTATCGACCTCAGTCACTTTACGATGTCGTCAAAATGACGTGAAAATGACGTTCACATTTGGTGATCAAACATTGAAAGGACCATTGACAACTGATGATGACATCTAATATTAACCATGCATTGTTGAGACTGCTTGTTGGTCCTTCCGGTGTCATGTCCATCCAATCGTCTCTTCAGCAGCTCTATATCCTCTAGTACGCTAGTACGCATCTCCATCATGATGAGATTATTTACTAATAATTTGTATAAGAAATTATGAAGTTTGTGTCTTCAAGATGTAAGCAATCCAAGAATAGCTTGATAGCATTGTGAAGGATATTGGCGAATCCAGCTTTACTGTGTTGAGTAAAGTATATTCGTGCATCCTTTTTCACCCAACAAGAATGTAAATAGCAAACTTTCGGCAAATGACTTACCGAATTGGTACGTCACACCGGTGTGATTTTTAGACGTCATATAAACACGTCACTGCAATTTCATAAGAGTGGCGTTTCCAATAGGTACACCTATTATCATTAGAGTATATACAAATGATATCTTCGATCGCTTCCTTCGAACTCCACTTGTATTAGACTAGACAAATTTTTGGGATATTGAACTTTAAGAAGCATTTCGTATTACTTTGGTAAAGGGTGTTTTTCTACTATTTCGACCCTGCTGAATCCGAAAATGCCGGTTGCCAAAGTGAAATCGCAACCGGAAGTGAGATTTTCAAGATGGCGTCCGAAATGGCATCAAAACAGAATTTTGCTGCTAAATCTCCCTTGTTTGAGGTAGGAACGCGACCAAAGGGTCTCTTCATATGTTTTCAGACATGAAGAAAACAAAAACACACAAACTAAACTCGTTAGTTGAATATAATTTCTCAAAAATATGACAAAAGCGGTCAAAGTTGCCCTTTTTGGTTTTTAGCAAACAATATACTTTGACTAATGTATTATATCGTTCTATGCACATTTGAGACATTTAATGTAACACTTAAAACGAAAGGTATTTCTTTAGAAAGGAGTGATATTATTGTGTGTCTCCAGAGTTCAGGCAAGAACGTTTACAGGGAGTGCACAGTTTGATGCAAGAGACATTGGCTTTTCTACAACTGCAATTTTTTGTATTACAATGTCCTTTGCAATGACAGACAACTATTTCTGGGCACGTCTTAGGAATGGGATCCAGTGTTATTAAACGAGGAACAACTTGTTCTCTCTGCACAATCCAGCCACAGTCCTGCAGTCTAGGTAGTGACGGTTTGGGGATATGCGCATTCTCCCAAACACACACCTGAGATAAAGCTCCAAATAAATAACATCGGGCATCGTTTGAGCATGTGATGCTGGAATCAACCTGTATGAAATCAAAATTTCTGTGTGTACTTCATTTTAATTCAATATCATCTGGAAGATATTTAAGTGTAAGCATTTTTACCTTATACAGTTTGACGACAAATTTCTCGACATTACTAAGGACGTCCTCCTCAAGTGGCGACTGTCCGAGGCGTCCCAGAAGCTCGCAGTTTGTCCCAGAAAAAGCCTTCCATGCTCCAACTTTCGCGATAGACGCCAACTTAGACGTCGAATCGCAGCCGGTTATTGCATGGAAAGCAAGAAGATGGGAGACTTGTTCCGGCATAAGCTTTCTGCATATATCATGTACAGGAATGTACTTGGTGTCACGTGCAGTGCCACTCATTACCCACAAATGGGAGCATTTCATTTTAGCGAAGTGGTAGATAGGAAGAAGAACAACGTCGGTGTCCCTCGTCATCACAACAACGTTATGAGCTGTGGTGTGAATGGCATGAAGAACCATGCGCGTGTCAGCTTCCTCGTGTGATGATTTCAGGCAATCAACATTCCGACGCAAATTCGTGGACTGAGCATGTTCTTCCTCAGTGAAGCCGCCGGAGATAACTACTTCAAGATCGCCAAAGTTATGTTGCATAATTCTCTCGGACAAAAATCTGCATAAATCAGTTTTGTTTTCTGATAAAAACAAGAAGTTACTCCAGTTCTTTGGCAGCGGCACGTTGCAGTCCTCAATGTCTCTGCGCACGAAAGTTGGAGCATGGAAGGCTTTTTCTGGGACAAACTGCGAGCTTCTGGGACGCCTCGGACAGTCGCCACTTGAGGAGGACGTCCTTAGCAATGTCGAGAAATTTGTCGTCAAACTGTATAAGGTAAAAATGCTTACACTTAAATATCTTCCAGATGATATTGAATTAAAATGAAGTACACACAGAAATTCTGATTTCATACAGGTTGATTCCAGCATCACATGCTCAAACGATGCCCGATGTTATTTATTTGGAGCTGTAAGAAATCCAGAATTTCTCCCGCCGACAACTGATGCACTTCGTTTCCATATTAAGCGATGCAACTACCAGGTAAGCGTACCTAAAACGCAAATTGACAGAAATGAAAACGAAATGAATATAATATATATATTTTTTTATCTCAGGTGTGTGTTTGGGAGAATGCGCATATCCCCAAACCGTCACTACCTAGACTGCAGGACTGTGGCTGGATTGTGCAGAGAGAACAAGTTGTTCCTCGTTTAATAACACTGGATCCCATTCCTAAGACGTGCCCAGAAATAGTTGTCTGTCATTGCAAAGGACATTTTAATACAAAAAATTGCAGTTGTAGAAAAGCCAATGTCTCTTGCATCAAACTGTGCACTCCCTGTAAACGTTCTTGCCTGAACTCTGGAGACACACAATAATATCACTTCTTTCTAAAGAAATACCTTTTGTTTTAAGTGGTACATTAAATGTCTCAAATGTGCATAGAACGATATAATACATTAGTCAAAGTATATTGTTTGCTAAAAACCAAAAAGGGCAACTTTGACCGCTTTTGTCATATTTTTGAGAAATTATATTCAACGAACGAGTTTAGTTTGTGTGTTTTTGTTTTCTTCATGTCTGAAAACATATAAAGAGACCCTTTGGTCGCGTTCCTACCTCAAACAAGGGAGATTTAGCAGCAAAATTCTGTTTTGATGCCATTTCGGACGCCATCTTGAATATCTCACTTCCGGTTGCGATTTCGCTTTGGCAACCGGCATTTTCGTAATCAGCAGGGTCGAAATAGTAGAAAAACACCCTTTGCCAAAAAGTAATACGAAATGCTTCTAAAATTTTAATGGAGGCCTTTTTTGAATTTTTCGACTAGACTATATATACAGGGTGTTCCAAACTCGATGGCTCCTGTTACACGTTTCCATAGAACGAAACATAGGTAGAATTATTTTGAATTTTTCATGCCTTGGTGAGTGATTAAATCTGCTCAATTAATCAGAAAATATCCTCAGCACTGGGGCGTTTCATCTATCAAAAAGTAGCATGAACTTTGTTATTTCGAGAATAACATCCTATATATTGCGTTTTCAGATTCTTCTTGTAGAACTAATTTCATCAGTTCATCATACTCGGCATCTATTGGGGATGATTACAGGGAAATAGGGTGTGAAATCTCGAGATTTTTCAACTTCAGGCATTTTTTGTGTTGAAACTATTCATTATTGGTTTTTACGGCTCTAATGTCCCTATCTTGAGTTTTCATTCACCATCAATTGATATTTTATTGGAACAGATACAAGGTGATCAAAATTTTGAAGTATAAACCACCCTGTATTCGTTTCAATTAAATGTCAGTAGGTAAATCAACAGTTCAGATAGGGACATGAAATCCGCTTTTAACAATAATTAATACTTAGTTTCGGCACATGAAATCACTGAATTTGTAATATCTCGATTTGCCACACCGTATATATTTCTGTAATCATTACCGCTAGACCCCAATGTGTGACTGATCGATGAAATCTGCTCTTTAGGGATATTCCAAAAATACAATAAAATTCCATTTAAGATAACAAAGTTATCACTACTTTTTGATAGAAGAGCGGCAATGCCGAACCACTGAAAATAATTTATATCGAAAGAATAACTGATTACTCAAGAAATCAAAGTTTCAAAATGATGTCCCGTTCTACAGAAACGTATAATATGCCATCGAGTTTGGGTCAACCTGTGTATATTTTATACACACACATACTGAACTATAGAGCAACATGACGTTGACGCGACATCCCTGCAACGTCATGAAACTGAAGTCATATTTTACCCATACAAGTAACGTTAACTGAAAGTCGTAATAATGCCGTGATTATCACGTCATAGAAAGTACGTCATACTGACGTCAGAAATTGTTGTGTGACGGATCTGACGAAAAATCACTAGGTACGTCACAGTGACGTAACCATTCGTCATCTGGTTGCCTGGGTGGTAGTATAAAAATAATAATCATGAGTTCTGATCCCTATTCTAATAGATAATTCAATTTTCGTTCACTTCTTGTTCTTTCAGATGAGTATGTAAAAAAAAATTAGAGCTTTTCTTCTTAGAGTTCGAGTTTTATCATGACATCGCTGTTGACAATTTGAATATCATTTTCAGCGTGATAATCCAGTCTGGTGGAATAAAGGGAGACATCAAAATGATACAACACACAAAATTCGAACCAACTTTCCTCACATTCAACCTCACAACTGCCAGAGGTGACTTGGAAACCAGAATTGTTTATAGTTCTACCGTATCGAACTATAAAATCCATGAGCTGCCTATTAAGCCTGCGAAGTCAATAGGCCAGAATGAAAATGCGTGTCTGACTACAAAGTTCGTTTATAACCCACAAAACATCGACTTGAATAGTGTTCCGCCCAATGGTGAGTATGTACTGCATAGTCATTCACGTATGATTCTCGACCATAGTAAGAATACTTATAGATCAGTAGATAACTACCTGAGTACCTATAACTCGGAAACTATCTTGAGTACTTATTTTGAAGTACGTATAGTATTACTATATTGAGTTTTCGCACTAGCCAAGGATCATCTAACGTTGCGATGACATGAAAACTACGGAAAAACATGCCTAACTCCTGGCTTAGATTGAAAGTTAGACATTTTTTCCCGTAGTTTTCATATCATCGTATTGTTGGCTATCGCGAATATCGATGTTTTATCTTCTCGAAAGCACTTCGTAACTATATAAACCTAATTTGTTAGAACAAACACTAAATATTTCGGGATAATTCATTAAACGAAATTTCCGCCAGTATCCGAACTATGTTCAAATATTATTTTGATTTTGTAAAATATGAGAGTATTCAAATAGAGATAGTGACTGGTATCATTAAATCACACGAATAATAGTTATTCATTATACAAGGGAAAAAAGTAGCAGATTTTCCAGGTTGTGTTGTCAGCGGAGGGAGACAAAAAACCGTGAGATAAAATCTCTTATTTTTCCCGTATATTTTTTCTGTGACAGATAACAGGACGAATCAATATTGAGAAGATATTACATTATTTTGAAATCTGAAAATTATCGACGTGAAATTTCAAGTTTTTAACAGTAGGGACACCTGCGTTGTAGGCATCTTTATCATTCTTTTGAAGTAATCAAACATCTGATGTCACTTCTGTCAGTCTAATTCTGTGATTTGATTTCAAAAAATTGCGAATTTAGTGGTTGTTTAGTAACCGCGAAGTCGAATGGAAGATAAAAGGATTTGCAGTTCTTTCTCGGAGACGGTAACATTCACTCATTTTTCGGAACTATAGCACAACAAAAGCCATCAACAGTGTATATACAGGGTGTTTTTTATATATAGCGACAAAATTCAGGAACGTGTTCTTTGGACAAAAATTCGCAAAAAAGTTCCTATAAACATAGGTCCTAAACCTTTTAGATTTTGAGCTACAGGGTGGTAAAGTTTTGACAAAAAAATGTTTTTTTTTCGATAACTTAAATACCCCTGTAGATATTTGTCCAAAGATTGGTATGCAGGGTCTGTGTATCCAGAGCCATTTACCAACATACTTTTAACATTTTTATGTTCACCAGTGGCGTGTGTGCGGGTTTTCCGCTGAATACTTTTATAAAGAAAAATGGTACGCCACTGGTTTTTCTTGTATTAAAAAATATTTTTAAATTATTCGTTTTATTTGCAACATTTTCAATCCCTTGGACTTTGTCCGTTAGATGCACGGTTTTCGCACAAAAAATTAGAAACCATGGACATGTTGCTCAGATTTGATTAGACTTTCTTTATTCTAGTAATTATTCTTTTTTTTTTAGTTTATTGCAATTTTAATAATAAATAATGAAATTTTTATCAATTAATTTAGTACAAAAGCCAGCGCAATTTAATAAAATTGTAATTGAGGATTTAAAACTTTTGCTTCTACAATCTTTAATTTAAAATACAAGTCTTTAAGTGATAAAAAATATTTCATTTTTCATTATTTATTTAAGTAATATTATTATTTTTACAAAAGTTGTTCAAAGTGTGCTCCTCCAACATCAATACAAGCATCTAATCGACGTCGCATTGATTGGCGGACACGTTCAAAAATTCCTGGTGTCTGCCGAATTATGTCACAAGACGTTATAATACGATTACGCAATTCCTCCACATTATCAATTGGATTTTTATAAACCAGTGATTTAAGGTGTCCCCACAAAAAAAATCCAGCGGATTTAGGTCGGGAGACCGTGGGGGCCAAGGGTTAATACCTCCCCGACCTATCCAACGATTTGTATACGTAATATCCAAATGGGCTGGAGCACCGTCATGTAAAAAAAACATCTGCTGTCTCAGCTGAATGGGGACATCTTCTAGCATCACTGGTAATTCATTTTCAAGAAATTCTTGATACACTTGTCCAGTCAACCTTGCTGGTGAAAAAAATGGACCGATGAGAAAGTTTTCAATAATGCCGACCCATACATTAAGTGAAAACTGGTGCTAATGACGGTTTTCTGCCACAGCATGTGAGTTCTCATAATGCCATATGTGGTTATTGTGGAAGTTCATAATTGCGTCCCTGGAGAAATTAGCCTCATCGGTGAAAAGTATTTTTCTTATAAACGGTGCATCTTGCCTTATGCGTTCTTGCATCCAACGACACAAAGCCGTTCTTTTCGGAAAATCGCCTGGCAAAAGTGCCTGCACCCGCTGAATATGATACGGGTATAAAAGGTTTCTTTTAAGAATATTCCAAACTGTAAAGTCACTAATGTGTACCGTCTGAGCAATTTTCCTAGTGCTTGTGGTGGGATCTTCCTCGAATTCATTGAGCACCTGTTCTTCAATTTGAGGAGTAACTGTTCGGGGATGTCCGTTTTCAGCGGTGAGTTTTTTAAAGCTGCCGGTTTCACTTAGACGTTGGTGTAAACGCGTAAACATGGAGTGATGAGGAATAACACGATTCGGGTAACGTTCAGTATAAATACGCAAGGCTTCTCGTGCGTTTCCGTTAGCCAGTCTATAAATAAAGTGCATATCGCACATTTCATTATTTGTGTAATTGTTAGCCATTTTTTAACAAATTAATCTTGTCAACTTGTACTTAAATTATTCACTTTGACATTAATTTTGACGTCTTAAATAAGAATGTGATTATCGTTGCGGCGGCGTTGTCCGTAGTTACGTTAAAAAAAATTATGTTCACAGGCTACTTCGCGATTTTGGAAGCGTGAAATATTAACACGTTACTCATATGTCACTTTTTTAACATGTTAAATAAAGTGACATATTATGAACTGCAATGAAATTTTAAATAGAATTAAAAAAAAAACTTACTTTTTACGATCATAAAAAAAATAAATAGCGATCAGTCAAAGTAGATGTTTTTTATTTTTTTGTGAGAAAACCGTGCATCTGACGGACAAAGTCCATAGGATCAAAAATGTTGCAAATAAAACGAGGGATTTAAAAATATTTTTTAATACGAGAAAAACCAGTGGCGTACCATTTTTCTTTATGAAAGTATTCAGCGGAAAACCCGCACACACGCCACTGGAGAACATAAAAATGTTAAAAGTATGTTGGTAAATGGCTCTGGATACACAGACCCTGCATACCAATCTTTGGACAAATATCTACAGGGGTATTAAAGTTATCGAAAAAAAATCATTTTTTTGTTAAAACTTTACCACCCTGTAGCTCAAAATCTAAAAGGTTTAGTACCTATGTTTATAGGAACTTTTTTGCGAATTTTTGTCCAAAGAACACGTTCCTGAATTTTGTCGCAATATATAAAAAACACCCTGTATATGTGATATATATCCGGGAAAAAAGTACTCACTTTTTTCCCATAGGGTAAAAGTAATTTATAAAAAGTGACATTTCATAACCTGCCAACAGAGATGTAATGCCAAACTTTTTTTCCCGTCATACGTACGTAACTCTCTCGTTTCATAAGCGGTTGATGATTTCGTCTGGCTGCTTTGGTAAGACGAAGCCCATCCGATAAGAACGCTTCAAATGTCAGTGAGGAGCATAAGATGAATGCTGAATAATGTGCCTCTATACAAGAAATCTCGACGCCGTTTGATATCGCACAAAACGTGAAAACCATTTTTCGAGTCCGTCGACTTGTTCTTCATCAATTTGTGAGTAAATAGACTAGGAGAGCATCGCCTCATTTCGACCACTTTTCCCATGTAAATCTCCATAAGAAAAGTTATGGTCAAAAATACCGAAAATGGTCGTCAGCCTCGAAGTCGGCGAGCGGTCTATCCAAAAGTCGAGCATCAATCAACCGCAAAGTGAGGTACAATAACAAGATGAAGGCGAATAAAAAATCCTGAGTCAAATGAAAACAGGGTGAGTCCAAAAACCTTTATCATACAGACTGGAGGAAAAATTCTGAAACCAACCCATTAGTTCAAATCGAATCTTACCATTTCGAGTCCATCTAGACCATGTGATCAGCCCAAAAAAAATCGCAGAATGTGAAATCAGGAAGCATGGAACGTTAGAACTACCTGCAACTAGCAGTCAAAACGCCCATCAATAACAAATTGCTATTTACTTAATTATCATCAGGACTATTTATTATAGCTAACACAGAATGTAGAAATTAAACTCAATACGATTTTTAAAAATATATTGGTATAAAATAAAAGGTAAAGCAGATATATACATATAATACAAACTAGAATCAGCAGTTGACGTTTCAAGTCTCGATTATACTGTAATGATATTCCCCTGGGAGGGGCTTTAGAAACATCAGCAGGAAGGCAGGAGTACTCTCTCTCCAACCTCTTAATGATTCCTACATACACCAGCATATTTCCGAACACTCAATATATGCCGCAGTGACAAATAACGTCACAGAAGATTCTGGAATGTTCTGGAAACAATCGATGGAACAATTAGAGAGAGAGGTTTTGTTCTAAGAAGCTTCTAGAACAAAAAGAAGGAGACGGAAGATCATTCGAGAACGTTCTCGACCAAAGCCTGCCATGTGTTCTCATATATAAGAAGGCCGAACAACTCAGTCGAGCAGTCAAACAGCGAGTGTCAGAGAGACAGTTATATACCGCGTGTTATAAATCGTTTTACGTAAATAGTAGTTATAAGTTCGATATAAATTAGTGTTTCTTCAGTTAAAATAAATCAGTTCGAAAATAAATAGTGTCGTGTTCGCTTCTGCACCCGAATAACGTAACAATTGGTGTCAGAAGTGTGGGATATTCCAGTGTGAAGTGAACAGACCGTTGCAATGAAGAAACTACACGAGTTGAGAGTGGTGGACTTGAAACGCGAGTTGGAGGAGAGAGATCTCGATACAACAGGGATCAAGGCTACACTTCAGCATCGTCTCATAGAGTATATGGTGAGCGTAGGTCAGGACCCAGAGACGTTCACCTTCGAGGAACCAGCTTCAGCGGAATCGATGTTGGCTGGGATCTCGGAACAGATGGTGGCTCAGCAGGAGAAGATTACGGAACAGATTACGGAACAGATTGCGGCTCAGCGACAGGACATTGCGAACCAGATGGTAGCTCAGCAAGAGAAGATCGCGGATCAAATGCGTGCTCAGCAGGAGAAAATCTCAGCTCAGCAAGATCAGATAGCCTTCGAAATCTCAGCCCAACGAGACGAGGTATTAGCTCAGATGACCACTCAGCAAGAAGAGGTGCTGGCACGTATTTCTGCTCAGCAAGATCAGATCGCCTCCCAGATATCAGCCCAACGAGAAGAAGTATTGACTCAGATATCAACACATCGGGAAGAAGTTATGACTCAGATCGTTGCTCAGCAAGATCAGATCGCTCAGGTTTCAACCCAATTCACCACCCAGATAGAAGAAATGAAGAAGGAGCTGCAGCTCGAAAGAGAAAGAATAGCTGTGCTGGAGAAGTCTGGAAATGGTCGAGGAATGATGATTGAAACCACAGTAGGGCCAGATGCAGTGAATACTACCAATCGAGTGAAGCCGCCTACATTTGATGGAAAAACATCATGGCCAAACTATCTGAAGCAGTTCGAAGTAGCTTCCAAAGCCAATGGGTGGACATCAAAGGAGAAAGTGGTAGCTCTTACAGTAGCTATACGGGGTGATGCACTGAACAGCTTGCAATCCATTCCGGAGGTAGAAGCTGATAGCTACGATCATCTCGTCAAGCGCCTCGAAATGCGGTATGGACACGAACATCTTCAGCAAGTGTTTCAATCACAAATGAAGAGCCGTCGACAGAGAGCGAACGAGAGTCTTCAAGAATTCGAAGTGGATGTAGCCCGATTGGTCCACTGTGCCTATCCGTCAGCCCCAGAGTCCCTTATGGAATGTCTAGCTGTTCAAACGTTCGCAGATGGATTGCGGGATATCGAAATGCAGAAAGCAGTACGCCTGACTCGACCAAAAGACCTCACCAGTGCTCTGACAGCTGCGCTTGAGATCGAGGCCGCAGCAGAAGCTTCCCGAGGATCAGCGAGAGTCCGAGCAATGAACGACAGCGGAACAATAGCGGAAAATACCAGGCAAGATCCTAATGAAGCCTTGATGAACGCCATCAAGGGCCTCTTAAATGAGAAAAAGAGACCAGTTAAAACGACTGCAGGGAAACTGAAGCGGGCCGATCGCAAGGAACCAGGTTCGACCCGTCATTCTCAAGACCCTCCCATCTTTGCGGCATCCCTACGGCGTGATAATAGCAGCGTCTACGTAGATGGACAGATCGACGGAAAGAATGCGCATTGTTGGTGGATACTGGTGCATCGAAGACGATCCTGCGACGTGGACTTCTGACGTCTTCCAGAAAACAACTTGTGAATTCAAGATGGCGTCTAAAAACTGCTACGGGTGGAGCTGCCACCGTTTTTGGGGAAATCGATGTGGATATATCGATCGGGACCGTCAAATTTCCACATCGAGCTATCATGGCAGATATTGAAGGAGATGTTATTCTGGGAATGGACATCATGGGTGCGCAAGGAATTCAACTTTACTTTAGAAGCCGAACACTCAAGGTGGGTGCCGAAGAGATCTTCTTACATCCACGGGTGGAGGTAGCGGCAGGGGTAACGTTAGAAGAGGACGTCCTGTTACCGAAACGGAGCGAAACCATTGTAGCAGCGCGGATTGAGGGTACATTGGAGCAAGGAATTCATGGAACCCTGGAACCATGACGAGGAAGTCGGACGTGGAATCTTAGTCGGCAAGGCTCTACTGTCAGCAGACGACCATGTACCTGTTCGATTTATCAACATAAATAACTACCCTGTGACAATTGGCAAAGGAACCAAGATTGGAACCTGTGTCCCGGCAGTCTCCATAATCCACCAGGTGACAGCAACCACTGATGGGGCCGACAAGTATGAAGAACTCGTGTCTGCTGCAAGCGACTCACTCAACAACCGACAGAAGAAGAAGTTGACCGAGTTACTACAGAGGTATAGATCCATTTTCATACCTGCTAATGGAAAAACAGGTAGAACCAACATCGTCAGTCACAAAATCGATACGGGAGATACCAGACCGATTCGTCAACCAGCTCGAAGATTACCACAGGCCAAGAGAGAAATTGCAGAGGAGATCATCCAGGATATGGAACAAGACGGGGTAATCGAGCCATCCAATAGTCCTTGGGCTTCACCAGTGGTACTAGTGAAGAAGAAAGATGGAAACACTCGTTTCTGCGTGGACTATCGCCGATTGAACAACGTGACGAAGAAGGACAGTTATCCTTTGCCTCGAATTGACGACACACTCGACACGTTGGCGGAATCGAATATTTTCTCCACTCTGGAACTGAAGAGTGGATATTGGCAGGTGGAAATGAATCCGGCAGATGAGAAAAAGACAGCTTTCACCATCGGCACTGGATTATGGCAATTCAAGGTAATGCCTTTCGGACTCTGCAATGCTCCGGCCACCTTCGAACGAATCATGGAGAATGTGTTGAGGGGACTCTCCTGAAAGACATGCCTGGTTTATTTGGATGACATCATCGTAATCGGTAAAACTTTTAAAGAACATCTGGCTAACCTAGAGGAAGTCTTCAAAAGACTTCAGGCTGCAAACCTCACACTCAATCTGAAGAAATGTCATCTACTGCAGAAACGGGTTGACTACTTGGGACACGTCGTAGGAAGGCAGGGTGTGGAAGTCGACCCTGAAAAGGTACAAGCAGTGAAGCAATGGCCAGTACCAAAAGATAAGCATCAACTCAGGAGGTTTCTTGGACTCTGCACTCATTATCGACGTTACGTTCGAATGTTTTCGGATATCGCAAAGCCCCTGACTCGTCTCACCAAGGAAGCACGTTCCTTCCACTGGGATCCAGAATGCCAGGCCGCCTTTGATGCTCTGAAAGAACGCTTGACCACGACACCGATTCTTGGGTATCCACTTCCACAAGGACAATTCATTCTTGACACAGATGCCAGTAATATCGGCATTGGTGGAGTCCTTTCGCAGTATCAAGATGGGCAAGAGCGAGTCATCGGTTACTTCAGCAAGGTGCTATCGAAGGCAGAACGAAACTACTGTGTTACCAGGAGAGAACTATTGGCCATGGTAAAATCGGTGGAGCACTTCTATAAGTACCTCTATGGACGAAAATTCCTACTCAGGACGGACCACGCTGCATTGAAGTGGCTCCTGAATTTTAAGAACCCCGAAGGCCAAGTAGCTCGTTGGATCGAGAGGCTTCAGGAATATGACTTCGAGATAGCACACCGAGTGGGTTTGAGCCATAAGAATGCAGATGCATTGTCCAGAAGGCCATGTCCACCTGAGTGCTCACATTGTAGTCGTTTGGAGGATAAGGAAGCAGCCCTCTACAGAACCACCGTTGTCAATGAAGATTGGTTACCTGCAGCAATCAAGCAAGAGCAAGAAAAGGACCCAGAACTTCGGAAGCTTCGAGAATGGAGAAAGCGAATCGCCGTCCTTCTTGGCAAGAAGTAGCACCATCTTCACAGACTTTGAAGGCGTACTGGAGTCAGTGGGACTCCTTGGTATTAGAAGATGACCTGCTCAAGAGGAATCTCGAGAGCGATGATGGGTCGGATAATCGAATGCAGTTGGTCATTCCTAGGAGCCGAGTGTCGGAAGTACTTGGATATGTATATGATGGAACTTCAGGGGGACATCTAGGAGTGAGGAAGACACTGCAGCGGGTACGAGAGCGGTTCTACTGGGTGAACTGCAGTGACGACGTCAAGGAGTGGTGCCGTAAATGCACCGTGTGCTTTGCCAGCAATGGGCCTCATCGTAAACCAAGGGCACTCATGAGACAGTACAATGTTGCCCTTTCAAGAGGATTGCCATGGATATTGCGGGACCGTTCCCAGTGACTGATAATGGAAATAAATACATCCTTGTCTGCATGGACTACTTCACCAAGTGGGTAGAAGCGTATGCGATTTCTAATCAGGAGGCCGTAACTGTCGCCGATGTCCTAATGAATCAACTCATCAGTCGGTTCGGGGTGCCAATGGAACTTAAAGTAACGTTTTCAATTACTTTTATACCTTACCAAACGTTACATCAGTAAGCTTGATGTTCTACTTAATTCATTTAACTTAGTGGATTGCTAAGCAGCTCGTTTTATTATTCATTCAGAACAGAGTTTGGTACACTATTGATTTATAAAACACATTGCCTTGGCCTATATTCCATTCCTAAGACGTATTGGTGTCCTGAAAGGAATAGGGTGGTTATTTGAGAAAGTTAAATAGTGATTAATATCAAAATAAACAGAGCATCACGTTGACAACAATACATTAAAATTAACTTACCAAGTAGATAGAAACTGACATGTTGTTCTATAATCATATCCTAGGAAAACGTCGTTGGTTGGTTCTCAGCCAGTAAAAACCTGAAAAGGAAATAATGATAGTGGAATTGGACCAGGCAGCAGTATGAAAATTTAACAACAAAGGCCAAGTAGGTACTCTACACTTACCTCTCAAATGTACATATTGTATATTCAATGGATCTTGACTTCATGGAAGAGATGATTTTCCTTTAAATTACTATTACAACAAGTGGTTATCCAATGTTTGCTAGTTAAAAATAGTAGGGTTATGTATCCTCAATGTCAAAGGACGTTAATTCTTCTTCTCCAAATTTCGCCTACGAGATACGTAATTATTTCTGACCTTTAAATTGTGAGTCCCAAATGGTCCTAACATGTTAATTCTCTAGCCACAGCCCAAGGTCATCATGTCTAGTAATTGACAGATTTCACCACAGTATATATCTTTTTCGGACTGATGCTGTTGGCTGCAGGTGACTTTTGTCATGTCGTAATTTTCTGCTCAAAACTATGGATTCGTTGATTTTCATGCCAACAAATCTGTGTTTCATGTCAATTCCAAGGTTGAGGAAAATTGTCAATTTGTCAAGAAGTAGAGACATTTTCATTTCCGTTCATGAAGGTGGACAAGAATGGTGAGTTCAGAAATCATCCAAATTTTCTTTCCAAATCACAAATAATTCTGTGAGAGATTTTATTAACAATAAAATCTGTCGACTATGCAAAGTCATAGGACTGTGGAAGCCTTGCCTTATTTTTCTGGAAATGACAAACTGAAGATTCCGGCGCTACTTGGTTTGTGGTTATCTTGGCCACGAGGTAGGAGACGGCACTTGGAGGAACAGGAATCCCACATGGCCCACCAGCACGACTTGACTTCAATGATGCATCCAATTATACTAGGCAAACCCTCTGACGATCAGAGGTGAGTTATATCTCAAAATCTCTTTTGTGACATTTTTTTTGCAAGACATGGTAGTTATACGCCATTGCTCTTCCATATGGTTTCTTTGCTGGGTTTACTGAACACTCTTAGATCTTCTCAACTGGCTGTCGACATGGATTTGTCCTGGGCTAATGCTCATCAGTATGCAGTTTCATCCGCTTCATCGAGTGGGCCCCTTTGGTCCAGAACTTGTAGTGGCTGTTAGGGAATGGCTGCATGTTTCTTGGGGCTGACCACCAACCCAAGCCTGTTATGACCCATCATCAAACCTAACATCATCATTGGATAACCAGATTTTTTTTATATAGAATTTCACCCCATTTATTTTCCTATAATCCTCAAATATCTTGACATATAATGCCTAATTAGAACTTTTGTGTGTAATCCTCAATTTAATCTTAAAATCATCTTAATAAGCTGATGTATTGCGCTCCTTTTGGAAACTACTTTCTACTTTAAATCTACCCATAGGTGCAGGATTTAATTCCATCTAAAGGTTCATGAATCTTCTGACTAACTATATCCAATAGAAGTAACCTGCAGTATACCCACATACATATATATGATGATATTTTCTTTTCCAAATTGAGCTCTGAATAGTTGAATTTAACATCACATGATTACTAACTATAATATTCTAATATGTTGAGATTTCCTTTATGAGTGATTACATTGTAGTGTACAAATGGTAAATCTAAGTATTATTAAATTGTATGTGTTTAATGGAGTTTTCTTATTTCAGCTGAATATCTCTCATAATCAAGGATTCTGATTTTCCCAAGTTAACAAATGTCTAAAAGAATCAGTGGCGCCCATTTAAAATTTTAATCAGTTATAATATACCACATATCAACCTAAATATAAATATATATTTTTTTGGATGAAATTTGAATCAGTGGAAGATAAATTCTATATCAAATTCAGCAATAGACTCACGCCCTTGTGCCTCCGATGAACAGCTGCCGTTAGCAGTGAAATAATAAAAAAATAACGTTTCATTAACTCTGATCAGGGCCGTAACCTCGAGAGTGAAGTCTTTAAGAGGATGAGCGAGAAGTTAGGAATCAAGAAGACAAGAACAACTCCATTGCATCCACAGTCAGATGGCATGGTGGAGCGAATGAACAGAACCATAGAAAGGTATCTCTGCAAAGTCGTAGATCAACACCAACAAGACTGGGATCAACATCTTCCTTTCTTCTTGATGGCCTACAGATCTGCAGTACAGGAATCTACAGGACAGACTCCGGCGAAGGTTCTATTTGGACGAGAGATGAGGCTTCCATGTGACTTGGTCTTCGGATGTAGACCTGGTGAAGACATAGTGGGGGAAGATTACGTTACGAATCTGATGAAAAAGATGAACGATATTCACGAATTGGTTCGTTCTAATCTGAAAATCGCCAGCGATCGCATGAAAGACCGATACGACATCAGAGCTGGGGGTGCAGGATACGCAGAAGGAGACCTGGTGTGGTTGTACAATCCACAAAGGAAACGAGGTATTTGTCCAGAACTACAGAGATCTTGGGAAGGACCTTATACCGTCAAGAAGAAGATCAACGATGTCATCTACCGCATCAGTAAAGAACCAAGTGGCAAACCAAGAGTCGTTCATTTCAACAGACTAGCACCATTCGAGGGAACACAAGATCAACAAGTTCAACAAATTTGTCCGGAAGAAAAGGAGCTTACATTCGACGAATTCATTGGGACATACAGTGGTTCATCAAAAGCAAGGTTTGGCGTCACCAAGGAAGAGCACCGCGACCTTTTTGCCATTTCTGTAGAATACGCACTAGCTCACTGCGTCGCCGAGGATCTTCAGATGTCTCAAGGAATAGCGAACAAGTTCATGAGGAAGTTTGGGAAGTTAGAGGAGCTTCGTCAACAAGGTCCCTCCGTCGGTCGAGCACTAGAAATAGAAGATATCAGCGCTGAAGGAAAAAGGTCTGTGTTTTATCTTATAACGAAAGCAAGATCTTCTGAGAAACCCACTTACAAGGACCTCTGGGAGACGCTAGTCGACTTGCGAAGCACCATACTCGAGAAGGACATACAGAAGATAGCTGTTCCAAAGCTGGGGTGTGGACTGGATGGCTTGAATTGGAGAGTTGTAAGGAACATGCTGGAGGTTGTATTTAGATTCACCGGGGTTGAAATTCTGGTATGCTGCTGGAACTCCAAGGGAATTCCAAGAGAGAAGACAGTGCCATGCTATTTCTACCATACTGCACGTTGAAAAAATTAAACCAGTTGTCCCTATCTTCATAACGATCGGAGTGCATTCCAGGAGGAATGCGTTTTAAGGAGGGGGCCGTGTAATGATATTCCCCTTGGAGGGGCTTTAGAAACATCAGCAGGAAGGCAGAAGTACAACGATCATCCTGTATCACGCATCTCCGATTGCTCTTCAACCTCTCAATGATTCCTACATACACCAGCATATTTTCGAACACTCAATATATGCCGCAGTGACAAATAACGTCACAGAAGATGCTGGAATGTTCTGGAAACAATCGATGGAACAGAGAGAGAGGTTATGTTCTAAGAAGCTTCTAGAACAAAAAGAAGGAGACGGAAGATCATTCGAGAACGTTCTCGACCAAAGCCTGCCATGTGTTCTCATATATAAGACGGCCGAACAACTGAGTCGAGCAGTCAAATAGCGAGTGTCAGAGAGACAGTTATATACCGTGTGTTATAAATCGTTTTACATAAATAGTAGTTATAAGTACGATATAAATTAGTGTTTCTTTAGTTAAAATAAATCAGTTCGAAAATAAATAGTGTCGTGTTCGCTTCTGCACCCGAATAACGTAACAATACTATAGTGGCCCCATGGAAGAGTTTCGCAGGATCCTGGTACTATATACCTCTTGTCATCTTCTGAACTGAGAGCGATTTTTTTTGGGCTGATCACATGGTCTAGATGGACTCGAAATGGTAAGATTCTATTTGAACTCATGGGTTGGTTTCAGAATTTTTTCTCCAGTCTGTATGATAAAGGTTTTTCGACTCACCCTGTTTTCATTTGACTCAGGATTTTTTATTCGCCTTCATCTTGTTATTGTACCTCACTTTGCGGTTGATTGATGCTCGACTTTTGGATAGACCGCTCGCCGACTTCGAGGCTGACGACCATTTTCGGTATTTTTGACCTTAACTTTTCTTATGGAGATTTACATGGGAAAAGTGGTCGAAATGAGGCGATGCTCTCCTAGTCTATTTACTTTTGTGATAGGCCAGGTTTGTCATTTTGAATTCTTCAGATTCTGTAATTCTCAGAATTTCAAGATATTGAGAAGAAAGTTCGAATGAACATGGGTGGAAAAGTGTTTTCCCAGCCTGTCGAAGAGGCTCCTCTGAGGATTGTTTTTCATCATTATTCTCGATACGGTCCTAGATAAAAAAATATAATGTTGTGAGTTCACCACACTTCAAATACCGAATTCAAGAATATATGAACAAAATTCGAGATTTTCATCCAGGATTGTACCCAATTTCAGGTTTCATCTGTGAGTGAATATTTTCACAATTTCACTAAAGAAATTATAATCGAATTGCTAAATTTTTTCATTGGAAAAGTAAACTTGTTTGACATCGATGTGGCTCAGTTTTAGACTAAAATTAATTCGAACATGAAATTACATGTCAATATTCATGCAGAAGCGAATGCATGATATAAAAGAATATGATCACCAAAAAAAATTCGCTTTGACAGTGGGATATGCACACAAAATTTCATCATTCGGAAATATTATCAATGAGAACGTTCACAGGGAAACGCTTTGAAGATGATGTATATACCTTTCTTGAGAATCACTCTTCTACCAATGTTCATTCGTACTTCTTCTCATTTTTGGTCGAGCAACCTAGTATCAAAAATCGTCGGCTAAATAGAAGAACAAAATCAAGCTGCCTGTACTATCGTCACACCTACTATGAACACCTTGTATGATTTACTTATCACGGATTGTATTCCTCAAATGATGGGACAGATGAAAATCGTTTCGTTTCCTGAGTGTTCCACTAGCTTTCTGATCCTGTTTTCAAGGTATAGACAGGTGAACATACCCAAGCGTTTTTTTTTATCATCGTCCAATGCTACAACTACAATTTGGACAAAACTGGGCCTTGATTCAGGCACGGTTGTCGATTTCGAATGAATATCAAGTATATTTTTGAATTGATAAAATCTGCTATTGCTTTCTCCCCAGATTAGTACATCGTTCACCTTTATTTACTAATAATTTGAATACGTTACTTCCAGGATATGGAACACAAGATCAATATGCAGTAGGTGATATTTCTGGAAAATTATTAGGAAGAAACAACGAGACCGTTCTAGTGACTGGTGGACAAGAATTGAGTGGAATGTATTGGGACACATTCCTTCCATTACAAGGGAGATTTGCTGTTGTTCACCGATCGATGGTTATTTACAAGTAGGTATAACGATAACAATAAGTTCCTATAGTTCTGCCAAACATTCTGATGTTATATTTAGCTACCACAATAAGTTTACACTTTACCATAATTATCTACCTATTATGGACAGGCAAAATTGTGTTATGAGATTTTTCAGTTGAAATGATATTTTCTTCGAATCGACTATTTGCTGCGATGAGCCTACAGCTTCTTTCGTGCTCCTTGAAAAATTAACAATTCACTCATCAACTATTACTGGAAACCTTTCATTCATGGTACCTATAATGTTTGGTCGAGGATCAAAACTTTCAGCGACCAGAATGTATTTCTCTCTATTGTCTATACCTATTTACGCTAAATGAGAGTTTTTTGAGCTTCCTCTCGCTATTTCTTGGCCATTTAGAACTCCATGGCGATTAAACTGCAATTTTTTGTCTTTCATTCACGTATACTATCTCAGATTATATAAGTAAGTACCTCCATTTGATTTCAGTAGGTATATTTTGTTCATTTTCTTAATTTTCAATTATAAATCAGGGTATCACGAAATTATAGTCTACATGAGTTTCAACAGGACCCTGTACATTCACAATTCTCTTCTGGGATGGGTCCTTTCATGATGTGGAATATTATGGCGCGAGTCTGCCTGGTCGGTCTTATGTGAGGGCGAGTGGAGAAGTTGCATAATTCCAAATATAATCAACGTCATTAATACAGTCATGAAAATTCGTGAACCCACATTTAGTACGTGACGTCAGAAAAATAGTTTGACAGTTGGCAGATCGTTTTTCGGGGGCTGAAGTGCCGACAGACCGCGTCGAATTTGCGAAAAAATCGGAAAATCAACGTGAAAGATAAAATCTCGAAATTAGGTGTACGTATTGATCATATATTAATTGTTAATGTGCTGAATGGCAGACCATGAACTGAACGCCATGGCAAACAACAATATACAAACAGAGTGGTAAAATTTCAATGATCGAAACTCGATAAATTGATAGAACTAGATGAAATAATGATGTATCTTCCTACAAACATATGCTCTGGAACGTGGCCTAGTATCAAATATAAAAATTGAGGGTCACGTGGTATCTGGTTATGAAGGCCGTTCGATTCTCTATCCAACACCTTTTCGTCTGTGCAAATCGGCCAAGCCGTTTCAAACTGACAAGCTGTTGAAATTTTCCTCAAATATTATTATTATTATTATTACATGTCACAAATAAATGTGAAAGCTAAATAACTTCCAGTTGCAACTAAATTACGAACAACAAGTGTTCGAAAATTCCCGAAATATTCACCGCTCACTTATTAACACAAAAATTATCTGTTTTGGAATTGATTCCAAACGTAATTTGATGTTTCCGAGGTGAACTTCAATCCCTTGTCAGTTTGAAACGGCTTGGTCGATTTGCACAAACGAAGGGGTCCCCCGGTACCTTCCTCTATGAGGTTTCCATTTCTAAAAACACCCATCCGTTTTACTGGATAAGTGTCCCTTGAAACTTGCCAACCAACCCCTTCTCCTCCTGGAGTAGACCTCATAACGTTCGTATTTTTGGTAACATACCTAAGTCTGGTGTGTAGTGTGTGTTTGGGTAAGCCAGACGTTACGATCTCCTGCGATCGCGCAATTTCTGGCTTAGTGGGTAGCACAACTCGAGAGCTTTTAGTGCTGTGTAGTCCGTCTGTCTGTTTACATGGAATAGTTTTGGTGGTGGTGTTGTTGTAGGTATGTCATTAGGAGGGGTGCTCTACTTTGAAGTTTTGCAATTGGTCTCCCATAACCGCTATGTTATGGGGGATTATTGCTGCAAAGACCTGAGAAGGAAACAATCGCATGAGTTTTACTAACTCGTCTTCGTCGTCGCTCAGCAGTTGATGTTTGGGTCATTTGAATCTGTTTACAAATATGGGATCGTAATTCAGAATTCCAATCATCTTCGTTGTGACTGGAGTAATCGACAAGTCTCTGAAGATGGTTCTGTTCGAAACGTACTAGGGTGCGCCGAGTGCTCATCGGAGGAATAGGTTTTCTTGCCCCTGTATCTTCTCCTTCGGTTTTTTTGCATATCTGCCCCCATGCAAGCGAAACATGAGAGAGTCATTGGTAGGATTACTGCCCTGATCAGTGTTGGATAAAAAATCAAAAGGCCTCCGAAACCAGGTACCACGTAACACCCTTCACATTTGGAAAAAAAACGTGGTATCCTCTGCTTCACACTAGGCCACGTGACCACAACCATTTTCATGTCAGAAAGTAGTAAAAGAGGTACCTTTTCACCCGAGTTTTACCTAATCTCGCTTGCTTGTTCCGTTCAAAAGTTGAAGAAGGAAGGACTTTTCACGTCCTCACTGTTTTTCATTCTAGAGTGTGTACCGCCAAATAGATGGAACCTTACACTCTTCTATAGGTATGCCAATCTTTTAACGATTGCGGGCCTCAAAATAAAATATTATTGGGCTCAATATGAATGAAACGTGCTCTTGTCTTTCATTGATCTGCAATAGGAGTATGAGTCCAAAATAATTTTATTCCAAAAACCATTTTTTTCCAGTAAATTTTTTTTAATCATAGTATTTTTTTTATGAAATATAAGACGTTGTACGGATTATAACGACTTTTAACATGTAATTTTCAAGATATGCACCTGAATGCCCAGTAGCTCCCTAACGAAACCTACTTGGGGTCATTCAAGTTGTAGTTGTTTTGCTTCATTATTATATTAATTATTATTGAACCATTCACGTGGCTTCAAGGTTTGAATGAAATCTCATGTCATATGTCAAATCCATTGCAGTAGGTAAGTTCATCTCCAATATATTTCGAAGACATGTCACCCACTTCATTTGTTCTGGGAAGATTAAATCACCCTCATAATATTGAGGGCAGTTATTGATAGGTTAAAAAGTAGCAGAACCTTTGAAAATTCACCAGATGTCATGTGTCTAGGACCGCATGAACTTTTTTATATTATCTGTCGGTGAATATTGTCACGATTGAATAGATTTTTAGGGTTAGCTTGGCTTGCGAGAAGTAATATTCGAATTGGCATTAATATTCCAGGGGTAGCTGAAAGTACGAGACTATATTCAAACATATTTATTGAAGCACGAAACATTATGGGTAGCGATGACAAATATGAATAAAGAACAATGAATATAAAGACCTAATTACAACTTACATTATAATGGCTATTACGACGAGTTCTTGTCAAGTCAAGAGTAGCCCCAGACCAGACTAACTTCGGAACCCTCACATCCAATATTTATATACATCATTTTATTAGATTCGCACGTTTCTCATGAGAGTTCCTTGGTCAGTTTTCATAGTTCAATGTCAACGGATAATTTGATTAACTTTATGTTCATAAAACCCTCTTGGTTGGAAATTACTAATATACCGTATGTTCTACTCGTGACAATATTTCCTTTCAATTTCTAGAAATTCTACATGATTGTTTGTCATTCAATCTTCCATTTTTCATTTTCTTCAGAAACACTCAGTATCCTACATCTGAAGTCATCGCAGAGCCATGGATTTGTGGAGGCATAAATTTGTACGAGTCGAATTTCGAGTACCAGAAACAAATTTTTACTGCCCAAGTTATTTTTCGTTATCCAACCGTTGGAAGAATGCTCATGAGACAGGCGAAAGACGAACCTTGGGCTGACACCACCGTGATGATAGAGTACCTCGTCCATGCGGATGGAGCAGCTCTGAATAATTCTGCTGATCACAGATGGTCTATAAACGAGTTACCTCCTGGCAAGGATTTTTATAACTGGACAGCAAGATGTTTGAGTTCGGGTACTGTTTTCAATCCGTATAAGGTGAGTTGATGTCATCATTTCGATATCATCGGTGACAATACCACAAGAGCTCAGATCTAACCTCAAACTTTTGAGGTTGTTCTCGATAGATTATTGCTTTCATTGACAACTTAACTAGAGTTGTTCAGACGAAATCAAGACAGCGATTCTTAAATTGAATCGCGTATAATGAAAGTAAGACCTATGAGAGGAATATATAAAATCTGAGCACGAAAGGTTATTTGGTGTGCGGCAAAGTAGAAAATCAAAACGAAAATTTGAGAACCTCATATTATTATAATTCGATATCGGATAGTTACTATCGAGAGAAATCAATAATCGAAATATATACTTTATTGTTGAACGACAAAGCATAGATATAGGTATAACATTTATGGACATTAGATATTCTTTTGTACAGTGAATAGATAACATGGGAGTATGCAAAATATATGATGTAAATCAAACCACATAAGAACTATAAATAAATACAAAAAGCTCAAAATCATTTCCACACAATGACAACATAAAATAAACAACGATGGTAGATTTCGGGAGAAAAAAAAACTTCCGAAATCTATGCATCTCATATAAACGGATACTGATACAAGTGATTCTTTCCTGAATGCCTATTGATTTCGATTCAGCCAGGCCACGCTAGACACCTACAGACCGGTTTCGAGCTCTTTGATTCTCATCAGTGCAGGGCAGTCTCCAGCCAGCAATCCTCAGACCGCCGACTAACTGTATTCTCTGAGGGAATATAATGCCGACTTGATTTTTGTTTGGCTGCACTGATGAGAGTCAAAGAGCTCGAAACCGGTCTGTAGGTGTCTAGCGTGGCCTGGCTAGATCGAAATCAATAGGCATTCAGGAAAGGATCACTTGTATAAGTATTCGTTTATACGAATCGATACATAGATTTCGGGAGGATGTAATTCAATGTTGTGCGTGGCATCAACCAGGAAAGTAGTTGTTTTTCTCCAGAAATCTACCATTGTTGTTCATTTTATGGACATTGTGTGGAAATGACTTTGAGCTTTTTGTATTTATTGAACATTTCATTCCACTTTGAGCATTGTGGCTATTTCGTAGTTGACATATGAACTATGTTAGAATAGCATTGTCTGTGTTTGAACGAAGTATAATGTGAGCCGTCCAGTTAAGGATAATCAAATTCTCACCTGGTATATTCCTGTCGATTTCCAGGTCCTCTGCTTAAGGCCGGCCTTCATTACCCGTTCATAGGGTGGAAAGTGGACTGTATATTTTTCTCTAGAGGAAGCTCACTCGCGCTTATTTTGAGGTATTTTGGGGTTTTTTTGAGTAATTATATTATTTGGAAGAATTGCGGTCCGGCGCGGTCACGATCGTACCAATACCGAATATCGAATCGCATTGTTTTCTCGTTCTTCTTTTTCGCTCTTCGCGGTGAGACCGAGATTTCCTATTCTGGACAGTTTTGTAGTAAATTCGGCGACATAAGTAATGCGCCGTTATTAGAATTTAATGAATATTTGAATATATGGCGAAACTTGTTTTAATATAAGCGATGCAATTGATTCATGAATATAAATGTTGAATATGAAACTAAATCTAAACTTAACCTAAATTTCGGTGCGCGAACATTCTGCCCGCCAAAATACACCGTATTTTCACGAGTTATTTGATGGCAAGGGACAAAGCTTGACACAGGGCCTCTGCAAGATACCTTGCGCAGTACGCAATGTCACCACTCTAGTGATGCCATCTACACCAGGGTGTAGTTTTGTTATTCTTCCCAATCGCCATTGGAGTGGAGGTGTCAATTCAATTTTAATGAGCGCTAAATCATCTACTTTTAATGGTTCGGAGTCATGAAGCCACTTGGACCTTTGTTGCAAAGTATGCAGATATTCTGCATGCCATCGCTTCCATATATCCTGGTGAACCCTTTGCAAAAATTGCCAGCGATCGAGACGGTTTATGTTCAGGGTAGTAAGGTCAAAATCTGGTAAACATGCTACAGGTTCGAGGGTGAGAAAATGTCCGGGAGTGAGGACATTGAGGTCATTAGGATCATTACTCATTGCATAAAGGGGACGAGAGTTCAATATAGCCTCAACCTGCACTAGGACCGTGTAAAATTCCTCATAGGTGAGGACGTGACTGTCAAGCACTTTCAAGAGGTGAGTCTTCACTGACTTGATGCCCGCTTCACTCAGACCATTGAAATGGGGTGAACTGGGTGCACTGAATGACCATTCAATTTTTTTCATGTTCTGAGGCATGTTTCATGAGGTCATCTAAGGTGCGACTGGCGCCGACGAAGTTTCCGCCATTATCGCTGAAGATACGGGTGCAACGGCCTCTTCGACTAATAAGTCGTCTGAGGGCAGCAAGAAAAGCATCTGTTGAAAGGTCAGAGGCAAGTTCTAGATGCACAGCTTTGGTGGTGAAACACACGAATAGGCAAATATAAGCCTTCTGTGACTTGATACCTCGACCTTTCGACATGGCGATATTGAATGGACCACCGTAATCAACCCCTACTATTGAAAAGGTTTCAGTTGATTAATGCGGAAATGAGGCAAATTGCCCATGGGGGGCTCGAGGGGAGTCGGCCTGATTTTATAACAGCGGATGCATTTTGAGAGAATTCGTGATATAGCACGACGAGGGGATAGAATCCAGAAGTTTTGGGCTAACATATATTGTAAAGTACGTAAGCCTGGATGCATAAAGTCAATATGATACTTTTCGATAATCAGATCGGTTAATCCATGAGAGTTTGGTAGAATGGCAGGATGTTTGTGGTCATAGGAAAGACCTGAAAAATAAAGACGACCTCCTACTCGCAAAACTTCATCATTTCCAAGGAAAGGATTCAATTTCCGGAAATTTTTCGGAAGAGGGAGGTTTTCTTCTAGTCGAGAAATTTCGTTAGAAAATGAAACATGCTGAACACGTTTCACTAGAAGTAATAATGCATTATGTTCTTCCGAATCAGTTAGAGGACATTTTTTACGTAGAGGGGGTTGAACCCTAAGATTGTTGAGGAATCACAGACACCAAGCAACAACTCTCCTGATTTTATTTAAAGAAGAGAATCTGATTATCAAGTCATCGAGAGAATCTAGAGATATTTGGGTAATAAGAGATATACCTTTTTCTTCATTTAAGGCTTCTAAAGGAGTAGTTATCGGAGTTTTAGGCCAATATTCGTTAGACTGGCTGAGCCAAGTTGGACCCTGAAACCAAAGAGAGTGACCGATCATCTGCGAGGGTAGTAACCCCCTAGAAGCACAATCGGCTGGATTATCCTGAGAACCGACATGATACCAGCATGAAGGGGGGACCCTCTCATGGATCTGACTCACCCTGTTGGCTATGAAAGTGTTCCAACGATAGGCTGGAGCTTTGATCCAGCACAAAGTGATCATTGAATCACTCCACGCATATAAATGGGAAAAAGTTATTTTATTAGAGTATGATTGAATAATGAAGCTCATCAGCTTCGAGAGAAGAACAGCTGCGCAGAGCTCTAACTTGGGCAGGCTGATCTTTTTCAACGGGGCAACTCTAGATTTACCACACACCAATCGAACTTCAAACTTATTATGAGGGAGAATAAAGCGAATAAATACAACAGCTGCGTATCCTTTTTCTGAGCTGTCTGCAAATCCGTGCAGCTCGCATGAATTATAAATAAATGGGGTTAGATGACGAGGAATTTGTATTTTGGAAATAAAAGATAGTTCTGATTTATATTTAGACCACTTGTCTATGACTTCAGGGGGAGGAGTTTCATCCCAGTCTAATCCCATACACCAAAGATACTGGATGAGATGTTTAACCATGAATGTTATTGGAGATAAAAACCCAATCGGGTCAAATATCCTTGCTATATCTGATAACATCCCTCGTTTTGTACAAAGGTTGCCAGGCAAAGAAATAGAGTATCCAAAATGATCTTTCGAAGGAAACCACTTCAAACCTTATATTTTTATTACAGAATCTTGAGAATCGAAAGAGAAAATATCTTGTTGACAGTCTGCTGGAGCGAAATCCTCCAAGAGTGCAGGATGATTTGCAGACCATCTTCTGAGAATGAACCCAGCTTTATTCAAGAGAGAAATAACTTCGGTTTGTAGTGATTTCGTGCTTTTCAAGGAATCAGATCCAGTAGCTAAGTCGTCTAGATAAGTGTCATTTTGTAGAACCCCAGAGGCAAGAGGAAAAGATTGTTTTTCATCCTCAGCCAACTGCAATAGGGTGCGAATGGCCAAGAAAGGGGCAGAAGATAAACCATACGTCAAAGTCTTCAATCGATAATCCTGCACAGGTTCCTGAGACGAAAACCTCTACAGAATTCTCTGATAATCTTGCTGAGATTCTTGAACCAATATCTGTCGATACATCTGTTTAATATCTGATGTAAAGACGAACTGATGTAGACGAAAATTGAGAAGAATACTAACCAAGTCTCTCTGGAGTTTTTCACCAACCAGCAAAGTATCGTTCAGTGAAAAACCTTGCGAAGACTTACACGAAGCATCGAAGACTACTCGAAGCTTTGTAGTTTGGCTATTTGGGTTTGTTACACATAAATGTGGTATATAGTGAATATTCTCGAAAGAGATTGGTTTCTCTACAAGTTCCATATGATTACATAATAAATAATCCCTCATAAAATCGGAATATTGTTGAGAGACAAGAGGATCTTTTTGCAATCGACGTTCTAGAGTATAGAATCGCCTAAGTGCTATAGCGCGTGTATCACCAAAATAGGGTTGGGGATCTCTGAAGGGTAAAGATATCACAAATCTACCTGATGGTAGTCTGGAGTGAGTAGTCGTGAAGATTTTTTCGCATATACTATTCTCGGGGGATAATACTGAATTCTTAGGTACTTCCTCTAATTCCCAGAATTTTTTCAAGGTAATATCTAATGATGTATCGCAAAGAGATATAAAGGATCCTAGGGATGTGGAAGGAGTACACTTAACTTTCCCCATGATAATCCAACCAAACGATGTATCGATTGCAAATGGGTCATTACTGTCTTTACCTATCAGTTTACCGCTTTTGATGATCTTAGGGAAAATATCTGCTCCGAGGAGCATATCAATAGGGGCGGAAATATTGAATTGGGGGTCCGCCAAGTGGAGATTGGCGAGATATGACCATTGGTCAGTTGAGAGAGTTGCATTCGGCATATCTGAACAGATAGTAGGAAGTATTGCAGCCTCGATAGTGAATTCTGGTTCAGCTTTATTTCGAGGTTTGAAATTGCACGTGATCATGGAGGATGCAGCTGAAGCTATATGTCCAATACCATTTATAGCTATTGGAAGCTTCAACCTGGGTAGCCCTAACCTATTAACACATTTTTCAGTAATGAAGTTAACCTGGCTTGCACTGTCTAAGAGACATCGAACTGATTGACGATTACCACGTACATCCTCAACATCTATCAAAGCTGTTGAGAGAAGGACAGTGAAAGCAGAGTTTGTGATATAAGAAGAGGTGAGGATAGTAGAATTCGCGGAATGAACCGCCAGATTTGAGGAACTTTGAGAAGTACTTGAGGAAGTAGAAGGGGAAGGTACAGGTACCTCATTTGCAGGACCTGAATTCCCAAAATGTAAATAGCTATGGTGGTTACCGCTGCAAGTTCTACACAAAGAAGAAGAGCTACAACTGCTCACGGTGTGACTTGTACCCAAACAGTTAGTACACCATTTATTTTCTTCGACCACCCTGTATCTTTCCTGAGGAGATTTAGAAGAGAATATAGAGCATTTATAAATTGAGTGATTCGACTTACATAAAGCACATTTAGTTGGTGCATTATCAGAATTTGCTAAAAGAGCTGCAGAACTAGATGAGTTAAATTTTCGAGGGCTATAATTGATTTTATTTTGAGGATTAACATTATTTTTCGATGATTTTGCTAGTGCCAGAGAATCTAGAGCAACGCATTGTTTTTCGAGGAATTTGAATAAATCATGATACTGTGGTATATCTGAGGACCCAAATTGGAGTTCAAACCTTTTCAAGGTCTCAGGATCCAGTTTTTTACTAATGAGATTCACCAGTATAAAATCCCACTCACTTACTGGAAAATTCATATTATCAAGGGCTTTCAAATTATCAGAAAAAGTATCCAACAAATGTCTGAGATTTTTAGAGGAATCTGAGGTTAGTCTCGGAGTATTTAGTATTTCTTCCCAGTAGAAAGTGGCAAGAAGCCGTTTGTTTTGGAATCTAGAAATTAAACTATTATAGGCGATTTCGTAATTATCATTTGTGATTTTTGATAATTGTTAGAGGTTCACCAGAAAGTGAAGACAGCAAGTATTGAAATTTTTCAACATTGCTCAGGTTCGTTTGACCATGAATGAGTGAGTTATAGAGATCGATAAATGTATGCCAACTTTTTAAATTGCCACTAAAAGTAGGAACATTAAGCTTTGGGAGTCTGACATTGACACCTGCACTACTGGCAGTCTCTGCTTGCGGTAGAGGAGTACTTTCGAATAGATCATAGTGTACAGTTTTTGCATTATTATATTTTTTATCGACTACTTGTCTAAGACGCTTTTCAGCCTCTAACTCGTTATTTTCTGAAGTTGAAAGAATTTGTATCAAGGCATTGTGATGCGAATTGAATGCATTATAAATCTCTGCTAATTCGAGATATCTCATTCGAAAGTAAGAACGCTCTGTCGGTTCCACTTTTGCTTGCTGAGCTATATCATGAACAACTGATATTCTATCGATTGCGGTATCCCTAATTGCACGCAATTGTTTTATTTTTGCAACATTAGCCATATTAAATGAGATAACAATGAAGAAAGAAGCAAAATATAATAATTATTGATGATATTTCAATGTCGAAAAATTAATTTATAAAGAGCACTACTTTTGAGTACGACTGTATTAGCATCGATAAAAGTCTGATAAAGCAACCAGCAGGTTTAGGATAAAAACAATTCAACCTTGTTTGTTGTCCTGGAGTAGAAAAACAATATGCTTGTGAGATATTTCGAATAGGAGAATAAAACGATTATGAAATTTTACACTTATTATTTGATAGGTGTTCTAATTTGAATGGATTATGAAAATCACCGGTTTTTGTTGAACGTAAATAAATCGATTAAATTCCGATACACTAACAATCTACGAGTGAGTGCGCACAAAAAATGTGAGCAAAAACTTTGCGATAAGCGGCGAATGAAACCTTATATTAAAACAAGTTTTTTAATTCCTGTGTGAATCACTATGATATGTATAACAAGTATGTATCTAATACTATCAATGATGATGACACAAACGATACAGATCAAATGATCCGGCTCGAAGGACCAAAAATGTCTGTGTTTGAACGAAGTATAATGTCAGCCGTCCAGTTAAGGATAATCAAATTCTCACCTGGTATATTCCTGTCGATTTCCAGGTCCTCTGCTTAAGGCCGGCCTTCATTACCCGTTCATAGGGTGGAAAGTGGACTGTATATTTTTCTCTAGAGGAAGCTCACTCGCGCTTATTTCGAGGTATTTTGGGGGTTTTTTGAGTAATTATATTATTTGGAAGAATTGCGGTCCGGCGCGGTCACGATCGTACTAATACCGAATATCGAATCGCATTGTTTTCTCGTTCTTCTTTTTCGCTCTTCGCGGTGAGACCGAGATTTTCTGTTCTGGACAGTTTTGTAGTAAATTCGGCGACATAAGTAATGCGCCGTTATTAGAATTTACTGAATATCTGAATATATGGCGAAACTTGTTTTAATACAAGCGATGCAATTGATTCATGAATATAAATGTTGAATATGAAACTAAATCTGAACTTAACCTAAATTTCGGTGCGCGAACAAGCATATTTTCAAAATAATTATTATATGATCAACGAAACAACTCATTTATTTTTTTACTACCAGAACGAGTTGAATGTATAAAACAACTTGAAGGTATAAAATCAAATGAATCTTATCAATACCGATGATAAGAATAATATGAATGATTAAAAAAATAATGATCACATCAAAATCCTAACAGAATGTCATTATACTGCTCTTGCAGGTTATAGGTCATTTGTAGTAGTGCCTGTTTCACTTTATTCCTAAGCTCTCGAGGTAAGAGATTTCTATTGGAGTGCACGAAAGGAAATCTCTATGATGATGGAAGAACATCGTGCGTACCTAGTGTAGAAGATGAGGTAGGTATTGGAGTTTTTCTGAACTCTTAGAGATCATGAGTTTCTGATGGAAAAACTTCCTCATAGGAAAATAATTCCAAAGCTTTTCTGTTCTATAGAAAAACGAGTTTTGGTAAAGACATTTTCGACAGGTTGACGATGAAAGGATGTTCTTACTGAGCTTGTCGAGTTCGTCTGAGTGGTTTGCTAGTGATAGATGTAATGATCCCTGGAGAACATCTCCCGTGGAAGTACTTATAGAAAAGTGGAAGGTCGCTGGCTTTTCAACGGTGTTTCATTTATGTCAGATAATTAAAGTGAGTGTGGCATCACCAACAAGGCGAATGACTTTTGTCTGGACGGAACTAAGACCATCAGCGTATGTTCGAGTGCTGAATCTTATATATGAGAAACTGTTGAGGTGTGAAGTAAATTTTGAACGTAATAGTAATCCTAGTTTTTGTGAAGCAGCTTTCGCAATGGATCTGACATGATTTTCCCAAGAACGAGTATTGCTGATGTTGAATTCAACTAGGTTGTTGGCTCTCCAGGCTGTAACTTCAAGATTTTCGTTGAACTGTCCTCGTAGTGGGTTCAGTGTTTCCTGGAAAGAAATGGAAATTATGTCAACGAAAACAGTATGGGGAGTCGTCTGCAAAGCTGTGGATAGGCAATTAGTTACTCCCAACAGATTATTGATGTAAATTAGAAACAATATTGGTGCCAAAATTGATCCTTATGAAGCGCCGGGGTTAATGGCTATGGTATCAGACGTTACTCCGCCCACCAACACATAAAGGTAACTGCCTGAAAAAAAACTTGAAAGAAGATGGCATAGCTGATGAGGTGGAAACCCGTATGATGGCACCTAATTTGTGAAGAAGTTCTTGGTCGAATGTCACCGATAAATCTAACGCCACAGCTAGAGATTCCCCATATTTTTATAATGAAATTAGCTTGTCATATACATATACGGGTGACGCAGGCAAGTAAACCTCTAGTTGATCATCGATGACGAAACCTATATTGTCTATCTTAAATGATTTCTGAGCAGATATTTGATAAATACATGATAACAGGGCAATAGGCCAATTGTTGTTGGGCAGGTTCTTGTTTTTTTTCTTTGAGAATTGGTTGGACTTCAGCCATTTTCCAGCAAGATGGAGAAACATGATTCGTACGAGATGGTAAATAGAATTGGTGTCACTTCTAGAGCAAACCTACTTCTCGAGAGTATTGGGTGGAATGCCATCAGGACCATTAGCCTTGTTCGTTTTGAGACTAATTTCAAATGCGTCTCATACATGTTGGAGTTCTGGACTTCAGTTTTGGGTATAAGGATACAACACATTTGTTCCCCAATTTGGTCAGAGTCGTAGCATATCGTTTTTGAATGAAAGACACACCTTCCAAAATGAATAAACAAAGGAAATCTTTCATTTTACTAATGAAGGCATTCGCAGTGGTCACGATACTGTGTACCACATTAGTATCGAATTGATACAGGGTTTCTATGGATTATTGTTACATTGTAGTGGCCGTTGGGACAGTAATAATTATTATAATACAACACAACTACAGAGTTCAGGAAAAATAATAAATCAAATTTATGATAAAATGGTGATGCATTATTTCATTCCTTCGCCAGTGAATATTTAAAATCTGTGAGTCACCTACTTTTGAACAAAATGTTTTTATCAATATATTCATCAACAGGGCACATTTTTAAATCAGAATCATTTATATTATCATGAAACTATTATTTGCATTCATCATCTTAGGTTGATTTCGACAACAAGACAACGAATGAAAAATGTAACATGGGAAGTATCGGACTCTGCAGGTTAGGAGATATCTCTAAACGTCAAGGCACCCTTGACATTTCCGGAAAAATTGCTGACAGTGACAAAATCTCCAGAAAATTGTGGACTGATCCACTGTTACCACTCACTGGACACAATAGTGTTCTAGGAAAGTCGTTGGTTTTATATGATGACCATGGTCCTGAAGCCAGGGGAGAGCGATTAGCATGTTCTATGTAAGTACTTATATAACACATCAATTCATTTTTGAGTTTAGGTAGGAATGTCGAATGCGTTATATGGAAAAATATGAGTTATTTTTGTTACTTATTTGGCGTTGTTCAAAACATCCGTACTAGTCTAAGATCCGAACCTAAATCGACCTTCACCGAGCTGATAATAGAACGAAATATATTTTATCATGAATTTAGTATATTAGAAAACATATTAAAAATGGGTTCGCTAAAAAAATCCTGGGCGGACTATTTTTAATTATTTTTCGAAAAATGATTTTTAATTAAATGTTGCAACATCAAGATAATAAAAAAAATTTGTCCTGACTGAAAGTATAAAACGTATAGAATGTGCAGCCGTTGGGTTGTCTACTATTTACCTGGGCGAACTACTGGGTTGTCAGGTAAACACAGGTATATCGATGCCAGTTACTTTCACCACCGAACATAAACAGAGACTTCACTGGATTGGATAATTAAAAAAAATCTATATCATCATAAGCGCTGTTTAATTGCGAACACGTTGATATAGGGTTGTCTGCGAAAATTCCGGTCCTATTAGGGGTTTGCGAATTTTAAAGATTTTAATTTCAACGTGCGTGGAAGTGTGTGACAGAGAGATCCGAGGTAAGTATACTGTGTAATAATAAAGGACCCAACATCGCGATCGCTTGTGATGGGACCCTGAATAGTAGAAAGTGTGCGAAGTGTGCGAAGTCAAATCCTGAAAACTATGGTTGGCATTTTGATGATTTCTAAAAACCAACAGGTTTTATCGGAGATCAAACTCCTTTGAAAATCCAGGACATTGTCGAAATGGAAGCAAATGAGGAAGAATCTAATGAATCAGACGAATTCGAGAGTCAAAATGATACTTCTGATGAATCAGATATTGAATAGAAAATATTTATTAGAATTTATTTTTCATTAATATTATTTTTGTATTTATACTGTTTTTTAATAAAATTTTAAATCGTAATACAAGATGTCTAGTCTATCTTTTTTGTTATTCCTTAATTTAAATTTTTGGCTGTCCACTTTGTTTCTATTTCCAGAAAGAGCAAAACAATTTCAAAGTGAGTAATTGATATTTTTATTGTCTATTATAGATTATAGATATATTATTATGGTTATAACGCAATATATTGATATTATATTGTTTTTATATATTAGTATTATATCAAATATATTTAATTATTATGTAATTAATTAATTTTTTTTTTGCTACTGAAATATCAGTTGCTCCAAAATAACAAGCACTGTTTACTATATGAAGGGTAGTAGAGGTACCTCTACCCTCCATAGTTCACACACCGAGCATGCGCACTTTCTACTATTCAGGGTCCCATCACAAGCGACTGCGATGTTGGGTCCTTTATTATTACACAGTATACTTACCTCGGATCTCTCTGTCACACACTTCCACGCACGTTGAAATTAAAATCTTTAAAATTCGCAAACCCCTAATAGGACCGGAATTTTCGCAGACAACCCTATATCAACGTGTTCGCAATTAAACAGCGCTTATGATGATATAGATTTTTTTTAATTATCCAATCCAGTGAAGTCTCTGTTTATGTTCGGTGGTGAAAGTAACTGGCATCGATATACCTGTGTTTACCTGACAACCCAGTAGTTCGCCCAGGTAAATAGTAGACAACCCAACGGCTGCACATTCTATACGTTTTATACTTTCAGTCAGGACAAAATTTTTTTATTATCCTGATGTTGCAACATTTAATTAAAAATCATTTTTCGAAAAATAATTAAAAATAGTCTGCCCAGGATTTTTTTAGCGAACCCATTATTAATATGTTTTCTAATATACTAAATTCATGGTAAAATATATTTCGTTCTATTATCAGCTCGGTGAAGGTCGATTTAGGTTCGGATCTTCTACTATACGATTTACGCATAATCAATCAAAACAAGAAGATTCAATAAGGGTTGGTTGCATATAGCATTTGAGAGACGATTGAATATTCAATCTCTTTATATCCATGACAAGTTTATGCCTTAGCTGATGAGTAGGAAGCGTTGATTCCTCTTTAAAATTAACAGAGACCTTTGTGCAACCGGACTTACGTTTGGAAGTTGCGCTGCCTCTGGAGGGATGATTAAAGCTTTCAAAATCGGAATATAACACGATCATGATCATCCAATTAGTTGAGTTTAAATCAGATGGTGACTTTATTCGTAGGATAATTGGAATTATCGAAGTTTCCAACCATGTCCTCTTAGTTGTATTATTCAGTGCTTTTGTAACCCAGCAAACAAGACATAGCTGGTGATTCAATACAGCCTATCAAAATTAGGCTTCGCATGGAGATTCCAGAAATTGGATAATATAAAGGGTGTTCCATATAAGAAAACTGTCGCGGACGTCCTGACTCAAACGTAGATCACCCTGTATATTCAATTTCCCATCATAAGTTTGTGAAATTAGAGATAAAAATCGACCTATTTCAGCAGTTTCCTCAGAAATGGATAGAGTGGCTGAAAATGAATTTATTTCGAACTTTACAAGAGCACTGTACATAAGACGTAATGAGGTGGATCAGTGTGAAATTGAATACCTTGTATGTTAAATGTAGTGTTGAAACAGGCTCTATAATGATGAGCTTTTCTGTAACTTCATTTGCAAAGTGCAAAATTGTTTTCACAAAAATCATTAAGGGTCCAAATTATATAGGTACGTCAATCAATTCAATCTTCGACTCTACCAACTCATCCGTATGAATTTCATGAAGGAATGAACATACTTCAATACAACAGGAACGTAGTTCGAGAGCGATTCTCAAAGTGATTGTATCATCCTCAAGGCTGTCACAGCCACCATGATGAAAAATGTAAAAGGAAAATTGCTGCAAAGTTTATTCTTTGCCAATATCTTGACGCAAAATCATCATGAAGAAATATTTCGAATTGAGTTGAAGGAATGCGTCATTTAAAATTTGGATTGTCGTCCGATGATTTCGCACAAATATCCTAGAAAGAACGTCAAAAATAATATTATTCAATACGTGAAATCCATACTGGTATATCGATATTATTAGTGAGATTGAATAATATTTACCTATTCTTTGTCGCATAGATATGTTAAAGTTTATTTGCGATTGCAATTTTACGAATTTGAGAGTAACATAATATTCATTCATTCCAGAATTGGAGGAGTCTATCGAAGAAAAGCTGTTGCTAGGGATTGGTTCCCAAATGGCGTTGATTTGGATGTGAAAGGAAAAATAGAATTTCTACAACAAACCGAGTACGATATCACGAATGTTGAAGTGGGATTAGATGGCTTGTTTGGTGTCACTGATTATAATATTCATTTGGTAAGTAACTATATTGCAGATTATATCTTTATATGCACGTTCCACAAATATTCCTGGAATAATGTCATCCATCTGGGAGCTACAGGAAAATCAAGCCATATTCTTCCAATAATCGAAAATAGGAATTGTCAACAAATATCGCATCATGTAGACACCAACTATGTCACAAACGCAGTCATTGGGTCATTGATTGTTACATGTGATTGGAAATGATAGATATACACTGAATGAACAATTTCAGCGGAGTGGAAAACACTAAGTCTAACTAGTCAATTCATCCACCAACACGATCAATATGCTCCGTCCTAGGTACGAATCTCTCACACGTTTCAAGACAAAATGAAATCTATGCCTATACTCTGAGTCAAACCTTTCTGGCAATCGGGAATAAGAACTTCAGAAGTAAATGAATATGATGTGTTGTTCAGGCTCGAAAGCCAGAAATACCAGCCAGATTCCTCAAGGGTAGCTATCTAGCTAATCTTTACCTTTTAAGGGCAAATCAAGTTCTGGCATCTAGAGAAATAATCATCATCATCGGCGATTTCGACACTACACTGCTTGGTTTCAATACTACAACAAAACGGACGGAGAGCTTGGCGACAAGCCGAAGCTGTCGATATCATACGATACCACCGCTCAGGAAACACACACGAATTGATGTATTCCTCGCCAATAATTCTGCCTCTGGCGCGATGCCCAACTTCCACGATGCCCATATCCCATGATGCCCAATTCCTACGATGCCCATCCTCATGTCGACGAATTCGAAGATTGCCGAAGAGCGCAACGTTGCCAGGTTAGAAGAAATATTCAGAAAACACAAGACTTCCACCATGGCCACTATTTATAGATTCCGAAAATGTCCAATTCCTACAATGCCCAATTTCCACCATTCCCACCTTTCTGGGATTCTCACCATGCCCACTTTTCATATATTCCCACGATGCCAAATTCCTACGATGTCCAATTTCCTCCATATGGCATCGTGGGAAAGTATGAAGAATGGGCACGGTGAGAATCCAAGGAAAGTGGGCATGGTGGGAATTGGACAAATTAGGAATTGGGCATCGTGAAAATGTATGAAAAGTGGACATGATGGGAATACAAGGGAGGTGAGCATGGTGGGAGTTGGGCATCGCAGGAATTGGGCATTGCTGGAATGTATGACAAGTAGGCCTTACATCTACGTGAATTTTGAAAGAAAACAATTTGCTGTCTGTCGAACAATAAACCAAGTTAATTTTCCATCAGGATTTCTCAAACTCGTCGTCTCCCCGGAATAATCAATCGTGAATTTTTCAATAACTGTTATGCAGAATCCAAGAATGAAATGAAAAATAGGTGTTTCTCCATGCTAATGCATGTTTATAAATTTAACATAATAAAAACCGCAACCAGTCACTCCTGAATTTCAAATGAACTCCTGTATGTCAACAAATGCAACGCAAATTCAAAATTTTTCATTCATCCAATGGTGGCTTGGAGAGATATTCCAAACAAGTTTCAAGAGAAAGTCCAATGTATTGTAATGTTATTATATGTCTATCAAAAAACAATTTTATGAGGTCAGGCAAAATCGCAAATATTTCATTCTGCTGATTTTCTCTAATGGGTCTGTTTCAGTGAAGGATTTTATATCATTATTTTGAGATACTAACTCAGACTGGTTTACTGTCGTGAACTGTTTTCTCCTCAGAGCTCTGTACATTCTTCAAATGATTATTGAAATTCACAATATTTCATAACATGAGAAACACGGGGCATTGCGTGACGACATATACCGCGATCAGTCCATTGCAGTTGAAGCGATATAACTTATGTATTGTGTATATTTCAGTACACTGCTACTGTGGAAGTGAATTCATATCTCTGTGGAGTGTTGTTGAACAAGTCACTATTGTGTTTATCGGTATATCACGTCAGCAAGATATAGCGTTTTTGAGAGGTGATTATTTCGATTATTGAAAATATATTGGTGATGAATTTACATAATGAATGATTATGTATCAAATACTACTGAGTACAACCCCACTGTTGAAGCTGTTCTGGCGAAGTCGATAAAATATCATGGTGGTGCACTTATTATGTTGAGAATTGTCAGTATAGATTGGTTCAGGAAAAAAACACCATATAGCAAAACAATCAAGTAGCTGGCCCTGTTTGACATTTTTCCATATGAACGTTCGATTATTCGAATGATATTGGATCTCTAGTGCATCAAATGTTTCGAATATTTCACCGAGGCTCACAAACATGAATATTTTTGTTAGCAACTGCAACTTTCGAACTGATATTAAAGAATACATTGAAAAACAATCGAAAATTAATACTGTCTGTAGGTTAATCGAGGAGGTGGCACATTCATTTTACTGATTTTTTGGGATTTTCTCTCCTCGTTTCTATAAAATAAAGATATGCGTATTAATATGTTCTCTGTAACACTCCGGTGAAAAACATATCGAGTTTTTTTGGTGACGGTGGCTATTTATTCCCTATCATGCCCAACCTAATCTAATTCATTATCTAGACGCCGGTAGAGGAGAGTCTCCAATTTCCCTGCGAAGAAACTTCGCTGTATGGTCTCTGGAATCCACTGAATGTTGATCCGGCTTCATCCCCGAGAGCATACCATGGCACGCCCGATCAGTACGAAGTAGGGGACTTGAGTGGAAAATTTGGTACCCTAGAAAATCAAACTGTATACAAGACATTTTATAATGATAGTCTGCTCACGCTATTTGGTCCGAGGAGTATATTAGCCAGATCTATTGTGATACATAAGAAGGTAAAATGGTCAAAAGTATATAGGTGGATTATACACACCGCTTTTTCACTAGTATGTTTCTTTCATTAAAAACCATTATTTCTAATTTTATTCAAGGACTATGATACCTCTATGCACTACCTACCTTTACTCTCAAACTCTTCTTCTTGATCAAAACATAGTCCACAGCGTACTTAGCCCGATGAAAATATTTTTGTTATAACATTCAGTGATCACATAATTACAATAAGAATCATCATATTGCTCTCAAAGTCTAATTTGAACATACGACTAGTATTTTCAGAATTTCCAACCACATTTTGGGTAATGAAGAGGAAAGAATTGTTTGTCTGACTTCTGGCACAATCGCGCCTGAGCAAGTCACAGTTTTATTTGTATTTGTCGTTAAGAGATAAAAGTTGGTCATCTTTTAGCGATTAGTTAGATAGATAAAATTCAATTTAGGCGCATAAATGAATGAACGGGAATATCAAGTTTCAACTTATTAGTGAATTCGTTAATGATTGTGAAATTACAGATTAATGAAGAAGCGTTGTGCATAAATCCGCCCCATATCGGTGAATGCGAAAATAAAAATCAGTTGGATAAGTACGCGTTGCAAAAATCGGATGAAGCATTTGTATTGAAACATCTCATTGTTTTTTTTATATATATATTCATTGCTCAAGTATACGCGCGCTGCTGTAGTATATACAGCGCCAAATTTTTCATTTTTTTTATCGCTTGGAGCGCACGAAAGGGAATCCCCATAATGTTCAAAGAACATCGTGCGTTCCTAGGCAGGATAGGGACAGGAGGTAGGTATTGGAATTTTTTTTGAACTTTTGGAGATTATATTTTGTTGGGAATACTTCCACAGGCAATGAATTCCAGAGCCTAGCCGTTCTATGGATGAAGGAGTCTTGATAAAGTGCTGTTCGACATCTTTCGAGGTTGACAACGAAATGATGTGCTGACTGGGCTTGTCTAGTTCGTCTGATTGGTATTGCTAGTGAAGGGATGATAGCAGAGATTTCCGAAGAACATTTCCCGTGGAAGTATCGTTAGAAAAGTGAAAGGTCGCCGACTATATTACTATTTCCTAAACTGTGAGAGATCGTTAAATCAGACAAACGATTTGCAATTTCGAAATGTGTCAGCCGTTCCTAAAATATTTCGAAAAAACTTTGAATCAATGAGTTCGTTTCTATTTATTTCCTTGTATGATATTGGAGAATACATATTGAAAGTTTGTGTAAGTCAGTAATTAATCATGGCGAAGAAGTTGAGATTTTCAAAAATATTTCATCTTCAGTACTCTCAGAAATTTACACTGTAACTTTTTTCCTTCTCATGGGCGCTTTATTCGTTTTTCATACCACTGAATAGAGCTAAAAATTCTTTTCACAGCCATGTATGAAATGTTGACATTTTCACATAAAATAGTCCTAAAATATATAGTAGGCCATGAAAATAGAAAAATATATATCATTCGTCATGTCTACACAATATCGATACTTCTTAATAGCCATGAATAATACGGTACATCACCAGGAAAGGCACAGGAGAACCAAAAATACAATCACATTTAACTACTATTGAAGGTTTCCATTTAGTGTAAGACTTGGTCGCGACACGAGTTCTATTCCAGTTATATTTTCATGATAAAATTCAATGTTCCAATATTCAATACTCAATATTTGATTCGATAATCGTTCTCAATATTTTATGAATGATTTGTTAATAAATTCACTCATTCTCAGACATTTGATTTGATATTAGAATTCATTTTAGGAATGTGGAAATCATGTTTATTTTAGTAAAACGTATCTTAATTATTTAACGAAAAATTTGTATCGTTGGTATTTCTGTGCTTTCTTCTCCTTTTTGCATAATAATGCAGTGTTGTAGCGTGTTATACATAGCTATAAAGAAGTAGGTACGTGCGATGTTCCACGAACATTATAGGAATTTCCTTTCATGCGCTCGAAGAGAGAAAAAAATCTTTGTCATCATTTATAATTACCTGCTTACAGAAACATTCAATATTTTTCCTCTAATATTAACCAAGAAATGAATAAAAACGAAATCGGTGATTTTCAGTTCTTTCAAAATATTTCAGGAACGGCCGACATTTTTCTAAATTGCAAAACATCATATTAAAGAGATTCAAATTACGCAACATTCGTCTAATCTAATCTAATCAACTTTCTATCTCTCACCGTATATAGGAAATAACAATACTCTCCCTATTGATTCATTGGGATCCTGTACCTATACCACAGCATCATTATGATATACAGGCTATCCAAGAAAATTCTTGAAAAAGAATATCTTGGTTATTTGAAGAGATAAAAAGATCAACCAGAAATCATTTCGAATGATAACAAATCTTCCTCATCTTGCACCTTTTGAAGCTTTCTTCCTCTTCCAACTCTCAAGATAAACCCGACTATTTTTTTTTCAAATCGAACCTCTTGATTAGTTTCAATAAAATTCGATCTCCATTTACAAATATCAACTATCTACTATTCATCAATAATCATGAAGAAAATTGAGTATAAGCATAAAACGTACCTACTGTTGAGTATCCCCATTGACATTCATGAGTGAATTGACTACCGCTGATGAGTGACTCAAAATAATGGTACCTACACTACTTTGATTCCATTTTTGGATGTAGAATCTTGAATATTCAGATTTTGGTTGTTCAAGTACCAGTAACTTATACCACACCTCCGGTTTCTCGGAAACTCAGGAATTTTCAATTTTCAAATTTATATTATTACATTTATATCATCAAGGTGACATTCCAATTGGATGTCTCAGAAATATTCTCGTTTACTCTGGCGCAATACGCATGTTCCGAAATATGAGGTCGTTGGCAATCAACTGGCAACACTGTCAAGTTTCAGTTGCAGTGGAGCATTTCACGGGACCGCAACATACTTTTTGAGTTTGTGCGTTTCATAAAAACAACGATTCTTACGAAAACTACCCAGAAAGGGTAATCAGTCGAAGAAGAAACATTAACTGGCCACCAAGAAGTCCCAATTTGATACCAGTAGATCATTTTTCTCATGGGAATACCTCGAGTATAAAGTGACACCCCTCCGCCACAACATTTGGGAGCATTGCATGCAAAAAATAACAAATGAAATCAACTTTATTCCTCGTGCAATGCTGATCAGAAAGTGTCGAAAACTGTAGTCCCAGATTATGCGAATGGGAAAACATGAATGATGCCCATTTATCCAATACTCTTTTCCATAAATGAAAATCCAATGTTTATGCTTTCTTTTGACAATAAATTCATCTTGATGGAAATAATGTTACTATTTTTTGTCATTGCATAAAATACGCAAATATTTTTATAAGAGGAAGTATTTGTTTCTTTCACAAAAAAATTGTAAAATAGGGTTGATATCGAAATAGATTCAATCTCCTCACAATGAATGAATCGAATGGATGAAAGAGAATGCAGAGTGAAAAATGAAGGTTAAAGGTGATACTATATTCAAATAGTTTTACTTCAACTTTTTATCTTTCAAAATAAACGAAACATCGCTTTTGGTCGACTTAGGTTGGTACCATCCCAGTTGATCTTTCTTCCTTCGAACTATAATTATTGTAACACGCTCTCTTATGGAAAAAAGAGACAATGGAAAATGATTAATGAACCATCACTATCGTAGTTGCTACATGTGTTTGTTAACTTATACTGTCATGAATAAATTATGCTCTTGGAAATAATGATCGAAGTTGATAGTTATAGATGTATCCCTTTTTCGTCATACCAACATTTGAAAGTAGCGTATTTCTAGAATTCCAGAAGAGTTGCATGTTCAACAATTGAAAGAGGGTACAGTCCTTCAGAAGCAAGAGAGTTGAGGGCTATTGCTTCCTTCCATAACCCCAATGGTCATGCATTTGGTTATATGAAAATGGTGAGAAATCCAACAGATTACCTCAGTATAGCTACAAATAAATGTTACCTAGATCTACTTGTTATTCGATAATTGCTATAACCTGCTATCGTACAAGGTGATTCAGTAGCAAGTACAATACATATTGGAGGGCTTGTAGACAAAGCTAAATCTCTAACAAAGTCCAAATTAATATTTCCCTGAGAATATTTTTCTACCAGAATATAGTAGATATAACATAAATCTTTTTACAGAGTGGTTCTATGATTATGATTATTTTCTGATTGCCACAAAAAAGATATACTGGTGAAATTTTTATAGGACGCACCATTCTGAGAATTTTTTTTACAAAATCAGTGGTTGTTTCACTATTCTTATTATTTTACTTTTATTATTCATTGTATGAGATTCTCTCTAATATGCGCCCCAGATATTGGATAAATATATAAATCTTCAAGATTCACTTGATTGTCTTACTTTTCAATTATAAGTTCGCAATTTTTCTATCTAAATGAATATTTAAAAAATGTTTAGGCAATCGACACTCCAATGTATGATACTTGCCTCTGAATCAAATTATATGCTATATGCAGGTTTTGGCAAATGTGTGGAAACACCTTATCTCTGACTAAACCAGAATTTTATTTTTCTAGACCCCCTATAATTTTGTCTGTTCTACTTAGTGGCCAATATTGATTTTTGGTATCTATGATATTGTCCTCAATTTGACGCAGGCAGCAGTTTCATTATTGGATCACCCTGTTGGTGAATTTGTTTTTCGGACTGCTATTCTCAGTGGTTAATGGTTTAGTCAGGAATTAGGCATTTCCACACATATGCCCAACTCTGTAATATCAATTCACAATTTTCAGCGACAATTGATTCACAAAGATGGGAGTGCAAGTGACACAACAATTGAAGTGAAATTAAGACATCCGGGAGTAAATGACAGAAATGTGGTATGTATTGAAATATATTGATATTAACAAAGGTGTCCGTGAGAAGTTAACCTCATATTATTCCTCATAAATAATATAGGACTATTATATGGATAAGCACAAGATATGGTATATCCTATATGTTATAGCTTGAGGGTATCCGACAAACTACGGAAGATATACGATGAACGTCCAAAAGATTATATGGACATCTTATGGATGTTCATAGTGAATATCTATAGAATGAATAGTTCAGTAGGTACATGATTTATAGGTGGAAATAAAATGTTGCGGCATTGAAAACCTAAGTAGGTACCTATATAATATGATAAAAGAATATGAAATCGAAATCAAAAATACAATTCACAACGGAAAAGTCATTCAAATAAATAAATAAATAAATAAATAAAAAACTGAATTGAAATGAGTATAAATCACATGGAATGATATAAATTAATCTGTGTGTTCCATATTCCTCCCAGCACTTTTTTTGGCAATTCTCAACCAGTAATTTATGACATTTGCTGTTGCCTTTCTACCACCTGATAAACCACTATAACTGAAATGAGAAAATGATTCCTACAACAATCATCAGAAAATATGTTCTTATTGATGGTCATTTCAACAAATTTCAAGATGTCTTTTAGCATTAGTAGATTATATCATTAGTATAAATTCATCGATATGATAGTCTCCTTATAATAATGGGAAAAGGTATAGACATGGTATACATACTTAATTGGGAAATCGATAAGTTGATAATAATAGCTGTACTCACCAAGTAACAGTTCTGCCATTTAACATTCAGATTGCATTTCCATACGAGTTATAGGTTATAGATAATAGATATATAAGAATGGAAAAGAATTAATTCTGGTTCGAAATGTAGTAGAGGTATTGTTGATGTAATATAGGTGCTAACACTGATGAATATGATTAAGAATCTTTCATTAAAAGGAAACGTTGACACACATTGGCATATATTATTCATCAAACAATAACATCAGTGGATACAAGGATATAGGAGGTGATCTGATACATTTGAATGTTCTTCTTCAACACTCCTCCTGAATATTGTCAAAAACTGTAGGCAGGGGTTGCCTAAGTTGTGTTCTACATCCATTAGAGAATCTTGAATCAAATGATCGAATAATTGTATAATTGAATGATACCTGTGCTGGCTTCCTCGCGCCTTTTATATGTTCAATCAATATTTTGGAAACGTGACAGTGAGGAAGTTAGGTTGATATTCCTGGTTCGTTGAAGTAAATGCCATGTCTGTGTTTATGTTCAACTACTGATTAAAAGTTTATGGTTTAATAATTTCGGAAATAATAAACACAGACGTGACCGTTCAATGACTTATTGTTTCTTCTATATCATATGCAATGTTCCTCAAACCATTCCCAACATATCGCACAAACGTTCGAATTGCACACATGGTAGTGGTTTTGTCAAAATGTCTGCTATTTTCTTGTTTCCAGAAATGTGCTCAATCTTCGATGACCCTTCTTGAATCTTCTCACGCCCAAAATGGAACCTCACGTCGATGTGTTTTGAGCGTTTGTGGAAGTCTGGGTTCTTCGTTGGTTTGATAGCACTTGCATCATCCACAAAAAGTAAAGGCACATTTTTCAATGGAGCAATTTCAGTGAATAAACGAATCAGCCGAGCAGCAGTTTTTGCAGCTTCAAATGCCGCAAAATATTTGGCTTCCAATATCGACAGTGATACACTTTGTTGCCGTCTACTTGCCTAAATAATTGGTCATCTGCTATACTCGAAATCAATTTCACTCGTAGATCGCCTTGTAGTAGAATCACTTGCATAATCTGCATCACTATGAGCCTGAAACTCACCAACTTTTTCAGCAGGATGATCATAACGAATACCCAAAGCAGAAGTTCCTTCGATGTGTTTCATGATGCTTTTCACCATAACCCAGTGTATAATTTCTCTATATGGTGCAGTTTTCATTTTGACATCACTGATTTGTGTCAATTGACATTTCTCAAAAGGAGTTAATGTAGGGGAAATATTTCCCTTATTAAATCTCTCCAAGATGTTTTCAGCATATCTGGTGACTGACGAGAAGAGAACCATCTTCTACTTTTCTGGTCAAGATGTTCAAGTAGAATCCAATTGGCTCGATAGTAATCTTGAATTCTGCTCTCAATCGATTGAAAAAATTATCAATACATGTTTCATTCGTACAATTAATCCATCGCCAACAAATACAACATTGAAATGAATTTTTCGTTGTTTGAAAGTTGATAATACAAACATAGATCTGCTGCCCTCTCAGTTGATCCAGAATCGAGAAGAACAATAGTGAATATTTTATTCCAGAACTTGGGCGATTGCTTCAGCCTGTATAAACTTCTTCTAAGCTTGCGAACTAAATGAATTCCATCTTCAAAACCATCAGGTCGATCCATGTAGATGTGTTCATCGATGATACCATACAGGAATGCCGTGTCAACATCAAATTGTGCAATCTCGTGATGTTCATTCACTGCTATATTCATCTTGCAACAGGACTGAAAGTTTCATTTTAGTCGTTTCCATCTCGTTGACTGAAACCTCTCACAGCTAACCGAGCCTTATTTCGATCTACATATATATTGCCATCAGCTTTACGTCTGATTCCAAATACCCAACGATTCGAAATGATTTTTCGACTTTTTGGTAATTCAACTAACGACCAAGTTGAATTTTCCTCCGAAGAAGTCATTTCCTTCTTCATATCGACTTTCCACCCAGGTAGAACACTAATATTGGTTCAATATTGAGTCAATAAATGTGAATGTTGGAAAAATATTAATTTTAATTATTGGGTCAATAAATCAATGTGAACATTCTGGAATCTTGGTGCTATGTTGAATTTCAATCTTGTTTCGATATGCTCTATCCAATATCGAGTTGATATTCGTATACAAGATTGGACAAATATATGATGCCAACTTATAGAAAACTGGTTTCTTATGATTTTCATATGTGAAATCGATATTGAATTCATATTCCCCTACTATATTGGCTAAAATGAGGATGTGATTATTTTGCAATATAATCTTCATGTTGAATTATAATATTCAACCAATATTGAATTTCGTTTTTCAACAAAACCACACAAAACTCGAAATCAAAATTCGAAGCCATATTAGCCTCATTAAAAAATTGCGATATTTGTACAATATCAAATCCATTTTCGTATCCTGTATCCCAGAATACTTAGTTTGCAAGTTGAACGAATGCGGTATTTGATGTCTCTCAGCAGTCGTTTGTTGGAGGCGTGCTAGTGGCGCCAGCTGTTATAACGTAGCTCAAATACTAAGAGAAATATCACGAATATCGATTCGATATTAGAAATCCAATGTCAGTGCAATATTGGTTCTGGCATATTTCATTAGTTATATCTATCTGAAATGGGTCGCATATTGATGAACTAATATTGGCTGAATACAAATACAAAATATTGATACAATATGTTTTCCAAGATTGATTCGATATTGGGAATACAATATCAGCCCATCATGAAAATTGACATATTGTATTCGTTAATATTTCGCCAATATCAAATAAATATTGGCAAACTGATATCGGCTGGTCACAAAATTTCAATGTTATTACAACATTGGCACTGGATTGATTATTGAATATCGAAATGATATTGAATCACCAATATCAGTGCAATATTGCTGGACAACGAAGAGCAATATTCACCAACCATCATAAATCTGATATTGATGCAATATTTTTTTCCATGATTGATTCAATATTGGAAATACAATATTAGCCCAATCATGGAAATTGACATTGTGATCGTCAATATTTCACCAATATCGAATAGATATTGGTAAATAAATATCGGCTGGAAACAAAATTTCAATGTTATTACAACATTGCTGGACAATGAAATGCAATATTCACTAACCATCATAAATTGGATATTGAGTCAATATTTTTTTCCAAGATCTATTTGATATTGGAAATGCAATATCAGCCCATCATGAAAATTGACATATTGTGATCGTTAATATTCCTCCAATATCAAATAAATATTGACAAATTGATATCGGCTGGTCACAAAATTTCAATGTTATTAAAATATTGGCAATGGATTGATGATCGAATATTGAAATGAAAAATTGGTTTGATATTGGTGCGATCTGGTAATTCCATATTCAATATTCGAATATTGGGCTAATATGAAACCAAGTTCTAGCCAATATGATGTTCTACCTGGGCAGTGGATTTGATTGTCTTTATTACCCCAAGAAACATTATTGTTTATAATAGGGATATATACAACAAAACATACATATAAAACATAATAAATCGAAACAATAATAATTGTACGATTATTGTTTTTCCTAAAAAAAAAGAATTATAATAAAATATAAAATGAAAATATCATAATCCATTACAAGTAATCAAATTGTGAATGATTAGTACTATTAAAGTTTACTGAGCAGATATTTCTTTAATTTCATTTTAACTTTTTCTGCTTCTTCTATATTTTTCAACTCATTAGGTAAGGAGTTATACAAAATTATTCCATTATGGAATATTGATTGTTTACCAAAATTTTACTTATAATTATTTGCTATCAATAAATTGAATTGCCTTGTTTCATGGGCGTGAATCGTATTAACTTCATTAAAATTCAAATTCGATATTTTCAATTCCTTCCTGACAAAATGAATAAAACAACAGATTTTGAGTTTATATAATGAAACTGGATTCAGCAAGTCTTTAGGTTTGTATAGATTCGCAGTTGATTATAAAAAAGGTAGATTGAAAATGCACTTTATTGTTTTATTTTGTAATTTCATGAGTGGCTTCAAACGTGAAATATTTGTACTTTCCCAAATAGATATTAGATATTGTATATTTGAATAAAAAAGACAGAAATAAATACTCTTTAGGTATTCAACAGGAATGAAATTTCGAATTTTATATATAATACCAGCAATAGGAGTCAATTTTTTTCTCAATTGATCTATATGTAGAGTCCACGATAGTTGTTCATCTATATATAGACCTAAAAATTTTGTCACATTTTTATATTCAATGGATTTGTTATTGAAACATATTGGGGTATTATTCAATATATCCGTTGTTCTTTTTGAGATGTACAACTTATTGGTCACTAGCCAAGATGATATTTGTTTCAAATCATTTTTAATATCATTATTGATATCGTTGAAATCTTTTGAAGTATAAATTATTGTTGTATCATCTGCAAATAATTTTAGTTTTCCTTTCAATTTTAAAGTAGATATTGAGTTGATATAGATTAAAAATAAAATTGGCCCCAAAACTGATCCTTGCGGTACACCACATGTAATATTCATCAAGGAACTACAAGTATTATTCACATCAACATACTGTTTCCTATTCTTCAAATAATTTTGGAACCAATCATGAATTTTGCCTCTGACACCTATTGATGATAATTTAGTCAATAAAATATTATGATTTACAGTGTCAAAGGCCTTACAGAGATCCAGAGACAGAATGCAATTGCTCCAGAGTAGTTCATCGATTCCTAAAATTCGATTGACATTGCTTTAATAAGACGAATAGGAGGTCTAATTTCCATATGATTCCGCAACTGATGACGATTGATTGGTTCCGAGTGAGGTTCAATAGTTTTTTTTTCTCTTCTATAACACCCATTCGTGCAGCAGGCTTAGATTCAGATTCTTCTAGTTAATAGAAGTTATAATAATAATAATAATAAATATCTTTATTCATCACAATCAATTAAGCATACATTGAATTATCAGAAAAAGATTCATGATGAAATGGTGAAGTGTCAGCTTAAGCTGTTTTCAAACTTTGCCAGAAGAGAAATAAAAGAAAGAAAAATTAAAAGAAGAAAAAAAAAACAAACCCAACTTGATTAATATAAATACATGTGAGTATATACTACATCGTGGTTATTATTGTAAAAATCAGTAAGCCGAGAAAGGTGGAACATATCAGTAGCAATCAGTTATTCGTGCAGTTTCTGAAATAAAGCTCTTTCAGTTTTTTTTTTTTAAGTTGAATAATGTATAATGACGGAAATTTGAATTCAGATTATTATACAACTTACAAGCACGATAGGAGAAGCTGCGGGTGAAATATGCCGTGGAATGCTTAGGTACGATGGGTAGGTCTCTTTTTCTGGTGTTCACTCTATTACTTTCTGATATCACTAATTTTTGGTTCAAATATATAGGGGTTCCTGTTTTTAGAACCTTGTGTATGAAGCAGAGAGAATGTAAGTCATTTGTCCTATCTAACTGCAACCAACCGATTTCGTGAGTGTGACTGCTAACCCTGTCAAACTTGCGCAATCCTGTGCAAAAACGAACACAAGAATTTTGTATCATTTGAAGTTTGTTCGCGTCAGAGGCAAGTAAAGCAGGGCCATAAACAGAATCGCAATGCGCAATCTTGGAAAAAATTAGAGTTTCGCAAAGTTGTATTTTGGTCGATTTAGGTAGAATGCCGCGCTGAGAAGATAATTTCTTGAGAGTACCGTAGGAAGTTTTACATAAAGAGCGAACATGTTTACTGAACCTCAAATCCGAGTCAAACCACAACCCAAGATTTTTGCATTCATCGGTAGCAGCTCATTATTCATGCAGATGTTCATCATTTGTGAGGCTGCTAATCTCTTACTCTTGGGGCCCAAAAAGATGACAGAAGATTTATTGACATTCAAGTTCAAGTTATGCGCAACAGAGATATCGAAAAGTGAATTCAAGTCGGTGTTAATTCATCTACGTTTTCCGAATACCCTTCTATAGATGGACATTCCATGGACCACATGAATCCGCATAAATGAGTTCACCATATTTTTCGTCAACAGACACTGACTCCTCGATGAATTGAAGGACATTTCTTCATCTAGAGCTGAGGTTACAGAAAATAGATTTTTTCGAGCATTCGGTACATACAGCACGTTTTCCATGCACGGCATCCACTTTCGATCAATTTCAGACTCAAAGAGAACTACAACTTTTCCGATGGCATCTATGTTTGATTCATTCCCAACATGGATTTTCACAAGTACACTGGATTCTTCAAACGTTGCAAACCATTTCCTGTTATATGTGACATGATCTGTTGTACCAGAATCAACAATCCATATCTCATCATCAACTTCAGCATTCAAAACTTCTGTGAAAAAAGCTCAATCGTCACAGTTTGCAGTGGATAATGAGTTTGTCTCATTCTGTCCATTCCGTTCCTTGTTCGTTGGACAATTCTTACGAAAATGACCTCCCTCTCTATAGCTCTAGCATTTGAACTTGGTTGAGTTTTTCTCCTTCTTTTCAGTAGTCACAGTTGTTTTATTAGAATTCCTAGCACCACCAAGTTGAATATTTGCTCTTGCAGACATTAGCGCAACTAGTTCTCCTTGTATTTCCACTAGTTGCTTTCGACGCTCTTCATCAGTTGTTAAGACACCTATTAACGTTTCAAATGTATGCTGATCTTTAGGTCTTGTCCACCACGCCTGTTGAAGACTTTTATATTCATCTGGTAACGTATCCAATAATTTGACTACCAATGATAGTTCATCTGGTTTCACATTCAACTGTTGCATACGTAAAACCAACACTTCAAATTTGGCTATATGGGTTACCATATCATCAGTTGAATGCTTTCTAAAACTGAAGAATTCCGCTTGAACTGTATAAGCAGCCTGTTTACTTTGCTGCTCAAAACAGAATACAGCTTGGACCACATATCAGCAGCTGTTTCGCAAGCAACCAGAAGAGCCATGACTTTTGAATCTGAGAACCTGATGAAAAATTGGCTTGCTGCACGATCTTCTTTGTCCCATGACTTCAAATTTGCCTGATAATTGTCGACTCCTTCAGCAGCAGCAGCATTTCCTGCTAATGGATTCGGTTTTTGCGATATTCCCATTACGGACTCTGTATGCTCCTTCGGTTCCACGCAGTATATTCTTTACTGCGAACTTCCCGATGGTCCGGTTTTCAGCACTCCTCAGTTTCTTGATTATGTGATATTCCATGCTCATATAGATGTTGTGAATTCCAGGATCCAAATCAGTACTATGATCAACATCCTTATATACAACAAAGCACTATTACTCCAGTTTCGAGGAGCCACGCTCTGCTGCCATGTTGATGTAATGTAGGTGCTAACACACATCAGTATGATTATAAGAATCTTTCATTATAAAACGAACACGTTGACACACACTTTTTTTATTTTTTTTATTCGGAAGTGCTCGCAAAAGGTTGGACCTATAATCCCGTGGTGGAACTGCGAGCACTAAGGAGGGACAAATATCGATGAATCCTCCTCTTGAAGGTAAATAAATTGTAGTTCGCTGAAAATACATCTGTGGGTGAAGAATTCCACAGTGAAGATGTCCTACAAAAGAAGGAGTTCTTGAAATATGTCTAGGTGTTTCAATTTTGACTGCATATTGGTGTGAGACTTGAGCCAGCCGTGTTTGGCGAAAAAAGGTCTTTCCAGGGGGGACAGCTGATGGCAATTCAACAGAGCATCGTCCATGATAGTAGCGATAGAAAACTGATAGGTCTGCAACGTCTCTCCGATGTTGTAAAGTTTTCAGTGATCTTGTCAGAGTTGGGTCATTGATGAGCCTGGTGACTCTTCTTTGAACCGACTCCAGCAACCTCAGGAAGTGTTTTGGAGCTGATCCCCAGACGTGCGAACAGTACTCAAAGGGTGGTCGAATCTGGGCTTTGTAGAGTGTCAGAAGCTGTTGTGAGGTGAAATACTTCTTCGCGCGGAAGAGGAATCCCAGCTTTTGGGAGGCAGCTCTGGCTATATTGGCAACATGGTCATGCCAAGATAAACTGTCAGATACCGTGATGCCGAGCATATATTACAATTACATCAGTAGAAAAACGAAGATATAGAAGGTGATCTGATACTTTTGAATGTTTTTCTTCAACAGGTATTTTAATGTAAATTGTGAAAACCTCCCATATTATCAATAGAGACGGAAAATGTATTCAAAAAACGAAAAAGTCGATATGTTGGTAATGTGCAATTTTAATCAACACACAAATGAAGAAGAAAAATTATTGATGCAATCGATTAACTGTCAAACACATAAAACATTTTGTTTAGGTACACCGCCTACTAAGTGAAATAATTATGAAAAAATAGACTGATAGCCCTGTGGATTTATTAAATGGGAAGATCATGTGATAGGTACATGACGAAAATAAAAGACAGATAGTTTCTGTACGAGTAGCTGAATTCGAAAAAATATGTTCCTATCTTAGATTCCTCAATATCATGAGTTATTTTCGGAGGTTCTCATCTTGACTCAAACAAGCTATTGACAACCTGCAGACATTGATCAGAATATCAAAACATTTTGAATAATATCGGTTTACCAATGATCTTTAAATTCCAAAGCCTACCAAGTGTCGATATATCATCGAATTCATGTCACAGCCAACTTATTCTTTTTGAATAAAAAGCAATTCAACAGCGAATTAAGAAATAAATGCCACTTTGTGATACATGGTTGGATAGAGAATTTCAAGACGAAAAAGATCGACTGAAGAAATGTACAGACGGGTGACATTTAAAAAAAAAGTTGGGGTCACTTCCGGTCAAACAGGTGATTTATAAAAATTGTCGTTGAGTTCGTAAAGTGCGCTACCATTTATTATATACCCCCTGTGAATTTCAAAATTTTATCTCTTCAAATAAAAAAACTACAGGCTGCTAAAATTGATATTTCTCAAATATAAACATTATACATAACAAGATTATATTATGAGAAACTATAGCTTTGAATTTCTAGTGAACATATGATACATGTGATATTTGTGATAATTCGTGTTGTTCTAAATCATTTTGATCTATTTTCCTTATCTGAAAAATGAATATCTTATGGACGTCCATAGGTGATCCGCATCAGGATATCCATTTGATATTTGCTGATGGATATCCTATGAATATCCATTTCTTTTCTCAGGATATCCCCACCTAGATTGGACTCGAAACGGATATCCATAGGATATTTTATGCTATCTGGGTAGTTTAAGTTGGAGAGCGGCTGCGAATTGATAAATGAGTAGAAGGTGTTTTTTGACTTATATCAGGAAGAGACGTAGTTATTGTTATTCAGTATCTCGTATTGTAGAATGATCGAAGTGTTCGTATTTTGATGAATTGTTTCAAATTTTCAACTGAGTGTTTGCGGAAAGCCGAACCCGGACATTTATTGTATCAATATCATGGAAATTCCAAAAATCCATCATCGGGTTTCAAATTGAGGGTGTTGGCGTCATAATGCGCATACACTGCAAAATCTGAAAATCCTACCTGTAAAATACTTCCCATTTTATCTATACCTCTAATAATAAGATGAATAAATTGAATATTCCGATGTCGTTCTGGTTTAGAATTTCCATTTTCAGTGGAAGACCTGACAGAAGCAGAGTTACATTCATTAAATGAATGTTGTATCTATTCAAAATGAATGAATATCTGAAATCAACCAATAATTGAAACGTTTTCTTCCAGACAAGAGATCATAATTGGGCAATTTATGTAAATCCTGTGGGAGTAGATGCTACAGTCAAAACTTTGGCCACAAGATGTGTTGCAGGAGGTTACGTCTGGAATCCATTCTTCACACAACTGGCTGATCCTCTCAATGTAAGTGATCGGAACAGCAAATAGCGAATATTAGATAAGTCACATGCTCATTATGATACGAACACGACAACCAAAGGAAGTTATTTCAAATAATGGATGAAGTATAGGTGGCATACATCCACAGCAGGGTGTCTGAAAACCTTTCAGTGTGTCATTTTATCAACCCAGACAAACTGTATTGAACAACAGCTTCTTGTAATAGTTGTTATATAATTTCTTTATGCGTGCTGGATTCTCATCTGTATATAGTTATCGACAAAATTTCCTGGTGATATATTCGTAAAACTCCTCATTTTTTGGTTATCATAACGAAACATTTCAATCCTAATGAGTTATGTCTTTATATTATTGGACGTATACATTTTCCTGCTCTAAATTCTTTCACATGTATCCTTGCTAGGAAAAACCTCCACTGTTTTACCCAGAGGCCAATCAAGTCTATGTATATCTTTCACTTTCAGTTTATATCATCTTTTGCTCCGGTTTCATGAAAAGCGTACTGAAATATCCGATTCGAAATCTTATTTTCAGATGTTCTCTCAGGTTTTGTAGATATTGGAAATGTAATTTCATGAAAGCAGGGGTCAGAGGACTCAAATCATTGTTGTCTTCGGATACATAAGTATACAGGGTGATTCATGAGGAGATTCACATACAGAACATGGCCGGCTCAAGTGAATGCAAACAAGACAAAATTGATAATGGGAATTTAAGTGTGCGAAAAATGTGGTTTCCTTCGAAATAGGTTTGGTCGTTGAGACAGTCGATATTTGGGTTATTGATACATCTTTACAACTTTGAATTTCTAAAATTTCCGGAATGTTGAGCCGTGGACGTTCATTGCAAATGTGGATAATCTCCATATCGGAGTTAACATCAAAAGAACGACTGTAATCAATAATATGATTTGCAAAGGAAGATGTAGTGTTATGATTATCTGAGATGAGAAATTTGTGGATGAGTCTGTTATGTTCCGAGGCGCGGGTTTCAAAACTTTCACCAGCTTTACCTATATAAGAAGAATTACAATCATCACAATTCTATCTGTACACACCTGACTTTTTTGTTTGAGGAATCAACAAGTAGATGTTTGAGATCGAAGGAAGTTTTATAATATAATAAACAAATTTCTGATAATTTTTGAAATTTGAACCGACTAATTACCGAAAAAATGTAAGAATTTTTAAACTGGAGGATTATAGTAGGTTGACTCAGAGTCACATGAAAGTTTGCCTAAATCTAGTATAAGATTTGAAATGAATCTTCATGATTTGTTCTAAAGGAAAATGATTATTTAAAGCAATATTGTTATTCTCCTGTACTCGCTAGTGGTGATGAAGAAACGCTATGGAAAAAACAATTAAATGAGGCAAATTTGTGTGAAGGTGGATGGTTGGGATTGAAAGGAATCACTATATCTGTGGAAGTAGTTTTTTTATAGTTGAAAAAAAGGGTAAGAATCTATGTTTTTTGAGATGGGTAAAGTCAGGAAATGGTAAAGAATCGTTAACTTCAAATTCACTAGTACAAATATTGGGATGAAGTGAATCAATATAATTCAGTAAATTGAAAACATCAATAGGGAAACCATCGAAAAGTAAAAAACAATCATCCACATATATGTGATAAAAAATTAATTCTGAATTATAATCAGAGGGTTATTTGAAAACTGGTTTTCTGAATTGTTCATGAAGATTTCTGCCAACAAGGGGGAGAGGTTACTACCCATATTGCAAGGCCATTAGTTTGTCTGTAAAATTCATCATTGAATGGGAAAAAGTTCTAGTTCAAAACCAGATTTAACAGATCACCAAAATGTTTATTACATGGTGAGTTGGAACATTGTTCTCAAACAGGAGATTTCTGACTAATATAAGGCAATCTTCAGGGGGGAAACGAATTGATAATATCAAAAGATACTACAGAGTTATCAGGAATGACAATGTCTTCGATTTTATCTGCAAGGTCAATAGAATTTTTGACAGAATGGACATTATTGAAGCCTGTAAGGTCTCTGAGTGAATGGTTTAAGAAATGTGCTAGTTTACAACATGGAGAGTAAATTAACGAAACTACTGGTCTGATGAGAATGTTTAATTTATGAATTTTAGGTAAACCATGTAGTCTGGTCTATTCTAAACAACAATGCTATTGATTGTTGTGGCAGCTAAACCCTAAGAAGGGGTTCATTTTCAAAGTGACAAAAAGTGATGATTTGTACTACGTCAACGGCAAAATTTTTCGTGATTTGGAAGTTGAAATATTGAAATTGAGACCTGCATTTGATAATCCTTCTTCTGTCGGATTGAACTGAGAAGTACTGATGTTCAAATATCTGGAGTGAAAACTATCATTAGAGAATTGAGGGGTTTTAACTTGAGTGTTGCGATTATGAAATTTCAAACAATTTGTTCGAGAAATTTGAATGCATTTTTCAAAGTCTTCAACCCAATCACGTACCACTCTATCAACAATGTTGAATTCAATTGTAGAAATTTTGGAATAGAGAATGGAATAAAGAAATTTCAACTTGATATCAATCTGGTTCAGATTGCTATAGTGATATTTATTCCCTTGCTGAACCCAAATCCTCTAGGCTGCTCTCAGTGTGTTGAAAGCTGTCCTGGAGTTAATATTAGTCTTCAAGGATAATAATATAGACTTTGGAAAAACATCAAAATGTAAGCAACGCTGTAGAAACCTAATCTTCAAGAGCGATTTCATCCTCAGCAGCATATTATCCTGGTACTTTCGGATGATCGTAGCCTGACTGACATTAGATAAGTCATGGAAACCATTCATTCTTCCCAGAGTGGTCCAATTTTTTTCAAAGACAAAAAAAAAACAAAATAACACCAAGTCGGTCGACCAGAAAAATTATATTACACAAAATGTCTTGTGACTAGTTCCGGCTCAAACAACTATCTTCAGACACATCAGTACACAGTACCTCTAGAGATATTCAATTTACAGAGGAACAATAAGTTGTTGAGGAACAAACATACCTACAAGACCATGTGGAAATCACATTCTTCACAGGTAACTGTGAAATGATGTATCTGAATATAGCTGTTTGAGCTGAAACTAGTCACAATACATTTTGTGCATGTAATATAATTTTTGTGGTCGACCAATGTTTTTTCTTCTTTTTTTTCCTTTTAATATCTCGAATGATCGTAGTCGCAAGCACTTTGAGATCTCACTAGTGGCGACTAATGCGAATATCCCAAAATGATCGGCTGAAGGCATTGTATGATAATTTCTGTTTGGGATATCTTTGAGACATCGCTGATCTCATCCTATAGGCGGCGGATATTTGTAGGAGATATAGCGCTCTCGGCGATCTCTCGAAGGAATAATAAAATGCATCACAATGTCTAAGAAGGATATCTTCTTATATCTTCAGGGCCTCTTAGTACTGCCTGGAATGGTTCTACTTTTTTTCAATAACATGATTAGATTTGTATTACATTTGAGGACGCAATTTCGAGTGACTTTGTGATGTTTCTCGACCCTCAAGGCCCCATCGTTTATTAGGAATTACGCATTTCCTTACAGGTCACATTAAATGCTAGTATGCAACTCACTCCAAGTAACTGTTTGCTTTCTAGGATGAACTGTATCGACAAGAGTGCGGCCCGGAAAACCCGCTACGTTGCCACGTCGGTGACCTTTCTGCTCGTCTAGGTACCATCGATATTGGATTGAAACGAAAAGTCTTCAGTGACGCTAATTTCCCACTAGAAGGTGATGTTACTGCTATTGGAAGGTCGATTGTCATAATGGCACCAGGACGGAGAGGTGAAAGATATGCATGTGCCAATATTGAACCAGATTATGATATTATCAAGTATGCTAATATCGAGAAACCACCGAGATTTGTGGTGTAAGTATGAAAGGGAAATACCAACTATAAAGTCTACCTATATGTAGGAATTGAAATATTTGAAACCGTGATGAGACATATGTTTCGACAGTAACATTACTTTCGGAGTAAGTAATAGTAGTGTTTCTGGGGTGGCCGTGCGATAGTTTGGTAAGCTGTCGCAGGTAATAAGTGGGTCTAGTTGTGATTTGTCCAGACTTTTTGAGGTACAGGAGTGTCTACAATGACCAGGAGGTGTTGTCACCGAAGACTTACCTTGTCACCTGCGTCTCCACCTGTCTCACCTGTTACACCTACCTAATTACGATCTACCTTGTCACCTGTGTTCCACCTGTAACACCTCTATTACATCTACTTAATTAAGATTAACCTAATCACGTGTGTATTTCATCTCACTAAATGTCATATAATATTGAACGATACGCAGAAACGTTTGCAGGAATATCTTGATTTGTTTCAAACTCGATGAACTCGTTTGGAAACCAACAATAACAAATCGCGTTCTTCCCATTGTATTAGATGCTTTGACATTTCAGCAGTGGCGCACAGTTGGCTGTAAAAATGAATATACATTAAGTTCCCATGACCTGAAGGCTATTTCTAAACCTCTTCTTATCACATTATACTTGATTGTGGAATTCGCCATAGAAGTTTAGTCAGTTTAATTTTTGGTTTTTCTCCTGCCTTGAAGGATATCGTAGGATTGATATCATTGCTACTTACGAGTTCTTGCCGAATATTCACCAGAAATCCCAATAGATGTTTGAGTGTGAGACAAACGCTAAAATTCCTTTGATCAACAATTTTCGGATGACCGAGACGATTCCAACCAGCTTTGATATATCTAATGCATTCATTATTTTTGCAAGAAATATAGCCCTGCATAGCTGATATGATCCCAGGGTCAAGAACTCGATCCACAACGGAACCACAAATTTTATATCGGATTTCATCGAATAGAAAAGCAATACCATTTTTGATACAGTTCAATGTAGCACTCACATTATCTTCACTGTCCGTTATTCTACCTTCTAGATAAATGTAAATTTGTGATGGTAATGTATAAATATCCTGTGTCTGAATCAAAACACGTATCTCGAATGACTTATTCAGGGTTTTATTTGAATATGGCGGACGAGAGTGATGCATTTCCCAATTCGTTATCGCATTGTCTATCATCACCAATATTCGAAACGTCGAAACTTATGTGTGATGTCTACAGGAACACCTTAGGAGGAAGAGAATTCTTCTTAGACCGGAGTTTGTGTCTAATTTTAGGTTTAACCAGAAGTGGTAGGAAATCTTCGTTTGTGTTACAATAATTTGAAACCAAAAGAAATCAGGAATTGCCGATTCTCAGGTGTTAACTGTTTGATGTCACCTTTCGGACTGATACTTTCAATTGATGAATTCGTGGACAGCAATGATATTTCATTATCAGAATGGCTTGCTTTACCCATTGTTGATGACGCTAAAAAACAAATGGTTGAAGAGATCCACAAACCAACAAGAATCAATTTCAAAAGACTTGAGGTCATTATTAATGGACTCAATGATCTTTTCCAGGCTGATTTCGTGGAAATGATACCTAATGCCAGTGGAAACCAGGATTACAAATTTATATAAGTTGTGATAAATTGCTTCTCAAACTTAGTATAGAAGTAGGTGAAGCCATGGGAATCATTCTCAAAGAGCAGTGTCCTGACAATCTACGAACAGATCAAGGAAATTATTTCTTCAATAAGGAATTGTTTCTGGGATTCATGAAGAGATATGGTGTTCATCATTACAAAACGTTCAGCGAGAAGAAGGCATCGATTGTAGAGCGAGTCAACCGCACATTGAAAAATTTAATGTGGACAGGATTCAATTTACAAGAAAACTATAAACAGGGGGAATTGTTGAAGAAAACCAAGTTACGAAAAGGAAAAATGCTACTGCAAACCGCATATAACCGTAAACCGAGTCGAAATTGTAGTTTGAAATGTATTTGATATCGCTGATTATGTATATCTTGATCTTGCGTTCGCGGAGATTTCGATGAAAAATATATTACTCCAATTGGTCTACTGATTAACCTACTTATTGAAAGATGATTATAACAAGGATATTCTAGGACGGTTCTATAACGAGCATTACAAAAAGTAAGATATATCCCAGATCTATATATCTCGTAGAGACGATGTAAAAAAGAGGAAAGGGTCAGGTGTTTGTCAAATGGCAAGCATAATAGCTGGATACACGAAAATGATATCGCATGATGTTGCGCAACGGAGGCACTATATGAGAGGCTCATCACGCCGGATAATTTGAATCCCTTTTCAATTGCCACTTTCAGCAATACTACCTACTTTCAAATGATGTTGATATTTGCCGTACAAGGTTTCCAGTATGGAATAGATAACTTTTTGTGCTGGGAAATGGCCATTTCGAATATGGACAATGGTGTGTGGCAACATCGATTCATCACTTTACCACTTGACATGTCACATCATAATTCAACTATCTTCAAACATATGGAATGGTCTACTAAACACTCGCATGGATTGGAATGGATTGATAAGAAATCAGCTATTACAACATATGGTATGAACAAGTAACTCAATTCATCTAGAAATGCACTGGCTGTTACGAATTAAGGAGGTGAAATTCTAGTGGAGAAGTTGGAAAAGAAGATATGATTGAAGAGACTGCTGAGGAAGAACAATATCATCGATTTACGTGAAGAAAGGTGCCCAGCAATTGAGGACTTGAAGTTATTTTCGAGATCAAATCATTGCAGCAAACATTTATATAGTAATTCTCATTGTGCCTTAGAAAATGTCTAATATTTATGGTTCTGGTAGACTCTGATGAATTGCTTCAAAATAAATGACAACATTCACGATTTAGATTATTTATTGATTCGATATATACAACTAACTTCCACCAACAACGAATCTAATTATTTGACAACTACATCAAGTACACATGACAACAATGAGTAGAAACGAAAAAAAATCAGTCAATGATCTCACTACGAAATAAATTCTGTTTCATGCCATAGTTGTAAATATTTGATGTATTCTTAATAAAATCGGACAAGAGCAGGGCATGTGAAGGTCCAAAAATCTACAATATAATAATAATAATAATAATAATAATAATACGTCTTTATTCATCATTTGCAGGACAACAATAAACAAAATAACAAAATATTTTACACAATCAGACACAAACTGCAATGACGAAAAGGCGAAGTATCAGCATATAGCTGTTTTTCAACTCAACCCGAAAAAAATGAACTTAAGGAAACAATTAAATTTTTTGATAAATATAGTGAAAACGATAAAATAAAAAATGAGCAGAAGGTAATGTAGTTCGTTACATGTACAGAAGAGAATCAAGATGACATGGCCAGATTTCATTGTGCAAGAACCTAACTAACAGTAGAAATGATAAGCTTCAATCTTTTCTTGAAGTTACTGAGAGTGTAAGATCTAAATTCTCTGGGCAGTGTATTATAACATCTACTTGCGTTATATGAAAAACTACGTTTGAACATTGTCGTTTTGTGTTTTGGAATGACAAGTGTAGATCTATTGCGACTGGATGATTGATTATTGATTTGTGAAAATGTTTTCAGTCGTTTGTGAAGGTATTCAGGTTTACCTGTGGTCAAGACTTTATGCACTTGAGTCAGCAGATGCAGATGTCTCAATTGTTCTAACCTCAACCAACCTGAAGTAACCATTTTAGCTGATATGTGGTCGAATTTCCGTATTCCATAAGAAAATCGCACGCAGGAGTTTTGAATACGTTGGAGGCGGTGGGAGTCTGTAGCTAATAGTGCTGGACCGTAAATACTGTCACAGTAAGATAACTTAGAAAAAATAAGAGACTCGCAAAGTTTGAGTTTGAGATTAGTGGATAGAATATCTCTATTTGGATACAACTGCCTTAAGACGTTGAATGATGATTGACATAAATAACTCACATGTTTCTTGAATCTCAGATCTGTGTCCATCCAAAGACCAAGGTTCTTGCATTCATTCACAATAGGAACAGTATGATCACCTATGTTGATTTTCAGATCAGTTGCAGACTCTCTTACTTTTTTAGAGCCAAATAGCATCACCATAGATTTCCTAGGGTTGAGCTTCAGGTTGTGTGCACATGAAATGTCAAACAGAGAATTCAAATCTTTATTTATAGAGTTTTGTGACTCCTGCAAATTAGAAGGCGTGAATGAAAGATAAATCTGCGTGTCATCAGCATAGTGGTGTACTGTACAGTTACTGATGAATTTATTCAAGTCTGATATATACAAAGAGAATAGAAGCGGACCTAAGATAGATCCTTGAGGTACCCCGAATGTAACAGATGCGGCCTCAGACACCTCTCCATCTAAAATGACTCTTTGTGTTCGATTGGTTAGGTAATTGGATATGAGATTGACAGCTTCAGGAGCGAATCCGAAGGAACTGAGTTTTTTACACAGTAATTTGTGATCAAGGGTGTCAAATGCCTTACTGAAATCCAAGAGAACCAAACAAGTGATATTACCAAGGTCCCCCGCCCGAAAAATGTCATCAGTAATTGAAAGGAGAGCAGTAGTAGTGCTATGTTGAGATCGAAATCCTGACTGAACTGATGTGATGATCTTTTGTTGTTCTATAAAATCATTCATTTGATCTTTCAATACCATTTCTAATGCTTTGGATAGAGAAGGTAAGATGCTTATAGGTCTGAGGTCTGTGAAATCAGAGGGTTTGTTACATTTCGCCAGAGGTATCACTAGAGCTTGTTTCCATATAGAAGGGAATATACCAGTAGAGATGATAGAATTGAAAATGAAGGTAATGTGATCCAGTAGTTGTTCTTCAACAAGTAATATCATTTTGATAGAAATGTAGTCAGATCCGACGGCATTGCTTTTGATTCGAAGTATATACTTCCTGAGTAATTCAGCGGAGATAGGTAGAAAGAATATCATTCAAGTCCCTACATCTGTGCTCTGTACTACTTGCAGTATATACCCATCATCATTATTCCTCTCCACGTCATTCATGCCAATTTTCTCTTCCTGTTGTTGCTGTTTTCATTGTCCACTGGCCTGCAAGAATATACGTTATTCAACCTGTTGCGATTCACCTCCATAGGCAGCATCAGGGAATTCGTATACTTGTGAATCTTCCTTAGGGTTTGGTGGAAGTGGTTGTCTTGAAGTTGTTATTGATGTCTTCAGTTTCTTGATTCGTTCTCTGGTGGCAGCGCTGCATCATCTCCAATGGCCACCGGAAAGTTGAATCTTTATATCTCTATATCTCGCCCTAGTCCACTTGATTAGGAGATTATCGAAATCTTTTGTGAAGTTATCATCTTTGGACTGTATTTTGAATAAATTAGAATACTATCCTCAAAACTTCTTTACTATGTCCTTCACTCCATATCTGGAAAAAACAACATAATTTCAATGCCTTTTAATTTAATGCCTAGCAAACCAGTCATGTGATTGAAAATAATAATCACAAAGAGAGAGAAACTCAAAGTCATTACCACATACTAGTTCATAAAATGAACGACAATGGTAGATAACGAGAGAAAAACAACTACTTTCCTGGCTATATGCCACGCAGAACATTGCATTACATCCTCCCGAAATCTATGCGATAGTTCGTATAAACGAATAATGCATGTAATGCAATGTTCTGCGTGGCATATAGCCAGGAAAGTAGTTGTTTTTCTCTCGTTATCTACCATTGTCGTTCATTTTATGAACTAGTATGTGGTAATGACTTTGAGTTTCTCTCTCTTTGTGACCATTGCATTCCACTTTGCGTATTTGGCTTTTTCCCTAGTTGAAAATAATAATGTAATATAAAGGAAATGATTATAATGATATGAAAACTCACTCGAATAACTGCTTCATCACCACCATCGCCATATCAATTGGAAACAATTTCCTGTTTTCTACATTTACGATAAGGGTTGTGGGGATGCCTGCCATCTTAACTCATAACATAACTATTTGTTGATTTTGGTAATGAAATCAGAAAGTTTAATCGTATTTATACTCATTGCAGACCTCTCAATTAGTGGAAAATATAACCTTTCTCCGATAGTCTCAGAGGTTGTTTCAAAGTATAACATTTTAATCAGTTCACATGTGTGTATAATTTTTTCGAAAGTACGATATGAGCATAATTAACTTCTCGTAGTTGTTATAGAAGCGGAAATTCTTATCATCCTCGATAACTGGAATCATTTTTATTAAACATTCAATGTTGAGTAAATGCACATGTGTGCATTTTTTTGCTAAAAATCTATTATCATTGATAATTCCAGAATGGGTGAGAAAATAAACTTCTATGTGTGCACCATACTGAATACTTCCTAGATTCTTTTTCCATCTCAGACTGATCATACGCATCGGATAGATCAATTTTGGTAAACTCTTCACCTTTTTGAAGTTTACCAAACAAGTGTGATATATCAGGTAATCCGTATGTCACTTTTTCAAGAAACCTGTTAATTTTTACCTTGTAATCACCACATACACAGTCTATTGAGCTCGTCCTCCAATGCTTGTTGTATTCAATTTTCACAATACTCATATTTGCATGGGCTGATGAGAACCCACACACAGTTTTTGAATCAAATCACCAAGAAAAATTCTCTATCAATGTATGGGCAGGAATAATCGATAACTATTTGATAGGTCCCTACGTACTGCCTAATCGTTTAAATGGTGAGAGTTATTTACATTTTTGACAACATGTTCTGAGAGATCTCATGGATGATGTACCATATTTACTTAGGTCTGAGATGTGGTTTATGCACGATGGGGCACCGCCACATTTTTGTCGCGCAGTTAGAGAATATTTGAATAATAATTATCCGGAGAGATGGATTGGACGTGGAGGACCGGTGTCTTGGCCTTCTCGTTCACCAGACCTGAATCCCCTCGACTCTTTTTATGGGGTTATTTGAAATTTTTGGTATATGAAGTTCCTGTCGAGAACGTTGCGGAACTCGAGCAGCGTGTGAGGAATGCTTATATCATTTTTTTCCATTTCTTCAAACGATTTATGAGATCAAATTACCAACTGGTACAGAATTTCATGATTCTAGGATCAATGGTAACAAAGATAATTGGAGAAAACTGCAGTTAGGGACCAACCTTCAAAGGGCTGTAGCGCCCTTAGGAAGAATTTTCGGACACCTGTTGATAGGAACATTTTTTCTTATTTTTATCTGTAGATCGACCTCCCGGAGTATACGAACGTTATTCTGGGACACCCTGTATGGACCTTCCAGGGGCGGATCAAGGGGGGGGCACCGGGGGCACGTGCCCCCCCCCAAGGCAATTTTTGTATGAGTATTCCACTCCACCCTTTGAACAATTATATTATTATTTTGATATGAAAGTAGATGCGTCACCTCTTTGAAACATTTAAAACTCTTACAATAATATGATTAGAAGGTTTAGGGCAGGGCGAAAAACTCACGCTCTGGTCTACGCATCAGTGGGCACGCGGAGTAAACAGTACAGCTTGGCAAATGTAACAGTTAGATTTGTCAAGCTGTACCTATATCTTTGGCCCTCGCTGGAACTGCACCCCGCTCGCAACAAGTCGCAACCAGTGAATCAGCTGAGACAGTTAGGTTAGTTGAGCTTGATCGTTGACCGTTGAGTGAACTGTTTTTTAGCTGTGCATTTAGCTGTTGTTATTCTACACGTTTTGCAATGAAGCGTCAGCAAGGAATAGAATCCTTCTTTTTGAAAAAGGCTAAGGTAAGTCACTGCAGTACTATACAGTAGCTCTAACCTTGCCTCAGTATTACATGTCACATTGGTTTTGAAACGCATAAAGGTGGAACTAATCAATAGTTATCAAACAAAATAATTAGAAAAATGGTTCGGAAAGAATAATTTTGTTCAAGCTCGTTCATAAATAAAAGAATAATTTTTAAAAAACAATCATATTTATTTTAAATGTAAAAAACAGTTTTTTTTTTTAATTTTGCCACTTATTCTATTGAAAGAAAGCCTTGGGACTGAAAAGGCTTTGTTGAAAAATTATGATTAAGGCTGATTGGTTTTTACCTTTTTCAGGTTGAAAGTACTGTGAATGAAGTATTGTCAAGCCAAAAGTTAGAAGAACTACCAGTGCCTTCCACATCGGCAGATGCGAGCTTAAAGTCGCAAAGTGATCTTAACAAAACTGTAAATAAAAGTACATCTATGACGGATAACATTGAATATCAAATTCCTGCTCGTGATTTTAGTAAGTTACTCAACAAAAATGCTACAGTAATGAGTGACAATGAACGTTTGGAGTGGCTAACAAACCCTTGGACTCCATCACCAGAGTTTAAGTTTCCGCTGAACACTGAAGGGAAGGAAAAGAGGTCTTTTCAAGCAAAGTGGATGAAGGAATACCCGTGGCTGGTTTACAGTAAAAAACTAAATGGTGGGCTGTGCAAGGCTTGCATTCTTTTTGGGCGAGGGGAAGGAGGAAAGAGTGATGGAAAGCTTGGAAAATTGGTACTTGAACCTTTGAATACTTTCAAAAAAGCAAAAGAAATCTTAAAACATCACGATGAAGCCAAGTTTCACAAAAACAATGTAAAAGCCAGCAAGCATTTCTCATTAGTGATGGAAGGAACAGAAGATGACATTGTTTCTCGAATGAACGCGGCTCAAAAAGCTGTAATAGAAGAAAATAAGAAAAAGTTAATACCTATCATTAAAACTGTTATGCTGTGTGGAATTCAAAACATTCCATTACGTGGCCACAGGGATGACGGGAAGCTGTTCGATGAAATAAACAAAGACAAATCAGCCGAAGGAAACTTTAGAGCTCTATTGAAGTTTAGAATTGATGCCGGAGATAAAGAGCTTCAATCTCATGTAGAGTCTTGTGGGAAAAATGCATCCTATGTAAGCAAGACTATTCAAAATGAACTAATTCAGTGCTGTGGTGAAGTCATTGTAAAAAAAATTGTTTCAAAGATAAAAACCGCTAAATATTTTACTATTATTGCCGACGAAACTACAGATATGTCAACGAAAGAGCAATTGTCAATTTGTGTAAGATATTTTGATAAATCAACATTCGAAATCAAAGAGGATTTTATTATGTTCATTGATGTTGTTGATTTGTCTGGTGAAAATATTGCTAGCAAAATATTAGAAGCTTTGAAGAACCTGGATATAGACATTTCTGACTGCAGAGGTCAAGCCTATGATGGAGGTTCAAACATGAGCGGAAAGTTTCAAGGAGCTCAAGCAAGAATCATGAAACTGCAGCCCCTCGCAGCCTATAGTCATTGCGCTAACCATAGGCTTAACTTAGTCATAAGTAAGGCTTGCACAATCCCTTCAATAAGAAACGCAATCGGGGTAGTCTCATCGGTAGCCAACTTCTTTAGGGAGTCTGCCAAAAGATTGTATGCACTGGAAGATGAAATGAACGAGGATCTGAAGAAGGGGAAGCACGCTGTCAAGAAGATGTGTGAGACAAGATGGATAGAGCGTCACGACGCTGTGTTAACATTTTTGGACTCTTTACTTTCTTTGCACACTGTTTTGCAGACCATGGCTAATACAAATGAAGTAGCTGGAACTAAAGCGTTTTCCCTCCTACATAGCATTGTTTCGACAGAATTTATTGTAAGCTTAGTAGTTTTAGAAGCTGTTATGAATTTGACACTACCACTGGCTAGAAAACTTCAAGCCGAGTACATAGACGTACTCAAAGCTATGGTTTTGGTCGATGCTACTCTTAAAAGCATTGAAGAGCAAAGGACCAAAAGCAAGGAGTGTTTCAAAAAACTTTTTGACAAAGCCTGCAACCTTGCCTTGAAAATGGGAACCGAACTGAAAAAACCTAGAATAGTTGGCATCCAACGAAATAGGTCAAATGTTGAAGCAGAGACAACAGAGGAATACTTCCGACTGTCAATTTTTCTACCATTTTTGGACTTTCTTATCAGTGAAATTAATACCAGATTTCCAAAAGCTCAAATGACCCACATTGGAAAATGGAAAATTACAGATGATTCTGCCACCACTGGGGAAATTTAAAGAAAACTATGAAGATTCAGTTTTAGAAGGAGCCAAACTATATGAGAATGATCTGCCATTCTTTAATGCTTTAAAGGGCGAGCTAAGTACTTGGAAGCACATGTGGGGAGATAGTTCTGAAAAAATTCCCTAAACACCCAGCCGAAGCAATCAAACACTCACCAGATCTACCAAACCTAACTGTTCTGCTTCAAATAATCTGCACTCTACCTGTGACCACGAGTACGGCTGAGCGGTCGTTTTCGGCACTCCGAAGGTTAAAAACCTATTTAAGAACAACAATGACAGAAGATCGCCTCAATGGACTTGCAAGTTTGCACATCCACCAGGACATAGCTCGCAGTGTTCCACCAGAAGAGGTTTTAAATATATTTGCCCAAAAACACAATCGCAAGTTGGCTTTTGCATTGGATTGAAAAGATAGTTTTGTACATTTGACTATACAATTTGTAAACACAAAAATTAATGTAAAATGGAAGTTTTTTCCTTTTCCTTTTAGATGTATTTTGGAAAGAATAAATAAAATATAGTATATTCAATTAAATAATGTTGAAAATTAATATTTTTTTACAAAAACAAAATTTTTTTGAGTACATTAAATGTGAAATTATCTCCTAAACAATGTTCAAAAAGTGTTTCTTTTCTGGTGATCAAATTTTCAAAATTTTTCCGGGGGTGTGCCGCCAGACCCTCCGGATGTGCCCCCCCCCAAACCAAAATCCTGGATCCGCCCCTGGGACCTTCAACACTGTTAAATCAGTTTGCAAATTTAATTCTCTGAAATCGTTTCTATACATGGATTCACTAATGCAAGAAACACTAGCACAGCAGTCTGCTCCCAACCTGTGCTAAACAGCAATCAAATATATTCAACGCATAGTCATGTTGATTGTCACTGGTTTTGAAGATCGCGAAAATTGTCCCCAAACTATTGTCTACCTGTTCAGTATCAAAATCAATAAAATGTTTTTTTTATCGCTTGGAGCGAACGAAAGGAAATACCTATAATGTTCAAAGAACATCGTGCGTTCCTAGGGAGGATGGGGACAGGAGGTAGGTATTGGAATTTTTTTGAACTTCTGGAGATTGTATGTCGTTGGGATTACTTCCTCAGGCAATGAATTCCAGAGCCTAGCCGTTCTATGGATGAAGGAGTTTTGATAAAGTGCTGTTTGACATTTTTCGGGGTTGACACAAAAGGATGTGCTGACTGGGCTTGTCTAGTTCGTCTGACTGGTATTGCTAGTGAAGAGATGATAGCAGAGATTTCCGAAGAACATTTCCCGTGGAAGTATCGATAGAAAAGTGAAAGGTCGCCGACCTTTCTACGGTGTTCCAATGATGTCAAAGAGTGGGTGAGTGTGGCGTCACCCACCAGGCGAATGGCTCTTCTCTGGATGGAATCTGAGAGCATCAGCGTATGTTCTGGTGCTGAACCCCATATGTGGAAACAGTATTCTAGAAGACGCCGTATCTGCGCTTTGTAAATCATGAGAAGCTGTTGAGTTGTAAAGTAGCTTTTCGCACGGAACAAGAATCCGAGTTTTTGTGAAACAACTCTTGCGATGGATCTGACATGATTATCCCATGAAAGACTGTTGCTGTTTGAAATACCGAGCATAGATATGGTGGGCTTGGTGGGGATGATGGTGCCAGACATTACAATATCGGGCATACTGAGTTCCGCCTTTCTAGAGAAAATACAGGCTTGAGTTTTGGTGGCGTTGAATTCAACTAGGTTGTTGGTTCCCAAAGCTATGATTTCAGCAAGGTCTTCATTGACAGCATTGACCTGCCTGCGCCGTGAGTTCTTAGTTTCCTGGGAAGATATGGGAATTCTGGAAGAGAACGCAGTATATGGAGGGTACTATTATCTGCAGAGCTGTGGGTGGGGCAAGTTGTTACTCCCAACCGATCATTGATATGAAGAAGGAATAATGTTGGTGCCAAAATTGATCCTTATGGAACGCCGGAATTGATGCCAATGGTATCAGACGATACACCGTCCACCACCACGAGAAGCGATCTGCCTGAAAGAAAACTCGATAAGAGATGGCATAGCTGAGGTGGTAAGCCGTATGATGGTAGTTTGTGGAGGAGTCCTTCGTGCCAAACACGGTCGAATGCTTTCGATATGTATAACGCGACAGCTAGAGATTCCTCGTGTTTTTCTAATGGAGCTTACCATAAATGGGTGACGTTGGCAAGTAGATCTCCAGTAGATCTTCGGTGGCGAAAGCCGTATTGTCTATCATTGATGATTCCTGACCTCTCCAGATATTTGGTAAGCTCAATATTGATGGCTTTCTCAATCACTTTGGAGATTACTGATAACAGGGCAATGGGCCTGTAGTTGTTGGACAGGTTCTTGTTCCCTTTTTTTGGGGATTGGTTGGACTCTAGCTGTCTTCCAGCATGATGGAAAAATACCCGACCTGTACGAGACGGTAAACAACTTGCAGAGAATCGGTGTTAACTCTGGTGCACATTTTTTGAGGATAATGGGTGGAATTCTATCTGGACCGTTAGCCTTATTCGTCTCGAGACCAAGCAAAATTCGTCTGATAGTGCGTTGACGGAAGACGATTCCGGGCATTCGACTCTCAACGGGTGGAATGTCTGGCGGCACTTTTCCTTGGGAATCTAAAGTAGAGTTTGCTGCGAACATCTCTGCAAAAATATTTGCTTTCTCCTGCGATGTTGTTGCTAATGTGCCGCCGGATTTGGACAGTGGGGGAAATGAACTATTAGTGAAATTTCTTCCGATCGCTTTAGCAAGGGACCAAAACGAACGGGAGCCATTGGGACAATCTATGAGTTTCGATCTTATCTTGGCATTGTATGTTTCTTTCGAAGCATCTATTGTTTGGCTGCAGTTATTCCTGGTATCAACGTATTCTGCTCTAGTCGCGGTGTTAGGGTTTTTCACTTTGGATCTGCATAATTTACTCAAGTGTCCCCTTCTCTTACTATGATTACAAATGTAACTGGTGGACTTACATTGTCCTTGATGGGTCTTACCACATGAGATACATTCATTGTTTTGTGGTTCACCGTAATTGTTTTGCCTAGGAATTCCTTGATTACCCTGGTTAAAATGTGGTGGTCTGCTCTTCTTCCTTCTTGGATATGGCCATGGCTGCTTCCTGCTTGCCAAGAAGTGTATCTTGCTGAGACATGAACCTCGCGCACTTGGTGGGCTTCTGCTTTCCTCTGCAACCCCAGCTTCACTATGTCCAGGAGTGTCTTGGCAACATCTTCTTCACACAGTTTATCCAACAGCTTACCGCTTCGTAGACCAGATACTTACCCATCTTTATTGTATCTGCCAATCTGTTGGCGAACTGACAAGTTACAGCAAGGCTCTTGATTCTGGCATAAAAATCTCCAAATGATTCTTCACTCTCTTGTTTGGTACTATAGAATATGATTCTTTTTCGCCATACCGAAATATCGGATGAAAATTGCTGGCTTAGCGATACATACAAACAGCTCTGCATAGGTGTTTTCTCGGGTAGATTCGGAAATGACAAGTTTCGAATTATTTTGTATATGCTAGCACCCATCCCATACAGCACCAGTACGTCTCCAAAACGTCCGGCCAAGACGTTTCATACGTACACTTGGGACGTCCATTCAGGACCATGAATACCATGAATACCTGAATAAAAGTAAATTCGCCTTTTCTACTCAGATAGTTGAAAAGAGATCTAGATAGAGTAGAAAAGATCTTATTTTGAATAGAAATTTTTAGAATGTGCTCCTACCGGGGATCGATCCCAGGACCTTTAGATTACCGTATTAAAGTCGTTTATGTCTCTTCATAATGACATGACATTACACATGATCACACACATTAAAAAATATATAAAAGACTGTACATGTTACAAGAAATGTATAGATAAAATTCTCCGAGTGTGACAGAGGTGGCTGATGCTGGCCAAGGAAGTGCTCGTCACAACGGCCTATCTCCTAGCGCTAAGCCCTTATAGGTAATCTCACTGAGGATACCCAATGGGTGGGGGAGTTTTTCAGACGTTATAAGTGGTGAGTGTTGTGTGTGTTTTTGGAGGAAAATAAAACTGAAAAACAAAAACCTCCTTCTCGTTTAGCTCGTCCGAGTGCGACAACGCTCTTCTCCCACTTTCGGCTGTTGGGACGTCGTGGGCATGGGAGCGCACACACACTCAGCCGAGTTCAGTGTCTTTTTGATTTAGATTACTGGAAGGATGCTCTACCTATTACTCTACAGAACACTTATTGATATATCAGTATACAACAAGAGATTATGTGCGAATGTCGATTGACCCTTCACGTTGACATTTTCATAGAATTAGCTGATCACGGCAGAGAATACCTGAATAGATGTTTTAGACTAGGTACGGCCAATCGAAAATGAATCGTGAGAATTGTATTATGTTCATGCAAGGTTTCTACATGAATATAGATATCAGAGATCGAGGGTAGAAATTATATGCAATGATTTCAATTATCATTACACAATTTATTCATTCCCGTCCACAAAGAGTCGATAACGTCCAGAGTTCGACGTAATCAGTACATCAGAATCGTACCTACCTAGTACGTACGAAAATTGACGTTTTCAGTACGTCTTGAGAAGGTCTTGGACGTGCAGACCTGAATCGGCCCTAAAATGGACGTCTCCAGAACGTCGAGTGCTAAAGGGATCAAACTTAGAAGCGTTTCGGTTTTCAATTTGGTTTCTACTTCGTTTACTTTAATAAATGACTCTAACCAGTCGTCCGAGAGAAGATTGTTTTCTTCAATTGCAACAATTACCTATAGGCATTTCGTTGAAAATATTGCGCAAGTTACAAAGCAGTTTCAAGTTTCAACTGTCACTTCTCGATTGTCAAAGTCAACAAATCGCAGCAATCTTCTGCGGCACACTTCCTGTTCTTCTGACTTTACTCCACTGCGTTGATGGATGACACTTCACACAAATGTGAACTTGGACCAGGCGATTCAACACGTGGGAAACCAGAGAGTTTGCAAATTAATAATATCATCGATTATTTATTGCTTGAAAGTCTATAAAAAATCCTTCCTGATATAAAGGGTGTCCGGAAAGGTCATGTCGTGAATGATAGCGCTGATAGAGTGTGCCAAAATAATGTCCGTACTCCATGTTAAAAAGATGTTTTGATTGTGCTTCGTTACGGAGTTATTGACCTTGTATGTTAGAATCTCAAAGATTAAATCCATAAATCCATGTATAACTATCAAACGGCTGCGATATTATCAATGATATTATTATTATATGGGCAGCTAAATAAACTCATACTAATAATAAACTTTCCATATACTAAACGGCTTTTTAGTGATTATGTTCCATTCAGGATGGGACGTTTAATGATAGCATTTTTGACAGAAGTGACAAATTTTACATTTCGCTTCCACCGTTTTATCCCTTTATCTCTTCAATACAAAATGGTATACTTCATTTCAATGGATATCTTATACTGATCTAGAGAAAATCGCATTCAAAAACATATACATCCCAACCGTTTCAAAGGTGATAGAACTACATTCTTGTTATCAATGTATGGATGGGACTAATTGGCAACTGCACAATTATGGATCTTATATCATTAATGGAACTTTGAATGTAAATAATTATCCAACTTCTTTCCAGTCTAGAGTATATCCATTTGAACTCAATGAGTGATCTGTTTGAGATGCGTATCTTATGACTATATGAAATTTTATACTTATTCCCAGTCTCAAGATTGAATAATGAGTGTCGTCATCTTCTCCTGGATAAAGTAACTTAATATATACGGTCATTTTATTATACGGTGGATGGATCGAATCGACATAATAGTATAGCGATCAGATATCCAACGCTGTTTGATTTCTGAACATTCATTGGGCAAATGATGCCTTGTATAGTGGAAATTTGATGAAGAGCACCATTCACTTTGAAACTATGAAATATGATTCACTTCCAAAATCATATTTTCAATCGAAAGATGTCACTTCTAACTGTTCAAATTCAAGTTCAACTTTTTGACATCACAGTAGTCTGAATGGTAATACTCGTCAATCTCCAATATGGATGGGATGTCCTAGGAATGTTCAACTGTAGTCTGTAGGTACTTTTTCCAGCCATTCTCGAAGAAGACAAAGGCACAATAAAACATTGAGGTATCTTGTTGAAATTATAATGAAGTTTGGTGAACTAATGATTTTGTTACTACTAATAAATAAACAGAGATTGACAGCTAACATGACCTCTAACTTCACCAGTGCTATCTTCTTTGAGCATCTCAGATTACCTACTTGTCATTTGAAATATACCGACCAAAATCTCATGATTATCGCAATGCTGTTTTTGTTTGATTTCATTGTTTCATGATAAACTTTGTTGTTCATTCAGGGCGCAATTCATCGAAGACGTGAGAGAAGTCATGGGCATTCCCGAATGGTTTTTAAACGTCGACAGCAGGAAAACGAAATCTCTGCACAATGAAGCATGCGTCCAACTGCTTCTCCACTTTAAAGGACCAATTGCAGGAAAACTCGAACAAGACTTCAATAGGCTGCTTTCTATTGGAAGATTGGAGGCACCGAGTTTGTATGTTCCAGGGTATTTCAACGAGAAGAGAAAGACGAAGATATCGTACAAGTTATGTGGAGTGAAAGATCCAAATGAGAAAGGTAAGTTTCACTATTTCATTCACCATATTCCGAGTTAGAAAAACATCGATGTACTTGCCTGCCATATACCTTCATAAAGTTTCAAGGCAATGAAAATAATTCAAACTATAACATAATGGGCGTGTACACCTTAGTAGAACTTTTAACTCAAACCATGTTTATAATGATCCTTTTATACATAAATAACAATTGACGACATAATTCGATCGAAAAATTAACTGGAATGTTTAATTTTTGGACATAAATAATAGTACCTTCTGAAAACGGACCCTCTTATGACGTAGAAACCTCATCTCGCCATAGTTGAAAGAAAATACCAAACTTCCGACGGAGACTGAGGCAATTGTTTTAGATGTATGACAAACTGACATTTATCATACAGGGCGTGGAAAGAAATTCTGAATTGAGAAAAACCCAATCACGAATCTGCGATTGAAGGTCTATAAAAATAACAAGTTTCCATCGTTCAAGTTTGAACCCCTTGATTGGGTATGAAAGTATTGAAAAGGAATATTCTCAGATATATTATAAACATGAAAAAATGGATACATTTGAATAAATACATTGAGAATTCGCATTCTCTATGTGATGAAATTATTAATTCTTTCTCGGCATATTCAACAGAAAACAACTACTTTCCTGGCTATATGCCACGACGAACATTGAATTATATCAATTGAACATACACGATAGGAATTTGAGCATAAAATGAATATCGTCTGAAATTGAGAATTGACATTCTCTTCCAGAATCGGATGAATACTATGATGAATATAACGATATAAAAAATATATTACTTACCAAATTGGTATGAAAATTGGAATGTATGGGAGAAATATACTAGTATACATACTCTGTTCTTGTTGAGTCGTGAATTTATCAAAAATCATCCGTATCCATGATGTTTGGGATATATGCACATCTCTTTCACATAGGTTAGATGATTTTGATTCGAATAAAATTCATTTCGAGTTTCAAACTCTCCTCAGTAACCTGAAGTCCAGTCATTCCTTCAGCCATTCTTCATTTAATACACAATTTTCACATTTCTATAATAATATAACTAAAACTATAGTGGAACTGACATCTATCTGAGAATGAAAATTTGTTGACTTATCTCCAGTCATGTGGGTGGCAATTGTTTTAGATGTATGACAAACTGACATTTATCATACAGGGCGTGGAAAGAAATTCTGAATTGAGAAAAACCCAATCACGAATCTGTTCAATTGATATAATTCAATGTTCGTCGTGGCATATAGCCAGGAAAGTAGTTGTTTTCTGTTGAATATGCCGAGAAAGAATTAATAATTTCATCACATAGAGAATGCGAATTCTCAATGTATTTATTCAAATGTATCCATTTTTTCATGTTTATAATATATCTGAGAATATTCCTTTTCAATACTTTCATACCCAATCAAGGGGTTCAAACTTGAACGATGGAAACTTGTTATTTTTATAGACCTTCAATCGCAGATTCGTGATTGGGTTTTTCTCAATTCAGAATTTCTTTCCACGCCCTGTATGATAAATGTCAGTTTGTCATACATCTAAAACAATTGCCACCCACATGACTGGAGATAAGTCAACAAATTTTCATTCTCAGATAGATGTCAGTTCCACTATAGTTTTAGTTATATTATTATAGAAATGTGAAAATTGTGTATTAAATGAAGAATGGCTGAAGGAATGACTGGACTTCAGGTTACTGAGGAGAGTTTGAAACTCGAAATGAATTTTATTCGAATCAAAATCATCTAACCTATGTGAAAGAGATGTGCATATATCCCAAACATCATGGATACGGATGATTTTTGATAAATTCACGACTCAACAAGAACAGAGTATGTATACTAGTATATTTCTCCCATACATTCCAATTTTCATACCAATTTGGTAAGTAATATATTTTTTATATCGTTATATTCATCATAGTATTCATCCGATTCTGGAAGAGAATGTCAATTCTCAATTTCAGACGATATTCATTTTATGCTCAAATTCCTATCGTGTATGTTCAATTGATATAATTCAATGTTCGTCGTGGCATATAGCCAGGAAAGTAGTTGTTTTCTGTTGAATATGCCGAGAAAGAATTAATAATTTCATCACATAGAGAATGCGAATTCTCAATGTATTTATTCAAATGTATCCATTTTTTCATGTTTATAATATATCTGAGAATATTCCTTTTCGAGACTGAGGCAACTGATATATTAATTCTTTCAACTGTGATCCCGCGCTAATTCATTCTGTCACAATAAATCATGTATCATTCATCTCTGTCTGGAATAGTCTTGTTTCAGTATTAGTGTTTTGACGTCACATCATCGCCTCGTTTTCAGAGGTCCGAAAAATCGGGGATTTCAATAATTTTTTATAAAACGTAGGGAGCTCACAGCAAGAAACGGTTTGCGGTGGTGAGCTAGTTTGGGTGAGTTCTATCGAATTATGAATTAAATTTTTCTTGTGATATAAGCCCATTATAGATGTTCACTAGTGTCTAAACATCGCACCGCAGCAAGAAATAATACCAGTACTCTTCGAGCGAGCCGTACGGAAAACAAAAACATCATTGAAATAGCGAATCACTATCGGCCATCTCAACAGTAATAAAATTTATATCTGTTGAATATCCAAAAAGAGAGCATGAAAAATCGAAATTCTCTGAAATTGAGAATTGACATCATCTCTCAAATCGAATATGATGTATTATGATATAAGAATATAACTTACCAATATTGGTAATGCAAATTCTCTACTTCAGAAGATTTTCTTTTCAAATTCTTATCGTGTGTGTTCAATAGATGTAATTCGATGTTCGTCGTGGCATGTAGCCAAGAAAGTAGTTGTTTTCTGTTGAATAAACCGAGGAAGAATCAATATTTTCATCACATGGAGAATGCGAATCGAAATCCCGGAACACGTGTCTACGGTTATTTCTTCATGAGGGCAATGTCCAATAATTTCTTCCTTGTCTCTTTACAGTTTCCTCGATATTACTTTCATTTTATTATTTCTTTATATATATATCATTTTTTTGTGTTCATAAATATATTTGAGAATATTCCTTTTCAATACTCTCGCCCAATCAAGGGGTTCAAACTTGAACGATGGAATCTTGTATTTTTATAGACCTCAATCGCAGATTTATGATTAGGTTTTCGCAATTCAGAATTTCACTCCACATCCTGTATGATGAATATCAATTTATCATACATCCAAAAACACATCCAAAACACATTTATAGGTCACCCCGAGTGACCTGTTCGGGATTATTTGCCGCGGTGCGATGTTTCAGCGCTATAATTTGATGTTCGATGGCTCAAAATTCATAATCTTGGATAACACCTCAGTATATCGTAGTGTCACAGCCAGTTGTCGTTGTATCGTTGATAACACATATTACCCTTTGACCTAAACTCAAAACACATGTTTGCACTATTAGCAGAAATATGTGGCAATATGTGGCATATTCATAATGAAAAAAATACTCATGCATTGACCAATTTGGCTATACACAGATCAGTATCTATAATTAATCTTCGGTAGTAGTCCATATTGCTCAAAGTGTAGTGAAATTCTTCAAAGGAAGAAAGGAATGCTCGAGGTCATCTCCACAAATTTTAATGGTGATGTTACACAATCATAAGGGACATGTTTCGGTCTTATAAAAGACCATCTTCAACCAAATTGAACTTATTTGGTTCCAAGGTTTTTTCTCGTTTACATGAGATATTCGTTTTAGAATAGAGGCAGAGACCTATCCCTTGAACCTGAAACGTGTGTGGAGTTCGTACCCAGGGCAGAGCATATAGGTCGTGTTGGTGGATGAATCGACCTGTGTCTCAGTCAGAGCATATATGTCTAGCTTTTCAAATTGAAGGGATCGATGGACATTGATGTTCTTACTCAGACCACGGATGTTACACAGATTTTTCCACGGAGAATGTTCTTCAGAAATCTGTGCTTTCATTCCGATCAATAGCAATATCAGTCAGACGAACTCGAAAAGCCCAGTCACCATATTATTTCTTTGTCAACCTCGAAATATGTCGAACAGCACTTTATCAAAATTCGTTTGTCTATAGAACGGCAAAGTTCTCAAATCCATTGCCCAAGGTTTTTGTAGTTTCTGTACAAATACAATCCATAACGTAGATTTTTTTCTTGATTTCTGATTTCCACTCAAGTAGGCCCATTCATTCGCTTCGAGTAGGTATAGATATCTGAATCTGAAATGAACTGTAATTAGCTTCGAAAAAAATTTGTCGAACAACTCTCTATCTATAACAATATAAATATCAGCAGATGGAGGTGTCTCAACGAGTGAAACTTCATAAGTCTCCAAGATATTTCCAGAATATTTTTGACAACAGTTTTAATTCTGTGGAACCTTATGAGGTAGAGAAGGTAAGTAGGTTACACTGGCAGTCATACCTAGTTCCTATAAGATATATGACTTTTGCATAATCCAGTGATCTCTTACTGGTCCATGTGATGAATTCTGAAAAGTACCTAATTCCCAATCAGCCATCTTGAAGATGTCTTCGAGACATATATTCCAGTCTCTGAGGCGTAATTTTCAATGAACTGAACGTCATTTTTAGGTCTTTTTGGTCCATGTCCATGAATTGATCTTTTACGGAAATATCACATATTTTTCATCGATGTTCACCTGTCTACTAAGTTGGCAACTAGTGCAGCCATGCGAAAATAAAAGGAAAAAAACGACCCCAGCAACCGGTAGACTCAAGCGGTCACCCATTCAAGTAAAAATCGCGCTCGCTATTGTTAATTGACTCTGGTGGTCGGACCATACCTTCTTCTGTCACTCTGTTTGTTCCATTTATCACATATTGCAAGCTTCAACTCAGTTTCACATGTCCTGGTGTTGCAAGTTGAATTTAACCTACTCCCAATTTCCAATAGTTCGATAGATTTGAAATTCGGCAAGTGAATATAATTCCGGTGAAAATTCGTTGTTTTCCCGATGTTTAAATTACATCCTGACTATGTTTTGCTTCTAGCTATGATATAGGTATATAACTTACCCATCATTTGTATTATCAATTTGTGGAATGTGAAAACAATTCGTATTTATGAATCCCTTCTACATTTTCACATATTATGGAATACATCAGACAGGTTGGTGTTATTTGTATCTCGATCATTATATTACTTTGGCACTGGCACATTCCTACATATTCCAGAAGAGCAAACCTGAAATCTGAGTAGATATCATGAGCGAATAATATTTTTATTCGAATTCGTTACAGTCCAAAGGACTAGTTGAGTTTTTATCTAACTTCAATAACTACGAATATTACGAATAGCTGAAAATCAATATTTTCACTGATCTCACTGATTCACCTGTTCACCATAGACAACGAATAAAATGGCCGGAATTTTAATGAATCGACTTTTGACAGTTGACAAGGTTATTTTGCCATAGAAAAATAATAGTATCCTCATTGTATTCTGTATACAGCATGTAAGCTACTTTAAAAGGTATGGTGAAACGAAAGCATTCCACAAATTACATAACAATACTCTGTGATCATAATGTATCTGAACAACCTAGAATCAATACATTACAATATGATCTAATAATATCGATTTCAATATTGATGCAACGTCTCATGAACGTTTCACTTCTTGATATTATGTTGGATACTTCAGAAAGACATTATCGCAATGTTATTTGAACAATATCCCAAAAGTTATATCTGAAAGATATGTTTGTTATGTATCATGTTTAGTGGGTCCCTCTAGGTATAGGTATGCATGTTGTTCTTCGAACATTATAGGGTTTCCCTTTAGTGCGCTCCAAACGATGAAAAAACCATGCAGGGTGTTCTTGAATAGGACTTACATATGGAAGGAGGTTATTTCCTCATATCAGGGCTACAAGTTCTCATGAAGATATGTCCTAATTCTATTCGTTTTCATGGTACAGGCGGGGGTGTTTGAATCGAAAATATTTATCATTATCACTGCGATGGTAATGGTGGTAAGACAATATCAACCGAAATCCATGGCCATTCAAATATACCATAATGATTTTCATCTTGATGGAAAAAATCTCGTTTGGTCAGTCTTAATGTCTTCTCAACTCCCAACTATTTTATTGATTGAACCTCTGTGATAATTCCTTCTGTATTTTTTTCAGGTAAAAAATCATCTAGTAGTTTATTCCTCTTCGGATCCAGCAGAGGAAGTATATTCTCGACTGACTTCGAACTAATTTCAATTATATGGGCAACACACCTCTGTTTTGTAAATATTTTCAACTAGTGTTCATAATTATTGTAAATAGAATTCATGCTCTATTTATTTTCTAATCATTACAATTTCGTTGTGTAAAATCAAAAATATATTTATAATTTAGGTCATTCAGTGTATTTTTTTATGTCCAACTATACATATTGTTCATTTAACATGGATCGGAGGACACCCACCTCTTCCCACGAATTTTCATTTAGCTGTTCAGAGACTCGAGGCCACAATTAAAAAACTCATGAAGGATGAATGTTATTCACAGTATGAGAATGTATTCAATGAGTGGATGTCTGAAGGTATTATTGAGGAAATATCATACGATGAATCTGATATAAAAGGTCATTTTCTACCACACAAACATGTTTTGAAACCTAGTAGTGCTACCACGAAAATAAGACCAGTTTTTGATGCTTCCGCTCACGGAAACGGGTGTCCTCTGAATAGTTGTTTGGAAAAAGGTGCTAACTTGATTGAACATATTCCTTCAATTTTATTCCGTTTCAGAATCAAAAAGGTTGGTGTCATCTCTGATATACGTAAAGCATTCTTGCAGATAGAGTTACAAGAATCGGATCGCAATTTCTTGAAGTTCTTATGGAAAGACAGTGAAGGAAATCTGAAAGTCTATAGGCATTGCCGGGTTGTTTTCGGAGTCACCAGTAGTCCTTTTCTCCTGGGAGCTGTCATTCAACATCACTTGGAGAGAACATTAGAAAGTTCTCGAAGGGGAGATAATACATTCTCTGGTGAGGTGATCGAATAGCTCAAGAGCAGTTTCTACGTTGATGATTGTGTGACGAGTGTCGATAGTGAGATAGAACTGTATCAGTTTATTGAAGAGGCTCGGAAAGTCATGAGTGAAGCTTGTTTTGATCTTAGATGCTGGGAAGTCTTCAGTGGCCTAGCGGAGAGAATGAGGTATCTAGTGTCTTAGGTCTACAATGGAATCGACGAAAGGATAGTTTGTTCATTTGCTCTGATAATTTGAAGAATTTGGAATTCGATGAAGTTACAAAAAGAACATTATTATTTGTTTCTCATAGGATTTTTGACTCTGTAGGATTCACTTGTCCCGTCACTTTATATCCGAAGATATTGATGCAACAAACATGGGAATCCAAGTTATGCTGGGAGGATGAGTTAGATGAGAATATGAAGGTTGATTTTTTGAAATGGGTTGAGAGTCTCTTATTTGAGTGAAATAAAAATTCCCAGATATTTTTCATCATCCTGTACTGGCAGTGCACTTCATGTCAGTGTACATACTTTTTGTGATGCCAGTAAGTTGTCATATGCAGCAGCCTCTTTCTTCAGAATCGAGAGTGAATTGGGTGTAGGGGTGCAACTGATACAAGCTAGGTCTAGGGTTGCCCCAGTGAAAAAGATGACTATACCGCGTCTTGAATTATTAGCTGCTACTATTGGATCTCGTTTGGTTAAATCTATATCGGAATCGTATCCACTTTCCAATGTTGAGTTTTTCTATTGGTCGGACTCTTCGACAGTCTTAGCTTGGATAAAATCTGACGATCAATGGGCTGTTTTTGTTCGAAATAGGGTTGATGAAATTTTGAAACTCACTACAAAGGAACAATGGAGATTCGTTCCAGGTATTATGAATCCTGCTGATTTACCATCTAGAGGGTGTTCCGCGAAGAATTTATTAGAATCTAGATGGTGGGAGGGTCCTGATTGGCTGAAAAGTTCATCTAACCTCTGGCCTAGTAACGTGACCTGCTATGATGATGAGGAAATTGCTAGGGAGAAAAGGAAAACTGTGACGTCTTGTGTAAACCATTCGAGTACTATGGAAATCGATTACTATTTTTCAAGATACAGTAGAGTTATTCGAATGATGAATTGGGTTCGACGTTTCATTTATAATTGTAGGAATCATGGAAAACATCTTTCAGGTGAATTTTCCAGTTTTGAGGTCAGGGAAACGGAGTTTGTGATATTGAAACTGATTCAACGTGAATCCTTTCCGCAAGGAGAACGAGAAAAGTCAATTGTTGGTTTGTGCCGCTATATACATGATTTGGGTATACTGAGGGTGAGGACCAAGTTGACTTATCGTACAGATGATATTGATTTTCGTCATCCAATTCTGCTGCCTGCAAAACACTCTCGTCGTTGATTGATATATTACGCTTAATATATTACGCTTACGCTGGGAAGATGCCCAACCTTATGGGGCAAAACGAGGTCCAAAAAAATCTCACACCTAGATGGCGTACCATAGTTCGAAATCTCACATAGTGGCGGCGATAGTGTCGAACGATGTCGGAGCAATACTTCGTAATTACGAAGAGAATCTATTGGAATGCAGATGGCGTGCGACTTGGAACAATTCAAGGTTGGTAGTTCTACCAACCTTGGAACAATTAAACAATCCATAATCCAGAACGCTTGTATCGAATCCACGATCAATCAGTACGATTCTAACTGATATGGCGGTAAATTCGAATTTGTTAGTGATAGTTGTACTGGATGTGCTTCTAACGAGCGCATCACGGACGTGAGATCATGAAAAAAGTTTATAGAAATCGAATTGGAGTGAATCACAAAATTTAATGTCTCAACAATAAATGCTTCCATTTTTGGCGACTGTGGAATAAACTGGTCAGCGGATATCAATATATAAGCTGCTCATAAATTTGATTGAAATTCACGAACCCGGACCAGTGTTGTCACCTTGTGTGTGTATTTTACCCTAGAACTGAATCTAAATAATGGGTCTGTTTGAGTGGAATTTCATATTTCATTATGTCGAATTACTATATAATTCACTGTCGCAAATCATTTTCTTGTCAGAGCTATGTACAACAATTTTTGACATTTTTATTATTGAAATTACTGATATTTATCACATGAAAAACGTGGAACATTGCGTGACAATTCTACTCCGCTATCAATCCGAAGTATTTTATACTGGTATACAGTGTGTCCCACTTATGCTCACCATGGGTATATCTTTTTAACGGTGAGAGATACGAGGTCGGTTAAATGACACCAAATGTGGAGTTTGTCAAGACCAATTATAATGTGAAAAAATATTTTGATGAAATCTATGCGTTTTTGTTTCATACGCAAAAAACAGATTTTGATCATTTTCTTGTCTCCTCCGTAGCTTCTTTATTTATGAAAATATTCAAATAGGAATTTCACATTCTCATGGCAGTTTTTCAAAGTGATTTCGAAAAAAATATGAAATTTATACCAAGTCTTCTAGAATTTGAGATATCAAGCAGTATCAGCACCAACTTTAGTTTTTCAAATGTTGGTCATAGCTCACTATGACTTAGTTACAAATCACTTTTTTTTTGTCTCACAGATGATATGTCGCAGAAATAGTTTTGTGTTGATAACAACGGAGTTATCGTCATTTATACAAAAACAGAAAAGTATTCGGAAGCCGCCATCTTGAATTTATGAATTTTAACAAAAAAATCATGATCTCCTACCTCAAAAACCCCCACTTACCAATTTTGAATGGAATCGGACAAAATCTTGTCCGCCATCTTGAAGCAGCCATTTTTTTTAATTTCAACAAAAATTCCATAACTCCGATTAACTTGAAATTTGGCAGGTGTTGATAATTTCGGTGACAATACATTATGGAATTTTTGTTGAAATAAAAAAAATGGCTGCTCCAAGATGGCGGACAAGATTTGGTCCGATTCCATTCAAAATTGGTGAGTAAGGGTTTCTGAGGTCGGAGATCATGATTTTCCTGTTAAAATTCATAAATTCAAGATGACGGCTTCCGAATAATTTTTCGTTTTTGTTTAAATGACGATAACTCCGTTGTTATCAACACAAAACTATTACTGCGACATATGATCTGTAATAGAAAAAAAAGTTATTTGTAACTAGGTCATAGTGAGCTATGACCTACATTCGAAAAACTTAAGTTGGTGCTGATATCTCAGATTCTAGAAGAGTTGGTATAAATTTCATATTTTTTTCGAAATCACTTTGAAAAACTGCCATGAGAATGTGAAATTCCTATTTGGATATTTTCATAAATAAAGAAGTTACGGAGGAGACATGAAAATGATCAAAATCTGTTTTTTGCGTATAAAACAAAAACGAATAGATTTTATCAAAATATTTTTTCACATTATACCTAGTTGGCCTTGACAATCTCCACATTTGGTGTCATTTAACCGACCTCGTATCTCTCACCGTTAAAAAGATACCCATGTTGAGCATGGTAAGTGGGACACACTGTATATGATCCGACCTATGTATGGCCGAAACTTGGAGTTCCAATAATTTCCTTTGACTTTTGTGGGGCGGCCGACTCGGTGCGTTTGTCGGCGATAGGGCTGCCAAGCCGTCGTTTGTCGCCCTAACAACACAAGTACATCCTAGGGACTTCCCAGAGACGTCCCTAATTTTATACAAGGACATCCCAGAGATATCCTTTGCCGGGACAGAGTACATACTAGGAACGTCCCAGGGACATCAGCTGGCTGACAAAAAAGCATCCAAGGGATTTCCGTCTGGTACGTCCCTGGGATATCAACCAAGAACGAAGAAAGGATATCCCTAGGAGGTCGCAAGGATATTCCAGGGACATCCCTTCGACAAAAAAAAAGTAGGTCGATCGAGTAGGGTTTGAACCCGGGACCTTTAGCTTATCAGGCACGCACCTTACTCCATTGAATGATATATGCCTTCTGAAGATTTATGTGCCAAACAGATTTTTAAACAGGACTAAACTGCAGAAACCTGAATAAATACAACTTTGTTAGGATTTGAGTATAATTATATTATTATCATTCGTGGATATTTAAAAATGAGGGGCATTATGCATTTACGATTTCTGTTTGCGAAAAATGGTCATTTCTTGAGAAGTTCTGAGACAATTTTCTTTATTTTCATTACAATTATTTACCGGAAAAAAAACAAACATTTTCATAAAAATTCAACTCAATATTTTGATGAAAGTCAATGACTCTGATGTGAATAGATATCGCAGATATTCCAGGGACACGAAAAGGATAACCTATGGATGTACCGGGCCGGATGTCCACTGGACAACCACTGCGGGACATCCCCTGGATTCCCCAATTATGTCCTTGTACCGTGTGACAAAAAGGGTACGTACCTAGAACATCCCTGTGTTGTTAGGGCGGAGATTCTGAGCGTTCCGTAGTCTGTACTCCGTTGTTCTGGAGCGGCAAAATCGATTCTACTCAGAAAAAGTTACTGGTATCACAAATATCAACGCCGATTTCATGATTATTATATATCGTGGCATATGTGGACTGGAAATGTAGCTGTTTTCTGTTGAATTTGTTTTTATCTCTTCAAATATACCAAAAAAGAACTCATATTTTTCAACAACTAGATACTGTAAAAAATGTTTCATAAGCTTTGCAGCTTCAACTCTTGTAATCCAATAAATAAATGAATTCTATATATTATGTTCCAATAGTTATGACTCACTCTGTATATTATGCCTATATAGATGATGACGTATTTTATTTCATTTTTATAGTGAATCATTAACAATCAAAGATTCAAAGATATCTGACTATTTATTTTCTATCTACTGATGAGACTCTAAGAAATTATTATCACATTCAGATTAATTATATTATCAATATTTTGTGATGTCTTATTAATACAAAACTTTAATATGGATACAAATTGAGTGAAAAAAATATTCAACAAAAAGGCGTGAGATGTTTTTCCATATATACATATATATTGGTCTAGGCAAAGTATGACAAGTTATTCACAAGGGAATTTAAAAAACGCCACGGAGTAGGAACCCAACTGAGTGAGAGATCATAATATGTTCTTCTCTCTTCCGCAAGGAACCGAGGGAAAAATCAATACTCGCAACCCGTTGTTATTGTTGCGGATTGCGAATTCCCCATATACGTCCATGGGATTCACCGACCGTAGCAAACATTTTTTATCGGAACCGGTCGGGCGCGTCGGGTCTCATCGTAGAAGACAAGGATAAACAAAAATTTCTGGAGCGATAGCACGCGGTAAGATGGGATCTGTAATTCTGTACAAAATTGTAGTAATCTGTACAATTAGTTCAGACATGTTATGTGTGCCTAGTGGAGTCGCTACCTCACAGTGGCAAAACGATAGACGAGGGGATGAGCGGGGCATCGACTCGCGAATAACACAGGTTGGGCATCTTCCCAGCGTAAGCGTAATATATCAATCAAAGCTCTCGTAGACAAGCTCATGAGGGAAGAACACGAAAAAGCTTGTCATGTAGGTGTACAAGGTTTGTTGAGTCTCATAAGAGAAAGATTTTGGATTCTAGGTGGTCGAAGAACAATTCGATCTATGGTTTCAAAATGTGTTCGTTGCAAAAGGTACGCAGTTAGTAGTCTAAAGTCTTCTCCAATTGGCCTTCCTCAAAATCGTGTGAGAGATGCTGCAGCATTTGAAGTTGTGGGGATCGACCTTGCTGGTCCGTTATTTCTCAAAAGGCAACAGAAAGTATGGATAGCACTGTTCACATGTGGGATGTATAGAGCAGTGCATTTAGAGATATTGTCATTGTCGAAATTTTTATACAGGGTTTTCGTCGATTCATTGCCAGAAGGGGTCGACCTGCAGTTGTCTATAGCGATAATGGCTCGAATTTCAAAGGAACTGATAATGCTTTCAGGAAATTAGATTGGAATCAGATAGCTCAATATAGCACTGCAGAGAGGATTGACTGGAAATTCAATCCGCCAACCGCTGCCTGGTGGGGTGGTTGGTGGGAGCGGTTGATTCGTTTGTTGAAGCAATTGTTACGTCGAGTTTTGGGAAGAGCATGTCTGAATTATGAGCAGTTGTCAACGGTTTTGTGTGACTGTAAGGCAGTAATGAATAATAGACCGATATCGTATGTCTCTGATTCATCGGAGACAATAACTCCTTTGACACCGGCATTGTTTATTCAAGATATTAAAGAAGTTGGAGTTCCTGATTGTGACGTTGTTGACTATGAAAGTTTGAATAGACGAATACAATATAAAAAAAAGTTGTCCGATCATCTCAAGAAAAGATTTCGCCTAGAGTATTTGGGTGAACTTAGGCACAGAAATTGTGGGAATTCATCAGGAAGACAACTTGATGTTGGGGAGATTGTGCTCATAGGCAATGGTGATTCCAAACGAATGGATTGGCCATTAGCTCGAGTTCTATGGGTATTTCCTGGTAAGGATGGTTGTATTAGGGTTGCTCGTCTTCGTACTCATGCCGGGGAATTATTGAGACCCATTCAGAAAAATTTTCTACTCAAGCTGGGTAAAGAGAACGTTGATATTGCATCACGTGCTGGTAGTTCTAACCAGTCGAATAGTCCATTGAAAATATCAGCTGATAGTACTCAGAATAAAACTGAAATTGATAATAAACACGATACTTCTCAAAACAAGAAGATTGTGAAAACAAGAAGTGGTCGTGTGGTTAAAACACCATTAAAATATCTGGATTGAAAATGCATTATTAATCGTTGATGAAGTGTTTATTTTATTGCAATTCTATGTTTTGTGTATCATTTTATGTTTGGAATCGCAAGGTGGGAGTAATGTTCAAATCATAGTAATCATTTAGTAGAATGTTGTTTTTATATGTGATGTAACTATTTGAAACAGTTGATGAAATCATTAGATTTTTGACTTTGATGACTTGTCATATATAAAAATATTTCTCAGATATTTCGTTACTGTTTATTGTGAAAAATAAAGGATCTCTTCTTGTGAAAGTGTTAGTCAGTGATTTTTCTAAAGCGATTGATTAAAAAGAACATGTTTCTAGCATTATTAGCTTGTAGGACTAGTCCTTTGGAGCATGGATTTGCACCTAGTGAATTTCTTATGAACAGAAATAAGTTGCGTTCGACGCTCCCAATTTTGCCAAGCAAACTAAATGAATCACTGAATTCTCAGTCAGAATAATATCTGCAAAAAGAAGCACAATTGAAAGATAAGCTGGAAAGTAATTACAACAAACGCCATAATGCTAAAGATATGGACACCCTAACTGTGGGTGATTCAGTGTGGGTGGTAGATATTCGAAAATATGGCAGTCATTGAAATTTGCGAGGAACCGCGTCCATATGTCGTTGAGACAGATTTCGGGCAATATCGTCGTAATCGTTGGCATTTGATTTATGCATTTTTCAAACACCCGGACTGAAACACCCGAGGAAATACCACTAATATGTCCAGACGAAAATTTAGTTAAGGGCTTACCTTCCATGTCACAAAATCGCGATCGAGTGTCACGATTCTCGTCATAGTGTCACGCGAGAGAGTAGTGAAGTGTCGTCTGCAGCTGAAGATTCTCAGGATTTCTTTCATGGTGAGACGGAAGAAATATTGAATAGTAAAAAGCTAGCTTATAAGCCGGAATTAAATACTCCCGGAATTAAATACTCCCGGAATTGTAACCCCCAATAGGCCAAAGCGGGAAGATGTGCTATCAGGCTGATAACTAGACAACCAGTCTTGCACGCATGCATTCTCACCAGCGCTTCCGATAATGAGGGGGTAGGGGAGTATGCAACGGGAGAGCTTAGCCTGAGGGAGCGCGATAATTGTGTACTCGTTGTTTGGTAAATAAATACATCCTTGGAGACTACTTATATGGTATTTTTTGAGTAGATAATACTCGAGATAATACTACAATCTCTAGGTATACTTAGTCAATAATTGTTTCATAGATTTTAGAATTATATAGGATAACTAAGTATTTGTATTTCAGATAAGTTCAATACAATTGAAGAATTGAAAAACGAGAAAACATTTTGAAAAATGCCTACGAAAAAATTATCAGGCTCGCAATTTAAAAAAATTCGGGATCAGAAATTGATTGAACAAAAACAGTGCAGTACATCTATGGAAAGATATTTGAAGCAGTCACACCTGAATATCGCTGATGACAGTTTCACAACAAGTTCTCCAATGACTTGTTCTGTAGTTCTTGACGAGAAGATGGAAGATGATGAATGCATAGAGAAATTTGAATCTGAATCTGAAATCAAAATTATAGAAAGTGACTCAAAATCTTTGGATCCCACTAAAACAGATTTTTCTACTGACGTAGATCTAGCATATCAATCAGGACACTGATTTGAAAATTTTTGTCCGACATGGGCCTGAGCAAGGAAATGATCCAGATTTTATATATCCTACAACTGAAAACCGACGATTTGACAAAAAATGGTTCACGAAAAATGTAACTATGAAGAACAAGTTAGTAAAAATTGGTTGATATATTGCAGAAGAACTCACTCTCTGTACTGTTTTCCTTTCATTTTGTTCGGTCAAAGAGAGAGCGCCTTTGAGAAAAATGGTTTTTCTCATTGAAAGCACCTGAATTCCACGAATTCCGAGACATGAAGGTTTTTTAGAACATAAAAAGAATTAAGTGAAATGGAAGACATTCGAAAGATATTTGGATGTTGGCGGTTTCATTGATGATGAATTAGAAAAGGAAATAGAATCAGAAACAAATAATTGTCACACCTGGTATACCAAAGGAACCATTCAATCAATTTATTAAGAAATATCCATAAGAAAATAAAAGTCCTCAGTAGATAATATCCAAAGTCATTCACATAACATATGTAATTCAAACCCGGTTCAAATTTCACAGACAGGAACCTAGTAAGCTTTTCCGGCAGAATTCATCGGACTTGAAAGTTCACCTATGAGGTAATGAACTCGATAGGTACGATTATTGCTGATTCTGCTAACTCGGCAAGTATCGCCTATAAAACAATTGAAGTATAGATTTTCCGGGACAATCAGACAATCAGACAATCAGACAATCAGACTTGGTACGACGTGGATTACGAGTAGGTACGTTTTTTTTGTAACCACGCTAGTGAGTGAGTAGACGTCAACGCCATGACACACATCTCCTCCCCTGCCGGAGCAGCGATTGTTGTATGGACAATGTAAGTACATTTTTGAATCAAAAAACTGTTTCATTACCTTGTACAGCCCCTGTAATTGTCTCCAACCACGTTGTTAGTTAGATCCAGAGATGTAGGATTTCACTAGAAGGTGTAGCCATAGGGTCACTTTAATATAGTCACTTCACTTAACTTTTTTTGTCTCACTTAACCTTTTTATGTTGCTCACTTGTTCACTGTTTTTTTTATCGTTCAATAAAACTTAAATTTATGTTAAACAAAACATGCACTCTTTCCTTGCCACAATCGAGTTACGAGAGTGTGGTAGCACGTGGTAGTTAGGACACCCTCTTGCTGCCAAGCATAACCCCCTAAGATCACGCAGCCGGGGAGGAAGGCCCCAGTGGTCGTGACATATCCTGAAGGTGATATTAGATGCAATAATGCATTGTGTTAAAAACAACGATGCGTTGAGGGGGGATCAACTATAATAGGAAACCCTAATTGCGGAAGATTTTTGAATACGATAACTTTGATTAGCCATTATGACAAAATCATTGCACAGCACTTCGAATCACACAACAAAAATCAAGTGACTTATTTTTCTCCAGCCATCCACTGCACATAGTTTGAATCTTGTTTTGGCTTGAATGCTGCCAAGGTCGACTCCGAAACGGAATCATTTTTTGGTCATGTTCAGAGACTAGTCAATTTCTTTGCAAGATCAACTTCCAGATGGGAAGCACTTACTACCAAATTGAAGATTTCTTTGATAAGTTCGAGTGATACAAGATGGTCGTCGAAAGCAAATGCCGTACACGCACTCAAAACGCAGTTCAAGTAGGTGCTAGATGTACTAGACCAGATGGAATTCGATAAAAAATTCAATCTAGAAACCGTTTCCGATGTGAAATCTTTGCTGAAAACTCTCAAATCCTTTCAATCCATCAATATTCCGATTTTGTGGGATACACTATTGACAAAAATTAATAAAGTTCAATGTGCTGCTACAAGCTAAACAACTCGATGTGAGTAGAGGAGCGAAAATGATAGAGGGTTTGACAAATGGAATGGCTGATTTCAGGAATAAATCCTTCGATCAGGTACTAAATGAAGCAAAATCAATTTGTGCAGAGTTGAATATAGATCCAACTCCTCCTGAGAAAAGAAAAAGACGTGTGAAGAGAATGTCTGGTGAGCTTTGTGTCGATGGCTCTGGCGATATAGATGAAAACTCGTTGCATATTTGATAACATGATAACACAGTTCACATCTCGATTTGCTAACCTGAAAGAAGTAAGTGATGATTTTGAGTTTTTGAACGGCCAATTCATCTCGCAAGCCACCCTAGAAGACATAAAGAAAAATGCTGCAGATTTAGTTCAGAAGTATGAAGATAACCTCGATGCTTCTGAATTCATTGATGAAATTGAGAGTTTTAAATTTCAAGCATCAGATCTTGTGCACAATTTTGCCGAGTTAGATCACATTCAAACTCTTCAAATCATTCATGAAAATGAATTAGAGAAAATATATCCGAATATCGATATAGCTTTACGAATATTTTTCTCTGTTCCTGTTACTAGTGCTTCTTGTGAAAGATCATTTAGTAAACTAAAACTAGTGAACAGTTTTTTGAGGTCTTCAATAGGCCAGGAAAGATTGACCGATATGGCTATACTTAGCATTGAGAAAGAAACAGCAGCTTCAGTAGATTTTGAAGATGAAATAAATGTTTTGTTTTAGCTAAAGCAAGAAAAGTACATTTTTGATCATTATTTACCTATCCAATTACAATGAAAATGGTTCCTGCATTTTTATGATTTTTATTTTGTGAGATGCGTAGCTATATAATTTATTGTGATACTTATTGATTTTTGTTTATGTTGTGAGAATATTTATTTATTTATTTATATTATTTTTTGTTACGAAACATAATTCCTGAGATTTTTGATAGCCTAGCTGAAGTATCTACTATCATGGAAATGGTACCTACCTGTATTTTTTGTAAATAGTTTTATTATTGATTGAGTACCTATATAATATATAGGTACTTAGGATATTCATTCATGTTTTATATTCATTTATGCTTTTTTTTTTTGAGAGTTTTCAACTTTTGATTTTTGTTCATGTTGTGAGAATATTGATTCATTTCATTCACTTACTGTCACATATTTCTATGGACTTCTACCAAATAATGAACAAATTCCTGTATTTTCAGTTCCTGTTTTGAAAAAAAGAATAAATAATTATTCGAATTTCTCCCTTACTGTTGTTATATATAGAGGGCGCAAATTCACCCTAGTTACGGCTCTGTAGAATGAACTATTGAAAATCATGGGAATTCAAAAACAACAAACCACAGGATATCACCCTCAATGTAATGGAAATTGTGAGAGGTTGAATTCGAAAATTGCTGCTATCTTGAGTCTATTTACTTCAACTAGTCAGGACGTCTGGGATAGGTACTACTTATATGTCCCACATGCATAGTTTTCGATGAATACAACCCCGCAAAGCACAATAGGATTAAGCCCATTCTTCCAGTCAACGCACTGACTGAGGCAAATTTGTTGAGTCACGTAGCTAATGAAAACATTATCGTAGTTCGAGACAGGGCCTTAGCTATTAGGAGTTTAGCAGTTGAAAATATTGAAAAGAGGCAAAAAATCGACAAGAGCAGATATGATGAAAACCATCGTCACATTGAATATAACTTGGGGGACAAATTTAAGGTATTCACTCCATTGAGAAAAGTAGGGCGAAGTGAGAAGTTGCTATTGAAATATCATATGGACCCTATGAAATTTTAGGAAAGCTGGCTCCTGTGAACTACAAAGTTGAAATGGAGACAGGCATGAATAATAAAACAGATGTTATCCACGTAAGTCGAATTTTGAGGTACAATGACCCATGGACGCCAGCAGTATCAGCAACGTGATAATCATTTAGGTATCATTAATCTTAATATGCATCATACCATTCAATTCTTTTTTTTTATGTTTTAGAATGAGGTTCACATAAGTATGAAGAAGTACGATGAAACATGACAATAACAATTCACCAGAGAAAAAATTTTACGAATCACGTGTCCAAGGAAGAAGAATTCCTAACAGCACACAACGTTCTAGGGACGTCCCTATTTGGTACAATTCCAAGTCCGAATGTCCCGGACCAAAAATAAGTGTCTTTGGGACGTCCCATCCCGTACATCTTATGCAATGTCCGACCAAGGACGTCCACGGAATGTCCCAGCAGGTCCATCATTTCAACTGTCCTAGAAATAGCATCTCTTAGACGTCCCACGTGGTACGTATTGTAGAATGTCCATGGAAGGACGTCCTTGGCATGTCCCTGATGGGATATGATTTTAAATGTTCCTTTTGGGACATCCATCAGATGTCACGAGTAATACATATTCTGGCCTGTCTTCAGATCTTATATAATGTCCCTTCTAGACAACCATGAAATGTCCCTGATGGTACATTCCTTCAAATATCTCTGCACAGACGCATTCAATACTTCCAGGATCGTATAACAAATGTTCCTTAGGGACATCCTTCAAATGTCCCTTAAGGATATCCGTCGGATGTCCCAATTGGTACATGAATTGTACTCTTCCAATGTCCTAGAAATAACGTCCTACGGACGTCCCAGTCGGTACTTTTAATATGTTGTCCCTGCAAGGACGTTAACTTACACCTCGCCGACGAATGATTGCTCGTAGGCTATGAATGTCAATGTCCTTCACGTGAGTTCATTAGACATCCTTGGGAAACTTTTTCAGGATCTATTGGGGACCTTGTAGGGACCATCAACTCAACTGGATGTCCATCAGTTATGCAAGATCTGGTCCAAGAGGGACCCAGAAAAATTCAAATTCAAGCGTTGCTGATAGGTTGTCCTACGGATGTCCTCCATAGTGCTTGATAAGGAATACTGTAGGATTTAGGTATTCGATAGTTGTCCCAGGGACATCCCTCAAGAACGTCCCTAGTTGGTCTTCAAGTGGGACATTTGTGCGTCCCACAAACGTGGACGTCCACGGTACCAAATTCGAACGTCCTATGGACGTCCTGAATATCCGTCCCGACAGGACATCCTAAGGATATCCATGGGACATAATTGTGTTATTAGGGATATGTTTATACAAAAGGGCAAGAACATCTAAGGATACAGGGTGTTTCATAATTGAATGCTGATCCTAAAGGGTGATAATCCTTGGATGATTTTAAGAAAAATTCTTCATGTGAACATAGGTCCGTAACAGCTTCGTTTCTGAGATACAGGATGTTGAAATTTAACAAAAAAATCAGTTATTCCCCAATATCTCTGAAACCGCTCTGGCTTTTTTCTTCATTACAAATACTCAAAAATAGTTACCATAAAATTATAAAAATATTGCTCAGATCTTTTGGTTACCACAATTGTGAAATTATGATTAAGAGTAAAAATCGAATAGGGACAAGCAAATGAATGCATTTTATTTTCTAACTCAAAACCCGTTCGCCGAACGAAAAGAAGACAAGAGACCATTTTTATGAGAAGATAGTGGATAATTACAAAAATAATATTCATTTGGAAAAAAGACAATGGCGTATCATTATTTTGATGAAAAATATGACAGGGTATGTTAACAGGGACGCCACTGATGGAAATTAAGAAATCCTTCATTATGGAATAGTACTTTTCCTAACAAGTGCGGAAAGTGATTCTTTCCCGCACGTGACTGCCGTTGACACGAACGACGCGAAGCGGAGTTCGGGCAAGCAGTCGAGTGCGGGAAAGAAACTTTCCGCATGAGTTAGGAACAATATTTTTTCTACAAGCGTAGGAAATTAATTGAATCGTTCAATTAATAATTATTCAAGCAAATAGGAACAACTAACAAGAGATATATATATTCTCTATCTATTAATTATTAGTAATAGCTATTGTGAACTTACAGTTTGACGCATTATGTTGGTTCATTGCATTGGTCTCTAGGTTCCAGACACTTCTATGAAATGAGCCAAAAATACCTATTCTTCATTCGGTTTTTTCATTTCTTTATTGTTGCACCATTCAATTAAACGCGTGTATAGCTTCTCATACCTTTCTTAAGACTTCGTTGGTGATAACGCATCTGTATCAAATCCCTATAGCTAGAAGTTTTTGATCACATTGTGGCATTTCCACTGAATCGAAAATGACAGTAACGCTGTGTCTGTCACTTCGACAATTTCAAACTTATTTGAGGTTTAATTGGCATGACAAATTGACGTTTCCTGTCAGATCAATCCAAATCTATAGGGGGATTTCTATAATAATCAATTTTTATATCTCGATATTTCTTAATTTTTACAATAAATAGTGCAATTTGATGGATGATTCTGAACATACATACTTAATACTGCAACAAACAAACTTAAACTTTTAAATTCCATCACCAACCACTTATATTACTAGTGATTTCATCATATCTTTGTTTTCCCGCACTAGTGTGGACAGTGGAATAAGGTACTCATTCAAAGATTGAATAGAATAAGTACTTAGATTAGATTGATTTATACACAAAATTTTGAAAATACCAAATGTATCAGGTCTAACAAGGAAATATTATTAGATCTCAATTAAAAAAATTAAAAGTGTAGTGGATGAAATAGTCTTTTATTAGTATAATATGTCAGAAAGGTCTTTTGAATTCGAATATTATATTTTAGAAATATTAATGCAAATAACCAGTATTCATAATTTAATTCGACCCCCAAACGACGATTATAATTCGAAGATGTATTGCGATGTAATTTTTTTTTTCAAATCTGTCAAACGTTTGTTTACAAGAATTGTTTTATAGGATTGTCAAATCAGATTAGGGACACAAATATCTAATGTGAAGGCTGAGACATCTAAGGCAAGTACCTCACTATGAAAATGTCCATTCCACCAGTTGAGATGACGTGAGCCCCAATTCACGACGATAAGTCCGTTCTATCAGTTGGGAAGAAGTTAGCCAGTGTGAGTGCACAGCCCCTCGAGAAACAATTGAGTGAAAGCGAGCATCGAACAGCCCTCCCTGAATACCCAAATAGTCAAAAAAGCTAGTTGCTATCCAGGCACATATATAAGGTTGAAGCGGATTCCAGATATGATTAATCAAGTCGAGTTGACGCCCAATGGACTCATCATTGTAGAAAATAAATGATGCGAATCAGGTAGAGGGTTCAATAAGATACAAGTTGGAGCAGTCAAAAGAGGTCAGATGTTCAGAAACGAGGGACTAGAAATAGTGATCGTACCGTTTCACGATATGTCAATATGCCAATATGTTTCAGCTTGGTTTCGACTTTTTAGTTGTAATTGTAATCGATTAGGGTAATAGGTTTTTACTTTTTTCAATTATGTTAATTTTTTTATCGCTGGAGACGAGCGATTTGCGAGGAAGGGGTAATTACGACTTGTCATATATGCTGTCATTGTGACTAGATTTTAATTAGAATTGAAAAGAGCTGCTTTCATATTGTGACATATATACAGTGAGGACCAAAAGTCCGTCGCCCCCCCCCCTGTAACTTCTTTATTCTACATATTACAAGAAAATGTTAAATACATAAGTTGTAGGGTTTCATTCGATCTCTTTAATGGTTTAAGTTTCATTGATACAGAGTGTCTCTAAAAAGCACGGTGACTTAGAAGTTAATTTTTTCAAATGGGACACCCTGTATTTCATTGCATTATTGCATTCTACGTTGAATTCTGAACAAGTTTGATAAATGGTTTTCTATCAAAAAAGTTAATAGTTTTGGACTTATGAACACTTGTAAATAATTATTTCGACTACTTTTGCGCCAGTTCAATGAAAAAATCGTAACAAATGGATCACAATGTATTCCACTTTCCTATCCTAACTTTTTGAAAGCTATCCAATGTTGCAAACTGCTGATGGCACCATGTGTAACTTACCTCGTCTACCATTTTACAATTGTTAATGTATTCCTGAACTGGTGCAAAATTAGTGGAAATAATTATTTACAAGTGTTCATAAGTCCAAAACTATCAACTTTTTTGATAGAAAACCATTTATCAAACTTTTTCAGAATTCAACGTAGAATGTAATAATGCAATGAAATACAGGAAGTCCCATTTAAAAAAATTAACTTCTAAGTCACCGTGCTTTTTAGAGACACTCTGTATGAATGAAACTTAAACCATCGAAGAGATCGAATGAAACCCTACAACTTATGTATTTAACATTTTCTTGTAATATGTAGAATAAAGAAGTTACAGGGGGGGCGACGGACTTTTGGTCCTCACTGTATAGGTCCACATTCCGGTTTCACAGAACTATAATGATTAAAATAAATTGCTAGTGATGAAGAAAATTAATATACACCTTGGTAGTGAAGAATATCATCATTATCATCTGGGGTAAAACTAATATTTTTTACTACCCCCGTGTGTAAATAACTATTTAGTAAACTACCATGAACGGCGGAAAAATCGACGAATCTTGAACACTGTGAAAGTTAAGTTGACATGAATTAGATTGGCTAATCTCAGAATTAGAAGGCCAATGAAACCATGCAACAAAAATTGTAGGTTTCTATTGAAAATTAGAAAGTTGGTGCCAACTTTTAGAACACCCTGTATAGCTAGAGGTCTTAACATATTTCTGGTAGTTTGAAAATGATAAGTTATAACAGTAGCATACCAACTTTAAAGTTTTTATTTCAACTGCAAGTAGGAAAACTTCTAATTTGTAGCCTATGTAAATCACAGTGTATTATTCCCACTAAATAACCCACCGTGTATCGTGTATTATTCCCACTAAATAACCCAGTATGTGTATGAATTAGAAATATTAGGATCTATAAAAATTTGTGAAAAAATACAGTGTCCTATTCAAATTAAACGAATTGAGTCTATTTCTCATCTAACCAGAAGTTCATTATCAACAAAAACAATCACATCTGATGCATCTTGTGTCAACTGCAAAGTGTAATGAATTTTGTCCTTTTCATTTCACAAAGATATTCACTTGGTTCCATACTTTATCCCATGCTTTATATCAACCCTGTATACTTATAACTGTGAAGAGAATTTTCAGCATTATTCAATGGTATAAAATAGTACATTGTTTAGGATCAAATGTGACACTTTGTTTGACAAGGATATTTGTGTTTGCGAGGTGGAGTGTCTGTGAAGGGGAGCATGCTAATTTTGCAAGTGAAACAGAGTCACTTTTGATCCAAATGAAACATGTTATTCTTTTTGCAATTGAAATAATTGATATCTAATTAATAAAATTTAGGTGAAAATACCACAATTTTGAGTCACTTGAGCATGTCAGTGTCAAAGCAGCAATCATATCAGCTGTCATTGGACACATTTTTAGTTCCTAGGAGTTAAACTTCAACTTTAGTTCCTAGACACTAAAAGGTTGCCAGGAAATAACATACATGCTAATCATGTTATTGTGTCAGAAAGAGAAATTTACACTTTGAGAACTAATTTTGGAATAAAAATTGAGGACTTTTGAGTAGATGGCAGAAAAACGGAGTTTGTGACCCACAATAAAAACAAAATGTGTAAAGCTTATCTAAAAAAAAAGAACTGGAATATTTCAAATGATGTGACAAATTTTTCAAACAAAAAGTATATTGTTCTTCAATGTGTTGACTTGAGAACATGCAGAAATTACAGAAATTATACTTAATCTACATTACAAGGCTTCTTATTTAATCTGTCCTTCCGTTGGTGCTCAAGTCTACATGCCTTTGTCCAACTCTCCTCATCAAGATTGGGTTTCCCTTGTGAAATAGCAACTAACCTTGATAATACAAGCATGCTGTGAAGATCATCAGCTGAGACAGCTCCTTGTTGTCTCATGTTCACAAACTCATTTGTAACCAACTCCTCAACCTTATCAGTAAGTTCATATTGTGTTAGCCTAGCCAATGTAAGGTATCTTCTAATACCATCCAGAATATCAGGTTTCAGAAATTGCTCTGCTGCTTCAAAGATTTCCTTGATTGTATTTGCACAAAACAGGTCTGGTTCTAGTACAACATGGACATCAGAAGAGAGCATGGATTTACCTTCAGAAAATATCAAAAAAGGAATGTCACAATCAAACTCTAGGGGATAATAATTGAAATCATATGCTACTTTTTGGTTTTTGATAGCCTCAATTATGGTTTTCACATTATTTATTCCAGCAGTGTTGAGTTTCCCAGGATTCAGCTTTGTTTCATCCAAAACCAAGTGAGTATTATTACTCAACTGAAGTATGCCAGAAGTCAAACTATTACTTTCATTGTTCTTTTTTGGTACAAATTTCAGCTCATTCAAATTATCTAATGTCAATGGAAGGTAATAACTTTTTGGGACAAACCTCTCTATAAATTTGTATAATTCACTCACATAGTCTAGATCTAATTTTGGTATGTTAGATATGTTCAAAGAGAACTTCCCTAGTGGCAAATAGTTTGGACGCATATAGATCTCTGATATTAGGTGAAAAATCATATACTCTGCTGCTAGATCATCTCCTAGGAGCAGTTGAGTGAGGATTAAAAGTAAATCCTTATAGACCAAATTGAATTCTGTGAGATTCATTTCATCTTTGTTCAGGATCAATGGATTGTTATGACAATTTTTTTCAAAACTGACACAGTGTATTCTTGGAACTAAGGAAGAAGGGGGGCATAGAGTTTGGAATTCCATCTCATTTTCTTCATTTTCTGGATCACCAATTGTCAAGGGGCCCACAGCTAAAAATCCCACAAATTCACAGACATCATTCAGTTTCAGGTTTTCTTGATTCTTGTACACTTTCAAATGGAATATCTGCCCAGTTTCTTCAGGTAAAGGAAAGCAAGATTTGAAATGTTCAATTAAATTTGTAGATTTATTGTCTATCTTGCTACTATTTCCTGCAATCACATTCTCATTGCAGTTGATTTTCTTATTACATTTCTCATTTATTGTAGAATGTTGTCCACTTTCAGTTTCCATAGATTCTTCAAGAGTGCGTTTTTTTGGGCAACTTCCACTGGATGGACACATTTTTACATTCTCATTTGCTTTTGTAATTTGGGACCAACTGTTTACACCAGGCACAGAAATTACTACATAAGTTTGTCTTTCGGCGATATGTTTGGAGGAACTGTGGAAATGTATGTATTCATTTTCCTTAGTTTCAACTTCATCACAGTACCTGCTGCTTCCATGATGTTTCTCATTAGATTGCTCATTCACAATATCAAACTTGTCCAGATATAATTCTGGACTATGCATATCTTGAATCATACCCTGGAATCTCACCAAAGTTGAGTTTTTGAAGTTTTGCACATCCTCAATGTTCAGTAGTGGTATTTGGTTTCGTATACTCGGGTTTTTCAAGAGTTCCAAGAAATATTCTTCTCGTTTTATCCACTCTTCTGGTGTAATTTTCGAAATATCCGAATCCATTTTTCAACAGATTGTAGTAGAAGGAAAAAGACAAAAGTTGATGTAGAAAATCTCGGAATTTTTAATATTTGATTATTTCAATTTTTTGACAATTTGACAGTTCTTTTGGCGCGACTCTGCATTTCTTCTTTTTATTCTTCTGAGATTTTCTACCTCTTCTTTTTTGTTTTTTTCAGGTGGAATTGTCTCCAACTCATTTCTGAGATTATTATAGTAATTTCATTCGGGAATGGAAATGAAAATGCATGAAAACAATATTGGAACAACACAAATGAAACTTGCGCTAATTGGATTTACAGTTGATATAGGTAACAGTAACTTGCAAATACAGAGTTTTGTTGGATTGGATTTTTTGTTTAAAATTCAGGAATAAAGGGTTTGCGATAGTTACATAACCAATTTGATAGGACTGGTGGCGCTGGGGTGATATTCCAATCCAAATACAGTAATTCCAAATGGTCCAAAAACAGAGTGGCGACAACAACAATTAATAGTGTTGCACCAAAGAATAGTAGGTTCCTCTTTGGTTGCACTTTTTAATTGGTCAGACATATCAGACCTCAACATGAGGGTAAATCCGCCTGCCTTGTTGTCTCCTTTTAGTTCTACGCATTCTATTTATGGAACTCTATACGTCGGGACCATGGACTATTAATCCGTCTTTTCAGACTGAGAGCTGGGGTCGGTTTACATACACCTTGAACCACACGATCCTCACATTGGGGTTGGCCATACAAACATATTCACGAGACGGTAACTGTGCCGGAGCAAATCTTGCCGAAAGTATTTATTTATTATCAATTAATAACCAGAGGCGCGTTTTCTTCAATGTCCACCATTTTCTCCAGGACATATAAAAAGATCACCAGATGTGCATTTCAATGAGTACGACTAGAATAACACACTGTACCTAGGGATTGCAATCCGGAAAACCGGTTCCGGTAATCCGGCGGATCCGGTATCAATATACACTTACCGGATCTGGTACAATCTACCGGATCCGGTGACCGGATCCGGTGATTGTATATTTTGGCAAAATAACCGCGCTGTTGTATGAGTTGATACTTAAAACGCATGGTGTGGCGTCATTTGTCGCTGAGCCGCACCAAGATAATAAACTCTAACTGTGGAAGAAATAGCAGAGAAGAACTTAGATTCACAATCACAGAAAGAATTGATATTACATGAAGAATCATAGTCACAGATCCATCAAGAAGTAGCGTCTTATACCATACAAACTCAGAAAAAGAAGGATTTTGATAAAATACTATATAAAAAAGGAAATTACTGCATCTGAAAGTGAAGGAGTTCGAGGAGAATACTTGTAGCCGCTGACAATTATGCCGACAAGTGTAGTAGCTGAGAGAGCCTTCTCGGCCGCAGGCTACATTTGTAGCTCTATTAGAAATAGACTGGTAGATGAAACAAATTAACACAGTTTGTTTCTTGAGATCGTTCTTCCAAACCAAAAAGAGTTAGAATATTATGGAGACTGGTGATTGTTTCATTATTTCGATTCGAGAATTTATTCGTTTTGTTTTTTGATTTGTGATTTTATTTGCTTTGTTTCCTGATTTGTGATTTTATTTGTTTTTAAGTCAGACGAAAGTTGATTTCGTAAAATAATCTTTATTTTTTACACTCCATTAATGGTCCATGTTGGAATGAAAAAGGAAAGATTGAGTTATCTTGGTTAGATCAGTCCGGCTGGATTTGACTGGATCCGGCCGGATTGATGGAAATCCGGAAATACGAATACGAATAATTACAAACTCTGAAATATTTTAGATGAAGCAGCTAGAGGCATGCATTTCCGCGTTGATGCAGATCATCAGTACATTGTTACCCAGTCAAATGAAATACACAAAAAAATAAGCACAATAATGTTCGTGTATCATTTCAATAGAACTCTTCGTTAGAGAGCAGCAATCAAAATGATTACCTTTACGACGATTATTATGAAAAAACCCCCTCTCGATGTTATCTCAAAAAAAATATACACAATGGAGATGTCAGATGTCCGATCCTCGTATTCATATTGTAGTCGTATCAGCGAGACTGCAGGCCCCTCTTCCCCACTGGGCACACTGGGCACGTGCCCAGGGCCCCGCTAGGATTGGGGCCCCCTAGTCCCGATAGCTACTCTACTCTCGCCTGAAAATCAGGCTTACCGAATGCAACAATAAATTTCAATATAATTTTTCATTTCCATTGCCTTTCGCAATAATAATTTACTTGAAAAAAAGTGAAAAAAAAATAGAAGTGGACCTCCGTAGGTTTTAACTAATAAAGACAATAAAAAACTCCACAGATTTACGGAACATTCCTTTGGCTGGCAAAACTGCCCGACTCGACGATCTGGAAGCCTTCATCTAAAACAGCGATTAAGTTCGTATAAGAACATTAGTCAACGTTTTGGTTTATTTTTTCGCTTGAAAACTCTGAATTCCGAAGAGCTCTGCATTTAACAGAATACTTGAAAATTTATCAGAGTAAAAATGAAATAGTTTGTCGCTAATGTCGATAGAATGTGATATGCTCGAAAACATAGATTTTGAAGATGTTTTTACCGATTTTGCTCAACTCAAACCTAGAAGGGTACCTCTTCAATCAGTATAGATATTCATATAAGGAGTATAAGGACTAATCGTGGATGCTGCTTTCTTAGTGTAGATTACATTATTTAATCTATTCATCATATCTAATGTAACTGTAAAGAAATAAAAATGATGCTTGAACTTTGCATTTATACGTTATTTGTCTATTCTTACGAAATAGTACTTTATTATGGTCATATATAGGGGCCCCATTATTCTAATGTGCGCCCAGGGCCTCTAATAGGTGAAAGACGGTCATGAGCGAGAGAGAATAATATACCGACATACAAAAAATTAGTTGACGAAACCTCATCTATGCGTTTCCTCCTATGCGTTTCTGCTACTGCCAAAAAGACCCGGACCGGAAGCGTTCTGGACCGAAAACCGTAACGGAAACCCCATATCATTTTGTGAACTTCAACCGAAACCGAACCCACATTCAGACTTCTATTTATAGGTGGTACCGAATCTCTACTACTAACCTTGGTACCGAACCCAGAACCCCTTGAAATCGAAATGGTTTTCTCGGTTTATTTCGGTCTTCTTTTTTGATGTGCATTTGATTCATAAGTTACGTCAAACTTATGTTCTGTGAAACGAGTAGAGACTTATCATTGTTTTATGACTACTGGCCTGTGGCCTATGCACTGCGCCATCACTGATGCGCATTAGGATCACTCGGCCCTGGGTGGTTCGGTCACAAACTAGCTTTCAGTTTTCACACAATGCACATTTTCCACGATTATAATAACTTCGATTATACAGACATAATAATCTGATATTCGTTTCTGGTCACGCCCGTCGGACAACCTCATTGGTGGAATTCCAGCTTTTATATTTTGATTCTATTTTGCATCCTGTTTTTATTTTTATCACAATATCTTGGATCTTGAACCTTGAAACTTATTGCATAAAATTTCAATTATGTCGCAGCCTTTACTGAACATCATAGAATATAAGTACTGCGCGTAGCCAAATTTTCATAAGATTTCAGAAACTCTGAAGAAAATCCAAAATAGGATATATTATTAGATATGATGAAAAATTCCATCCATCATACCGAGAATTACTGTTGGAAGTTATCGTCTATTCTAATGAAAGTTCGCAGCGATAGTCGTAAATTTCGTATTGAAATTTCAAAATAAGAAATAAGTATCTTCACCAGAGAAAAACAACATGTGAATAGCATCACCAACGCTTTTCCTGAATATGTTTGCATTCTCATCATCTAGCTATTATTACCATCACATTTTGAATTTCGAAATATATCATGATACACACAAATTTACTACCAATTTGCAATTTGTCATTCAAGAAATAATACAGCTCAACCAACAGTAGGTACCAATGAAGTCACTTCCCGTCTGAGTATAGAGCAGTCTGGGATAGTTGAAGCATGAAGTGGTCACTGTACGTAGGCTCCCACGTAGACGTTAACGTACGAAAAATAACGTTCACAAATTGTCTTAAATTGGGATGAAGTCGTCACTTTGGTCGTCACTATCATCGTAACGTGAGGATATATGGAGGATACATCTTGGTTTTGGTTTGTTTTTGTCATTTTTCCTTGATTGTTTAGATCTGAACATTTATCCCTGAAATAACTTTTGAGACCGAAGGACTTGCTTTTTAAAAACAATTCTTTTATTCAAAATGGACAATGATGCATGTGAGATGATGTTAACGGTATAAAAACTAAGTTCTGACTGCCGGCTCAAGTGCGTCTAGGAATAAGGTAGACTATTGTCTAGCTCAGCATCTTCTTCTTAGGCGATGGGGATACAAGCTGCGTCAGCGGAATCCCTGGGATAGGTGGTGACATAATTCCTCCCCCTGAAGATTCAACTACACAGTGGAACGAGGTAGTTGAACGGTTTCCATCTGGATAGCTTCTGTAGGTGGTCCAATGGAAGTGGTTCGGTAGCAATTGAACCTCCTGTATATTGTGTAGACTACAACAAGAATGACAAAAATATAGATTGTCAAAGTCCAAACGCTTGGGGAATAGGATATTCCATTTTCGTCGAAATTTAGTTCTGGTTTGTTTCTGAATAGCTGTTTCTTGACGTTTTGTAGTTCGTCCAAGTTGAGGTCATCTATGTGCAGGCTGAAGTTCGTGTGGAATGGTATGGGGTGTTCTTCTTGGTCCAAGTTTGGTATCAGTATTGGTTGGTTTTTGTCGATAACTTGTTCTCTGTTGGAAATTTCTAAGTGATTGGTTGTTATCTGACAACCGATTGGAATAGTGATCAGATATGTGCCAAAAACTTTGGATATTTCATCTTGTTCTTGACACTTCATATTAATAGTCGTTTTTGTAGGAAATATGCCGATCCACATGGTTGAGTCCTCTAGTTGATTGACCTTTGGCTTCGTGATTTCGGTGTTGATTTGTATGCAAGTGGTCGTATTTTTCATGGACAGCAGTTGTACTTCACAGGGGCTGTCGTTGGTAACTTCGAGAAGGTCCGTCTTTTTGCAAACGTACATTTGTGGTTTGACTCTGACACAGTTTTCGCTCTCAAGTGCGAAGTACAAAGTATTCTTCAACAAGTACTTCCTTTTTGGCAATATTGTCCTAAACTGATTTTGACTAGGAACAGGAATTGGGTATAGGTGATAATATTCGAAAATGTATGGATACATAATTGGGATTTTAAGTAGGTAGGTGATTCTGTTGTCAAGAATGTAACATTCAATTTGGATAATATTTTAGAAACTCAAGGTGTTTCCTAATGTCAATTCAAATGGAAATTGATCTGGTCTGATTATTTGTCGTAAATTTTTGAGTTGATTAAAAAGTTCAGATGTTTTTATTATGCTTGGGTGTAGTACATTTAATTTTGCAAAGGAAAGCGAGTTTTCGATATCCTGCAACATAGAGGTTATTACTTCGTACATGTTTATCAGCTGATTCAATGAATCTTCGATAAAAATAGACTGTTCAACTAATGAGGTTTTTTCTATGATTGTTATGAGCTGAGAAATTTTACCTTGGAGTGATTTTTCGTTATTAGTAATTTTCCTAATTGTCGCGTTGAATTTTTCTATGATATCAATGGAAAGAGAATTTTGCTTTTCAATGCTTGATTCTAGTTTGATTTGATTATTTTGAAGCTGATTTATCAGTCTATTATATCGTTCACCGTCTTCGGCGTCCAGATTTCCTGTGATCGATTTGAATATCGATCCAACACCATTTATAAGTCCTCTTCTCATACGTTTCGGATGTGGAATGATTTCTTTTAATTTCCATTCTGCTTTTTCTTGTGTCAAGAGTAGGATTTTTACGTAGTTAGCTGTGTTGTCGTAGTGTTGTCTGCTCAAGTTGATTGCTGTCAGTATTTTCAAAGTCTGTGAATGTAACTTGTTCATTTCAGCTATAATGGGGTTCATGTCATAGTAGTGGATAAATGTGTGTGCATATTGTTGTATTTTTGCTATTCCTAATTTCAATGGCATTAATCCTGGATTGTTTTCGAGATTTTTGAATATAACTTTGTCTTGAAGTCCAATGACTAATGGCAATAATCTGAAATGAAACAAACTAGTCAAAACTGAAGGTTTTTCGTAGTGGTCTTTTCAAATTATCCATGTGGATTTTTTCATGAGAAGCGGTTGTTACTGTTTTACGATTTTTATTTGTACTAGCTATTATTTCGGGTTTCTGAAATTTATTGGAATTTTTCTGACGTATGTGTTTCTTTATATAAGTCGTATTTTCTGGTTGGAATAGTTCGGGAGAATCGCGATTTGTGTTCAATTTCGAAATTAATTTGGTTTTATTCTCTATCAAGTTTTCATTTATCTTTGAATAAAGCAATTTCGTTTTTTCTTTATGATCGTTAATGTAATCGTTGACCAGAATTTTCTCTAGATTCAAATCAAAAGGATTGTCGTTATTAATGTGACCATTGATAACGTCAATTGGTTTGAGTTTTGTAACAGAATGAATGGAATGATTGTAAGCCATGATAGCATATGTCATTTTCATCGAAGTGGGCGTTTTCAAAAACCCTCTTGTATTAAGTAGTCTGATATGTTCTATAAGAGTTGAGTGAAACCGCTCTATTTGACCATTCGATTGTGGATGGTTAGGAGAACAAAAGTGAATTTTGATTTTATGTAAGTTCAATAGTTCCGTGATTACTGAATTCTTGAACTCTGTGCCATTATCGAGTATAATAAGATTTGGTACACCGTGATGTGAGAAAAACGAGATTAAATGGTTAACAATTTGCGTAGAAGCCAATGAAGTTAGTAGGTATGATTGTGCGTATTTTGAAAAACTATCAATTATGGTTAAAAACTTGTTTTGTTCGAAAGTGAATGTGTCTAGATGAATGATTTCGAAAGGTTTAGATGCAGTAGGGGTGATATTCATCTGCATTTTTATAGGGTTCCTTTCATATTTTCCTTGTTGACAAATTTCGCAATCATTGATGTAGGTTTGCACAGAATTTTTCAGATTTGGCCAATAATACAATTTTTTGATTCGTTGTTCGGTTTCATCTATTCCTCGATGATTGGTTTTACTCTCGTGATATGATTTGATGATCTCTGGAATGTCCGATTTTGTTGTGACGTCGATTAATTTGGAAATACATCTTTTGAATTTTAATGATAGCCATTTGAAATTTTTTCTAATTACTTCGCAAAAATGTTGGTACATGTCGGGTTTTTCGAAGTATAAGTAACACTGAACATTTGGAGCAATAAAATCTTTAACAAAGTCAATGACATCTTGATCGAAATTGTTTTGTGAAATTTGGGCCGTGATTCTTTGTTTCTTCTCGAATAGGATGGTTATTCTCGGTTTCGCTGGTGAGTGTAACACTGAGTCTATGATCACCTGATTTTGTCCGTAATTTACTGGAGAGTCAGAAATTTGGATATCGGTTATAGGGTTTTCTTCCGCGTTTGTATGAATCGTTGCGTTGTCATCTTCTGGTGTTTGATTTTCAGGGTCGTCAGTTTCTATATTAGGAGTGTCTTCGTCGGGTTGCACTTGTGTCGAGAGATTGTCGTTGTCTGTCCTTGTTTCTAAACTTTTATTGAAGTCTTCTACGTATCGCAAAAGGTCCTGGAGTTCTGTTTCCTTTGTGTGTAGTTCAATGCGAGAAAGAGCGTCTGCGTTCGTATTCATTTTTCCTTTTTTATATTGAATTTGATAGTCATATTCTTCTAACTTGATTTTCCAACGTCATAATTTTGAGTTTGGTTCTTTCATATTGAAGAGCCATTCTAAAGGTTTGTGGTCCGAAACTATAGTGAATTTTCTGCCGAAAAGATAGGGTCTAAAGTACTTAGTTGCCCATACAATAGCCAATAGCTCTTTTTCTATTGTGCTATAATTCCTTTCCGAGTCGTTTAGGGTACGAGAAGCGTACGCCACTGGTAAATCTTGTCCTATCGTACCTTGAGATAGAACAGCGCCGATCGCTACATTACTTGCATCTGTCGTGAGTAAAAATGGTTTGGTTAGGTCGGGGTATTGTAGTATGGGTTCGTTGATCAGTAAATTTTTGCATGTCTCAAAGCAAGAGGTGAATTCGTCATCATGAACTATACTTGCGCCTTTTTTCAGACATTTGGTCAGGGGTTTTGTTAATTTCGCGAAATTCTTTATAAATCTCCGATAATAACCAAGTAAGCCAAGGAAACCTTTGATTTGCTTAGTCGTTTTCGGTATAGGGTAATTTTTGATGGCTATTATTTTATTTGGATTAGGTTTTACACCTTCTGGAGTCACTACATGGCCCAAGTAGGCGACTTCCTTGCGCAAAAACTCGGATTTGTCGAGCTGAATTTTGAAATTTGCATCTCTCAGACGTTGGAAGACACTTTTAAGTCTTTCGATATGCTCTTGGAGTGAGGTGGAAAAAATAATAATATCGTCTAAATAGACCAGACACTTTTCATTCTGAATACCTCGTAGAATATTATCTACTATTCTCTGAAAAGTGGCAGGGGCATTTTTTAAACCAAATGGCATTCGCAAATATTCATAATGACCATTTTCTGTATTGAATGCGGTCTTAGGTATGTCATTTTCACTCATCTCGATTTGGTGGAAACCACTCGCGAGATCTAGAGTTGTGAAGTACTGACATCTGCCTAACTTATCTAACAGATCAGTGATGTTGGGTAAAGGATATTTGTCATCGATTGTCTTTTGGTTAAGTTTGCGGTAGTCAACAACTACACGCCACTTTTGCTTGCCCGAGGCGTCAATTTTCTTTGGAACGATCCAAATCGGGGACGACCAGGGAGAATTACTGGGCCGAATGATTTTTTGGTCCAACATGCTTTGAATTTGTCGTTCTACCTCTTTCTTATGAACGAAAGGGTATCTGTATGTTTTCGTATAAATGGGGATTTCGTCACTAGTTCTGATGTCATGTTTAATTTTATGGGTGAATGTCAAAGGTGTATTTTCGTAATAAAATATGTCAGAATATTCTTTGCACAGATTTTCAATCATGGATTTTTCTTCGATATTCAGATGGTCTGTACGAATTTTGGATACGTCTAGTTTCGGTTTTTCAGTATCGTCATAGTCGTCAAAGTTATACAACTGAAATTCCTGCAAGTCTTTTTTGTCAAATTTGTCTACCATGATGGGTTCCGAGAAATCGAGTGTGATTTGTTCCGTTGTGTTATTTAGAATTGTCGTCAAAGCTTCTCCGTTTCTCGCTACTGTAAGGCATTGTGGAATTTCGCAGTTATGCAGTTTTTGATGAGGAATTATTATCTCGCCGTGTTCAACACTAGTTCTTATCTTAATCACTTGTTCTGTTCTAGGAGCAACAGATATCAAGTTTAATTCACTTTTTGTTTGGTGATACTGTAATTCAATTCTCGCACGAGGAGTAACAAGAATATTTTTATCGAAATCTAAATTAGCTTGAAGTAGTTTTAAATTATCTAATCCTAGTAGACCTTGAAAAACATTATGAAATTTGAACAAATAAAACTTTAAACATCCATTTACTCTGAATAATGTTGAAATAGGAGCTTGGGCACTATGCTTGTGTGCAGATTTTTGGAATACGGTTGAAACTATAAATGGATCATCTTGAATCGAATTTGGATACAATTTATAGGCAATATCCGGGTCGATAAATGATTTCGTAGAGCCGGTATCGATCAGAATTTTTAAATTATTTTCGGGAAAGACTATATACGGCAATTCACTTGTATTTGAATTATTGAACGAAATTATTTGTGGATTTAAGTTTGTTCGTTTATTGGAGGGTCCATTTGAAAATTTGACTGTTCCGGGTATTCGGTGTTTTGTTCTGGGTAATAAATGTCGTCACAGGGTTCTTCTAAAATGTCTGAATTTTCGTTAGGATAGGTGAAGTCTGGGGGTAATTCGTCGATATGATCGACTTCTGTATTATGAAGTTCTCCATATTGTTTTTGTGGGGCTCTATACTGATTGAATGGGGTAGTTTGAGGACGATTGAATGTCTGTCGGCTTGTTGTACTCATTGGAGTAGGGTCAGGTAGGTTTCTATTCTGATTTGGTCTGAATACGTTTTGTCTATTTGCCGGTTGTCTGAAAACTTGCGAATTTGTGAAAAATCGTTGCGGGGCATTATTGGTATTTGGTCTGATTTGAATGGGTTGAGAAGGAAACGTATTTTGTGTCCTGAAATGATTGCTTTGCGTTTGAGCATTAAAAGGTATTCTATTGTAGTGATTGAATTCATAATTTGGAGGTCTTTGTTGGTTTCTTTGTGAATTTTGAACATTATTAGGTCTAATAGGTGTTCTGTTTGTGAAATTTTGATAGTAATTTATATTTTCTTCCTGAATAATAAACTGTAAAGCTTCATTCATATTACTGGGACGCATACAACGAATTGTTGTACCGAGTGGTTCTCTAAGTCCAGTCAAAAATGTGTTCAAAGTTAGATTATTGTATAAGTTACGTTTTAATAATTTTGCTTCTGCCGTCACTTCGTGACTATCAATATAGCAACAAAGTAAATTCAAAATTTGTAAGCAACGGTCGAAAAACTGTTGAGGCTTTTCACTATGTTGTTGTCTCAACATAATAAGGTCTCTATTCAAACAAGCTTCATCGCGTTGATCTGCAAAATTTCTAGTTAGAGTTTCTTTTAATTCTTGCCAAGTGCTAACGTTTTGAATGTTCACAACTAGCTTGGCATTACCTGATAATTTTCCTATTAACGAATTAAGCAGGTAAATATTCTGAAAGCTATCAATATTTTGTGCATCATAGAAGGTTGAAATCAATTTCTCACAAGTTGCAAGATATCTATTCAACTCGTTTGGGTTTCCGTCAAAATTTGGAACACAGTTCAGATATTCCGGTTTGAATTGATTAGCCATGGTTATTTCTAGATTTGAAGTTTCGTTTAAATTCTCTACTATTGGTAAAATGTTATTTTCTTGATTGCGAGTGGGTTGGGAGTCAATATTTTGGGAGTTTGATACAATGTCTGAGTCAGTTAGAGACAAATTATCAAAAAGGTTTTCGAGTGACATAAATACAATTGACTTACGCTATGAGCAATCCTCTGGTCATTGTCTTACACTATAAAGCGTCTGCAATGGGTTGCCGATTGATGTCCAATCCAATACTGATCGCTCTGCAGAAGGGGACGATGCTGTTCCTCTTCTCGAAAAAAGCTGATGATGTGATCTTCCACAGGTCTTCGATAGACGGGGTGTCCTGATTTCTAAGGAGCCACTCTGCTTCCGATACAACCACGAACTTTTCACAAATGTTCGATTGCCGATAAATCGTTGATACGAAAGGTACACGTTCGATACGTATATCTTCGACAATCCGCACGACTGCGCCAAATAACTTTTGAGACCGAAGGACTTGCTTTTTAAAAACAATTCTTTTATTCAAAATGGACAATGATACATGTGAGATGATGTTAACGGTATAAAAACTAAGTTCTGACTGCCGGCTCAAGTGCGTCTAGGAATAAGGTAGACTATTGTCTAGCTCAGCATCTTCTTCTTAGGCGATGGGGATACAAGCTGCGTCAGCGGAATCCCTGGGATAGGTGGTGACATAATTCCTGTTAAAATGAGAGGACTACTTGATGCAGAACTCCTTGGGAATCCCGACATTGAAGATTTCGACTCGTCAGCAAATTTCAAGTAAACTCTGGTTAACGTACGTTGATATCTAAATTATTATGGGTGAAAGTACGTGAGATAGCCAAGAGATAGCGTACAACCGCAATCCCAGTACCCAAGGAACTCTTGCACATGCTTAGCTGTCAATTTGTCCGCGCGGACTCTTTGTTGCGTCCTGTCTCTTTGCGTCCTGTGCGCTCGAGTGCCAAAATGACATTAACATTTGACATTAATGACATTGCCGAAGCTTGAAGTGGAAACTTTCAACAAGTCAACAAAGAAAGGCGAAAGGCAATAAATGTACAAAAATTAAGATTATTTATATTGATGGTTGATCGTTGGTGGGATCACTGAATCCTCTTACATTACAATTACAGTTAATTTAAGATCCCATTTAATTATATTTATTAAATAATATGTATGAACAAGAGGACGGTGAGTATTACATGTAATAACCTTATAATATATTCTGATTATAATGGTTTAATTTATCTCTAGACCAATTCGAAGATGAGGATTCTGAAGAAATTAGTGCCGAACTCTGGCAAGAAGCCTGTTGGATAGTAATTAACGCATATTTCGATGAAAAAGGTTTGGTTCGCCAACAATTAGACAGTTTTGATGAATTCATACAAATGTCTGTTCAAAGAATTGTGGAAGATTCTCCACAAATCGACCTTCAAGCTGAAGCACAGCATACATCCGGGGAACTTGAAAATCCTCCAAGATACTTATTGAAATTTGAACAAATCTACTTATCTAAGCCAACACATTGGGAGAAAGATGGAGCACCATCACCTATGATGCCTAATGAAGCCAGATTGAGAAATCTCACATACTCTGCTCCTTTGTATGTTGATATTACAAAAACAATTGTGAAAGAAGGGGAAGATCCTATTGAGACACAACATCAAAAAACTTTCATAGGTTAGATTCTTCCAGTTTTTAAAATACAAAAAGTTATGGTGGATTTATGCAGCTGTCCTAATTGGAAGTCTTATGCAAAGTGCAAGTCCGAAGTCATAAGTGTTGAGAAATTAAACATTGACTCATGCATGAATCCTAAGAAACACCTAATCATAATTAGTTATTTTTGTATCTAGAGAGCAAAATGCTACTTTGGTGATCAATATCTGATTTTTTTAACAAGGTGTAGCCTAGTTGAAAAAATAGTCCAGATGGCCAAAGTATTTCTCACTAGAGTTGCAAACAACATTTTTTCTACAAACGTCAAAAAATATAGTTCTGAAGTAAAAATATGCTTAGCTTGATATAAAAAATAGTGTTGAACTTGCTTAAAAGGCCTCCCCCCATCCTCCCTAGGTATGCAGGATGTTCCACAAACATAATAGGAATTACCTTTCATGCGCTCCAAGAGATAAAACAAAGTTATTGTTGGATATTCATAAATAAATGATTTCATGGATGTTTGCTGGATTGAGGACCATCAAGTTGAAATATGAATATCTCATATATTTCACATAACAATGCTCAAAGTAGGTACTTCATGCACTGTTTTACTTAACACATTGTTTTGTGCAAGGTATCATGGTAACATAGGAAACTGAAAAAAAAAGTGTCACAATTTGTTATCAATGGGCTAACGTTGTCATTTTTTGACGTTTGTAGAAAAAATAATATATCTCATTGGATGTTTTTGAGCAATCACATTCCATGATTCTTAAATTCAATAGATAACCTCACAAAAAGATCACATGCATCTACCTGTTCATTCAAAACACAAACCTAGTTACCCACCTATTTCCTATGATCATATAATAATTTGATTCTTATGGCCTGTTTCTGGTAATCCATTGATATATTGTACCTATTTTGAATAAAAGGAATACACCAAATAGAATCGCATTATACAATTGAGAGAATATCTGGGAGAATATAGAAGGAGTGGTATAGTTATTGCAATTGTGAATTTTTCTATTATCCTATAATTTAATTACTGGCACTTGTATGCAGTTGATTTTGATAAACACATGAACACAAATAACATCCATGAGCTGTCTGATGAGTGATAAAGCATAAATGCTGATCATAATAGTTGAATTCTTGAGACTAGGACTTATGACTTACAACTTGTTCATGGATATTCCAATATGAATCTGATCATTGAAATGTCTTATGACTTACAATTTGCAACTAGGACTTGTGATTGATTATGATCACTTGATTATAATTGCTGTATAAATCCACCATTATATTCTATTGAAAGATTTGATTCATACATGTAAGCTCATTATTGGAGAGAATCATGCACCTGTAGGTGGTGCTAGAAAATTGTCAACAGATGATGTGAAGGTGGTTAGCTGCAAAATTATTATCTCATAAGTGATCAATGTAAATTGAGTATTTTAGAAATGAAAACAAATTCTTTAGAGGGCTTCACATCAATTAGATTGTTTGAAAACTAATAACAAGCTCATAGGCTCCAAATCAGTTCAATAATGGTTTGTTTAGAGGCTGCCCACTTAATGATTTTCTCCAATTCATTCAGGAAAACTAAAGAAGAAATGAATTCAAAGCAATCCTGGTTGTAGTAAAACATGCAAAAATATTGATACAAAATTATATTTTGACTTGATGAGAGCATGTTCTGATATTATGGAACAGTACTGCCTAGTATATTTTATTGTTCTGATTTTACTGAAATTTAGAGGCTAAAAGTTCACTGTAGACCACTGGTGCAGAAATGGTGATGTAGTCATAGTGCCAGTATTCATCAAATTTCAGGTTATGCCTTTGAATCTTTATAGGTATGAGTTGTTATAAATCATATATTATTATTTTCAAATACTTTGGGAAAATGTATGAAGTCAAACTGGGAAGATCTTATATTGGCAGTAGACTTAGGAGTACTGGAGCCTGGTGTTTCTGATGAATCAGAATCACATATTTGGAATCACTCCATCCATAATTTGAATGTGAGTAAAGAAGATAAAAGAATGATAAAAATGAAAGTAGCCGGTTTATTTTGAACAGTCCAGCTCTTCAATAAGGAGACCATCTAATGATATTACCCTACTTGAAGTTACCTATGTCTGACCAGCAATGAAGAGCTTCAAGCCTAAGTGAATAATGACATAGTTGACAGTACTACCTTGCATTTTGTGAACTGTACAAGCCGAACATAATACAATTCCAGCATTCTTTGTTCCTTGGTTCCCTGACTATATTTTGTTGGAAATTGCACAGGCTTAGTGTGCCATATTGGATTTTGAGTGATGTTACATTATTTCTGATTATTCTCGGCAAGCCCTTTCATTTTCATACCCATATTGCAGAAGTGCATGAATAACAACTATTCCACCATCACGGTAGTTCCGCCATATTGGATTTAGAATAACATTACAATTTTTTCCCAGTTACTCTCAACGAGTTTTTTCATTTGATACCTATATTGTAAAAGTATATTGAAAATAACTATTCCGCCATCTTGGATGGTCTGCCATATTGGATCTAGAATGACGTCACATTATTTTCCAAGTTGCTCTCGGCGAACCTTTTCATTTGAAACCCATATTGTAGAAGTGAATTAAAAATAACTAGTCCGTCATCTTGGATAGTCCGCCATATTTGATTTAGAATGACGTCACATTATTTCTTGAGTTAGTCTCAACAAGCCCTTTCATATGATACCCATTTTGTAGAAGTGCATTAGAAATAACTATTACGCTGTCCTGGATGGTCTGCATTATTGGATTAAAATAACGTCACATTATTTTTTGAGTTACTCTTGACAAGTTCTTCCATTTGATACCCATATTGGGGAAGTGTATTTAAAAATAACTATTTCGCCATCTTGAATGGTCCGCCATATTGGATTCAGAATGACGTCACATTTTTTTTTTAGTTTAGTTACTCTCAACGAGCCCTTTCATTTTATACCCATATTGTAGAAGTGTATTGAAAATTACTATTTCGCCATCTTGGATGGTCGTCCCTATTGAATTCAGAATGACGTCACATTATTTTTCGAGTTACTCCCAACGAGCCCTTCCATTTGACACCCATATTGTAGAAGTGCATTAAAAATAACTATTCCGCTATCTTGAATAGTCCCTCATATTATATTTAGAATAACTTCACAAACCTTATCATGCATTGTCAAAATAAACGTGTATATAAAATTTCAGCTCAATCGGTTGAAGATATCTACTTCAAAATTGAGTTGAAATATTCCACCGGAACTAACATACAATAAATCCATGCATTGCAAGTTAAATAAAAGCTTTTAATAATAATAAGAACCAGCAAAACATAACATCGAACATTGAAAGTTCATAGGTTATGGTTATGTTTTGCTGCCAGTGTACCAGTACTGCCAAAATTGTTCCAAAATGAGATAAAAATTCAAAGTTACTGCTACTGTAGAGCCTTCCTAAATTGCTTACTGTTCCTAAATTGCTCACTGTGGCCAGTAATGTAATTAATATCAGAACATGACATGAGTCCTACTTTTAGAATATGATATGACTTCTGCATTTTAATATTTTTTATAGGCAAAATTCCCATTATGTTACGATCCACTTATTGTCTCTTGAGTGGCTTGACTGATCGGGACTTGACTGAGTTGAATGAATGCCCCCTAGACCCTGGTGGCTACTTCATCATCAATGGCTCTGAGAAAGTCCTCATTGCACAAGAGAAAATGGCAACCAATACAGTATATGTCTTCTCAATGAAAGATGGCAAATATGCTTACAAGTCTGAAATTCGATCTTGTTTGGAGCACAGTTCTAGACCAACATCTACATTATGGGTGAATATGATGGCCAGAGGTGGTCAGGCAATCAAGAAGGCAGCTATTGGTCAACGTATTATTGCCATCTTACCATACATCAAACAGGAAATTCCAATTATGATTGTTTTTAGAGCCCTAGGTGAGTGCATGAAGTACCTACAAATTGTTTTCAATGTAGTTTGCATTATCATTCCTCTTGATATAAATGAGATATAAATGCTATGTCAGGATCTTGTAACACTAACTGAAACATTACAAAAGCTAAAGCTGATGTGATCAAAACAAAAATGATGTTCTAGAATATGATGGAAAGGTATAGCCAACTCCAGCTGTGGCCAGGTATGGATAAAAAATAGTAATAGAAGTACATGTTTCACTCAAAATAAAAGTGAGCAGTGTGCATATGGGGTCTGCAGTGCATTGTATATAACTGTATATAATTATCATGATCCTTCATATCACTCACTACAAGGATATTGATATCTTGTTATATATGCATTACTTTTGTGGATAAAAAATTTCAATAATTGAAGGAAAAGAGAGCTGACCTCATGAATAATTGATCACAGTCTAATAAATAAGTTAATATGGCAGATTACTTGTAAATGTTCAAGAAATTTGCAATTTTTAGCTATGCAATGCTTTGTGAAATTCCATTCTGTTATTTTGTACAAACACACAGTTTATATTTCAGGACTATTTGCACCAGTAAAAAGTTTCCCTCAATAAATCATTTAGTAGCTTTATAATTTCAAATTTGAGGTATTGTGAATGATCATCAATTAGAGCATGAGGTAAATATCTGTTAGATATATTTTTATAAAGTTGGCAACACTGTGGTCGACTGAATGAATGACATTTGACAGCGTCTGTCTGTGTCACTGATGGCAGTGGAAGGGACAAGGAAGCAGTGAGAGAGAGGGAGGAGAATAATAAAAATCGACATCCTGAACTGAGTGGCTTTATTTTCCAAAATATACATCAAACGAGCAAACTACTGCTTGCAATCTTCTGGCTAAATCTTTGTATTTCCTCTTTTTGGGGTCTGTTTGACCCGACATTTCATGAGATATTTTCAATTCTGTCATACTTTGTTCTCTTAGGATACCTTTTAGAATTTTCATATGGATGGGTTCTTCCCATGGAAAGCCTCATTAGGCTTCTGTGCCAGCCTTCAACTGCATTATTCGTTTTTTGAACGAACAACACAACAAATGGTTGGAGATGGGTTTTTCGTGTAGGCCTCCTTCTAATCCAGGTATCCTCAAAATAATCAATCATAGGTTGTGCTTCTTGTGGAATCAAGTTTCTTTCATATATGTCAAAGACCTTAACCACAAAGGTTTCTGGAACGAATGGGATTGCCGATAGCAATTTGATGCAAAATTGCAATTCAGAATCTGTGCCCTAGCGAGTTTTGAATCCAGATTTTCGAATTTGTCTATCTATCAATACATTGTTTGAAATGATAAAAACAACCGTATTGTTTAATGTTCAGAAATACCTTTTCGAAACCATTTTTGTGGATCTCTCCAAGGCATTTGACTGCATCGATCATAATATTTTGCTAGATAAACTATATAAATACGGTATACGCGGTAACTCCTATAATTGGTTCAAATCATACCTTAAAGATAGAAAACAAGTAGTTGAACTATCATCTGAACAGGGTGCAGTTAGGTCGAGTGCCTTGGAGATATCCATGGGTGTCCCGCAGGGCAGTATCCTGGGCCCAATACTTTTTGTAATTTTCGTGAACGACATAAAAAATGTAGTAACTGATTCTTCCACCAAAATTTTAAATTATGCTAATGACAATAACTTTTTACTTAGGGGTCCCAATTTTATTGATATCGTTGAAAAAGGAACGTTGATAATGAGGAGAACAAAAGATTATTTCAATGAAAATAAGTTGATGATCAACAACGAAAAAACGGATTGTATGTTGCTGAGAATCAACAATATTATTGAAAAGCCACAATCTATCAACATTGACAATCAAAATATCATATGTAACAACACTGTCAAATTTTTAGGGGTCTATATAAACGACAAAATGACATGGACAACTCAGGTAGAAAATTTGTGTAATAAACTGTCTTCAATTACATATGCTATAAGAGTGCTGAAACACAATGTTGACCAAAGCACTCTGATCACAGTTTATTATGCAAATTTCTATTCAAGAATGAAATTTGGGATTGGGACATGGGGAGGTTGCGCGGACTTGGATAAAGTTTTTATATGCCAGAAAAAGGTAGTGAGGATAATTTTCGATTTGAAGATAGATGGCTCATGCCGGGGAATATTTAAAAAAAACAACATGTTAACTGTACCAGCCTTGTTTATTTATGAGGCTATCAAATTCCAGACCACACATGAAAATCACTTCAGCAGTCACAAAATGAATCATGAACATAACACGAGACTAAAAAACAACTATAGTTACCCAATCCACAAAAAGTGTATTTTCGAAACAAGTCCACTGTACAATGCAATAAAATTTTATAATAATCTTCCGGATGAGATAAAAGCTATTCAAAATTCCAAAAGATTCCTTGGCTCGGTACGGAATTACTTCCTCAGGATGGAGCCATACTCAGTCAGTGATTATTTTTAATCTGTGGTAATGTTTTATTTCTATGCTTATTTTTTTTTATTGAATGTTTATACTAGATTTTAAACTGTATGTATGTGACTTACTTCTCAGACGCGTGAAACAACTCTGTAGAAATGAATAAATTATCTATCTATCTATCTATCTATCTATCTATCTATCTATCTATCATTGCTATTTCGAAATCGGTGGTGACGGACTCTAAAGATAATGAAGTCATTGAATTTTTCACTTTCTCAAAAAATGTCTTGTAGGTGATTTCGATTTTATTTGACAGCAGGGCGTATACCAATGGTAATGTTATGTTTCCAATCTCACCATGAATAGTGAATAATTAGTAGAAGATTGACGGTACGGTTTTGAAAGTACCATCTATAAAGCAGTTGTTACTTCTTGATAAATGGTCAATATTAGACGGCGTCGCAAATATTATCATCCTTCTATCTTCTGCACCAGAGTTGAATAATAACCAATTTTCACCTATTGTCAAACTCTGTTCGACTAGTCGGAACTGTCAGGCCTCTATTTTCTTTCTGTCTGATATGTCGAATAGTTCTATTCATACTACTTATAGATGGTAGCTGAGGAAGTGTAGGTTCACTAATGGTTTCGGCAACATTCTAAATTAGCATTTGCGGAAAATCATTACTTCTTGCATCTTGCTTCAATTTGTTCAATCTTGTGGCTAATTCGAATTTCGATGACGTTCCTGTATCGTTGTGATCATTTTTCTCGGTTGCTATCCCATCTACACTGATAGCTGTTTCTTTACATCCATTGATTTTCCATTGCCCACATTTCCAATAACGAACAGAGAACTCTTGTATGGTCTTCCATGAAATCTTGCGGAGAGGGTGATAGAAAAAACTTTCAAAAATTTCCTATCGTGTATTCCCATAAAAAAAGTTAATTTTTATGGGCTTCGAAATGATTTGACTTTCAAAAATATCCATTCCACAAGATTTTATGAAAAACACGAGCAAAGTGCTCCACAAGAGGTCTGAGGAAACATTATAAATACTTTGTATTTCATGCTGCATCATAGAACATACCTTTACGTACCTGATTTCAATCCGGAAAATAGACTTTTACAGGATAGGTGCATGTAATATTTCATTACGTGCTACTATCCCGTAATGAAATTTTACCGGATTGTAAATATTGAAAACTCAGTTATGCGTCAAAAGCATGAATACATTAATTAAAAATTCAACAGCAAAACAATACACAGAAATTACTTATTGCTAATATTAATATCAACCGTTAAATTTTCGTTCCCATGAATATGGATACCAGGAGCTCCATTGGATGAATTATTTATTAGGGAGTTGCTACTTGCTGATACATTCCCATTTTTTTGTTGTAGCACTTCAACAAAGTTTTCTCCATGTTGAATCATGCGAGATTCCCTGTTTTTCCCCTCGATCGAATCCTGGATATATTTTTCCGCCACCGAAGAGCTCTTCCATCCCCCGTGTCTCTTAAGTACCAGAAGATCGGCTCCAGCATCAGCCAGTATTGTGGCAGATGTTCTTCTAAAGCAATGCCCTGTAAACTTATCTGCTTCAGGCAGCCCCAGAAATGTCGCTATTTTTTTGGGAGCATCTGCAATAGAATGAATGCCTACCCTTTGAGAAATGCACCTGCCTTTACGATATGTAATGAAAAGGTCCTCTAGGCCTACATTCTTCGGTCGTAATTTTAAATATGTCTTATACTTTTTTAAATAATCCTGATTAATCACGGTGAATACTCTTCTTTGGTTTGTTTTGGTTTGGGGAATAGTTACGACTAGCTGTGTTCCAGTATCCTCTATATCCTTCACTTTCATTGCGTAAAGCTCCTCCCGACGGCATCCACCCGTGATTCCAAACATAGCTATGACCTAAAAAATCATCGATTTTAATATTCACGGCTCAACTTTTTTTTTCTATGAATGACCTCACCTTGATCAAAAGATATTCCTTATCAGGTGCTTGCGTCATGAACCGGTTCAGTTCTTCCAATGTCAAAATTTTCGACTTAATTGGCTGATATCCAACTGCTTGTTTCTTTAAAAAAGCTTACAATTTAGGAAATGTGGATATATCCAAATTTTCGTGGACTAGCAGCATCGACTTAACCATTGAATACTCTGACCAGAGTGACAAGCTTTTGAATTTGTTTAACTACAAAAATGTAAATACTATAATAAACAAAACTTGAACTATATTTTTTATTATAAAACTCAAACTGCCTTGAAAGTTAGATGAAAACTCACCAAGTCCAAAAAATAAGCCATCATTACATCTTCATTCACAAAATTCACGTTGCTGTCCATTTTCCATTGACAAAAAAGCTTGAATTCTTTGTCATAACGGAGTGACGATTTGTTGGGTATCAGATGCCCCGTAGCTTCATGTGATTTATGCAAAATATCCTCAGGAATGAATAATTGATCTTGAGCTGTGTCCTGAGCCATTTCGTGAAAAACGCGTAATGACAATCACTGACAGTATTATTATGTTTATTATGTTTCTAAGGAAACTACCTGCCAGCTATCTTGGGAGTGAATGCAAAATTCTGAAATTACTGGACGCAGATAAATAGATTAATATTTCATTTTTCACTGTTCATTTTTGTTTTTTAGCAGTATGAAATAAAGTGTTATACGTCAAACGTCCGGTAAACTTTTACAGTACTCGTTTCGAAATTCCGGACTCGGCTTGCGCCTCGTCCGTAAACATCTCACTCGTACTGTAAAAGTGTACTTACCGGACTAGTAACGTAAATATCTATTATTGTGTTGATTCATGATATGAGTTGGTTATTATTGAAACTAAGATGATTCGACTTTCAAAAATACTCAGTCGCCGCTCAGGAGGGGTGAAGAGAAATTATAGAAACTATACATCGTGTTTTTCCATGATATGAGTGGATGTCTGTGACTGGTGAGATGATTCAACTTTTGAGAGCATCCATTATGCGAATTTTAATGAATAAACACAGGGATAAAAAAAGTGCCCTCCAGGGGCATATCTTATGGAAGTAATGTAGGAGCGCACTATCTGTGCATCAAAATCGGGCATGTGCCGAATTGAAAATATCACTCGTATAGCAAAAAAATATTACAGCCTTGTTCGGTAGTTAGTGCTAATCCTCGATTAAATTATGATTTTGTTGACAATTGAAAAACATTTGACGACGCGATTTGTTTGTTTGATTGACTTTTAATTTGAATCATGTACGCCCTCACAGGGACATAGGGCCCCTTCAAAATTAACCTAACCCTTTTAACCGGCGGTGCTTTGCACACAAATTTTAATCATGATTTTCTCGTAATGATTTTTTCATTCCCACGACCTTTGGTTTGTAGCGATTGTAGGCTGATGTTGGACACATGACTGTCCGAAACATGTTCCCTTAATAATCTTTTGATTATTGAACGTTGTGGAGATGATTTTGTGTTTTTTAACCCTCCTTCTATTACTTTTCAATTCCATATTTTTTTAGATTTTTCGGTCGATTTTAAGGTGGTAAAATTATCAATATTGCCACGGTAATTTTCCAAACGGTTAGAAGTTAATCGCAAAATAAAAACTGACGCCAGATGAGTTATTTCACCTGAAGAAACTACTGTGTTAGCGAAACATGTCATGTGGTTAAGAATTTTGTGGAAATCTCATCGTTTGTGAAGTTCTATACATTTACTATACTTCCCATCACAAAAAACATAATCCATTTACGCTGTTTATGTTAGATGTTTCAAATCGATTCAACGGAAATCCAGACTATCTACACTCTATTCTAATTTGGGCTAGTTTCCATTTGAGAGACTGATATTTGTGTTTAATGAACTTCGACCTCAACTTTCTCTCTTATTATTGAGACACATTATACAGTGCTTTTCTTAAATGGCCCCCACTTCCATTTTTTGAACGGGTGAGCTGAAAAAATTGGAACTTCGGATTGTGAAATTTACGCATGAAAACTATATTTTGGAGTAAAATTGACAGATGAAAATTTCAAGATGGCGACTGGGCGCCATCTGGGGAAGAAAATTAAATGCGACACATCATTTTGATGCTCCAGACGAATACTCCACAACCCTAGAATATAAAGTCAATATCTTCACATACTACAAAATGGCGGATAATACTTTCTCAGGTCGTTGGATTTGCAGTCGAGGTCCTACAGAATTGCCAGCTCGCTCGCAAGATTTGACACCTTTAGACTTTATTATAGGGCTTCAATATTGGATGGATCTACTACAGAGAATGATAATTATTTGTAGAAATATCAACGTAACTGTGTTATTATGTCAAGAAGTTCAAGTAAACCCTTGTCACGAGTAGAACATACGGTATATCAGTAATTTCGAACCATGAGGGTTTTATAAACATAAAGTAAATCGAATCATCCGTTGACATTGAATTATAAAAACTGACCAAGGAACACTCATGAGAAACGTGCATTTCTAATAAAATGATGTATATAAATATTGGATGTGAGGGTTCCGAAGTTAGTCTGGTCTGGGGCTACTCTTGACTTGACAAGAGCTCGTCGTAATGGTCATCATAATGTAAGTTGTTATAAGGTCTTTATATTCATTTTTGTTCATTCATATTTTTCATTGCTACCCATAATGTTTCATGCTATTATAAATATTGTTATGTTTGAATATAGTCTCGTACTTTCAGTTACCCCTAAACTATTAGTGCCTATTTGAATATTACCTCTCGCAAACTATTAAGCCAAGCAAACCCCTTATAAATCGATATGGATGGATTAAACAACTCTTTTGTTGTGACATGGTGGAAACAACCCTTTTATCGAGACATGGTGGTAAAACACCAACTCTTATATCGTGACACCCTTTTGGCAATCTTCTGAACTGAACTCAGCTTATCTCCTCAAATAATGAAGTTAAACGTCGATGTATTGAGGTATCATTGAATATTTTAGGGTCTTGAATTATTCGTCAGGAGCTTCAAAGGGATGTGTCACAAGACCCCCTTTCCATTTTTTCCCAGTTGGCGCACAGTCGCCATCTTGCAATTTTATTTTATCAATTGTGGCCAGCGTAGCCTCGTGGTTAAAGCGTCAATGTTCTATCCACGTTGGATTGCTGGCAGGTGGGTTCGATCCCCACCACGACCGCAGACATTTTTCTGATGGCCTAAGAATGTGTTTGGGATCACACGTTTAAAGGTAAGACCCCCGTCATTAATTGCTCGCACATGTCTCTTGAAAACTTCGGAGGGTTGCTCGTATGGGGGCAACCGAATGAGGATAAGAATAATTTTTAAAACAATTACACTCCAAACGATAGTATTCATGCATCAGTTTCATTATGTCATGCTTGAAGTTTTTCAATTGACCCGTTCAAAAAATAAAGGTTGGGGGCATTAAAGAAAAGCACTGTATGTTGGTTACTACTATAATATTTAATTTTTTTATGTAGGTTTTGTAGCAGATCGTGACATTCTGGAACACATCATCTATGATTTCGACGATCCTGAACTTATGGAAATGGTCAAGCCTTCCCTTGATGAAGCTTTTGTGATTCAAGAGCAGAATATTGCTCTGAACTTTATTGGTGCTAGAGGGGCCAGGCCAGGTGTCACTAAAGAGAAACGAGTAAAGTATGCAAGGGAAATCCTGCAGAAGGAAATGTTGCCCCATGTTGGTGTATCTGATTTTTGTGAAACGAAGAAAGCTTATTTCTTAGGGTAGGTGGAATTGTTTCTTGCATATTTTGAGTGGATAAAATTCCCCCAACTATTTTTATCATTCTGTAGAAAATGTTTTTATTGTACTTTGTATATTATTATTTCAAAGTTTAACTACATTCTTATCTATTTTTTATATCACCCTAGTTGTAAACACCTGTATAACCAAATTATTTTTTCAGATACATGGTGCACAGACTTCTGTTAGCAGCATTAGGTAGACGAGAACTTGATGACAGAGATCACTATGGAAACAAAAGATTGGATCTTGCTGGGCCACTTTTAGCTTTTCTATTCCGAGGGTAATCTAAAGAATATTCAAAATTGATTATTTTTCATTAAAATTTCGGGTCGGTGCTTGCGTAATTCGTGCTCGTACTGAGTCGCGTACACGGTTGCCAGTATTTCGTCAAAGTCGCCAAAACAACAGGAAGTTGTCGTCCGAATTATATTCTCATTTGTTTTCGTATCAAAACAATGCCTGTTGATTGATTAAAAACAAATTCATATTTTGATGTGAATAAATATGAGGAATAGTTGACTCATAGAAATATTTCTACGATAACAGAATAAAAAGCAAACACACGTGAAAAATATCAATATGTGGACCTTATTCTGATTATATCCTGTAACCGCAAAAATATTCATATAAGGATATAACCTATGTACGATTCAGTACAATCGGCGTCAAATCGTTCACAATGAAAATACTTGTTAACCGAGATACCGTAAAGAGGAACAGTGCTGCCAAATAGAAAATGAAAGTCATTGCTTCTTTTCAGACATGCATATTTGTATCGCTATTGTGGCTGCGCTATTCAATAAAATACTTATTATAATGATTTCAAAGGTATGATTAGAGATTTGTTTATGGTGAACAATAATGACGTCCAGAGTATGACAACTAGACGTCAGTATATAGACGTCGTTTTTCGGGAAGAGTAATCACGATATTATGACGGTTATTTGAATCACGTTAAATTGACGTAATAATAATCGACGTCATAATAACGTCCCATATTGGTTACACTTCTCTGACCAATATTGACCTGAAATCGACGTCATAAAAAAACTTCACCAGCGGCTTCGACGACCAAAAATAGGTAGGAAGGTTTGAATGAACATGAGCCGGAAAATGTCTCCTAGGGGAGCTATAGCTCTCTCAAAGGGAGTGCCTGAAGATGATATTTCTTGAATATGTCCGAAACGCCATGTGATAAAGGATTCAATTCGGTACAAGATATAAACTTTCTATGCCCAAAGGCTGTGATCATTCCAAAATTACAATCAGCAATGTATAATACAAGATGGGACTACATTAACTATTGCTCACACTATTTGAATGCATAATTTTCGACAATTCAATCTCAGTACGCGCGGCACTACCGTGTTTATTGAGAAGAACTTGAAGCTAAAGGAGGAAGAAGTGATTGCTTTAGCTATCTAAGGAAGACATGAGATGTCCGAGAGATTTAATGGAAACAAAAACACATAACCTGCAAATTTTCTGTGAAATTAAAAAATACAAGGCTTTGATAATGAAAAAGCATAACAAATATCTTGAAGTGGTAAAAGTGCGAACGAAAAATTTTTAACATATCGATAATGAACCGTTTTCTCTATTCCATCTTATGCCCAATGAAAAATATAAGAAACTTAAAAAAAAAATATGATATCAAAGATGACAAAAACCTATACAGGAGAGATAACATCGCTGACTATATTTAAAAATTCCTTCAAGATTTATATTCAGAATCTACTACAAATTCGAATGCTTTTATTTTCTTTCCATTGGACATAGATGGTTTAGAGCTTGTATCGAATTGCATCATTTCATCACATTGCGTTTCGGAAATATTCAAGACATTTCATCTTCAGAAGCCCCCACTCAGGGTACCGCAGCTCTCCTAGGAGTCATTTTTCCACTCATGTACATCGTGACTGTTCTTCCTATTTTTGGTGAAGTTTGGCAGGCTAATTTCGGGACACCTTGTTACATATAAGCAAGGAAATTTATGAATTTTGGGTTTTATGAGAGTTTTTGTGCAATCATCTTGGTATTTGAGTCCTGTCATTAGTCTGCCAGCATTTCTCTGTAAAGAGAACATGAAATTACCAATGGGCACACTGTGCTCAAGCCATGATGCAATAAAGTACTTGAAAGTGGTACAGTCCAAAATATAATGATTTCAATAGATTGATTGTCGTTGATGCCAGATTTCTAATCACAAAGGTGCTACTATGTAGTCGTTAGGCTAGTTTATTTAGGTAGTTATCTCCATCCTCACAATAAGGAAATCAAATGGTTGTAAACCCAATATGCATTGGGCTCTAAATGCTAGTATGGGTTAGTAGGATATTTAGCCGTGAGACCAAAGATCGTACTAGTAGCCAGTCTAGAACATGATGGTTTGAATATTATTGTTAAATTTATAACTTCTGAAATTTCAGGTTGTTCAAAAATTTGATGAAAGAAGTAAGAATGTATGCACAGAAGTTCATTGATAGAGGCAAAGATTTTAACCTTGACCTTGCCATTAAGACAAAACTCATCACTGATGGTCTTAGATATTCTTTGGCTACTGGTAACTGGGGTGATCAGAAAAAAGCTCATCAGGCCAGAGCTGGAGTATCACAGGTATTTCAAGATGACTTATTGATTTTTTTCGACATAAGTTTTGTAAATGTAGCACAAACATTTATAGGAAGTATAAAAAACTAGTTATTTATGCAACAAGAGAGTAAAGTGGTAAAAAAATTGACAAACGATGCCTTAGGTGGAGTGCAACAGTTGCAAACTGTAAATTCTCCTACAATGACAAGAAGACTGGGTTTCTTCATTTACTATTCTGATTGTGTCTATGAATGCCTTCATAAGGCTGTTCCGTCTAAACCGCACATATACCTATTTGGAGTCCTAAAAATGACACTGATCTGAAAATTTGTATACAGGGGTTATCGATTGGGTCCTGTTCAATGAAAAAATTTTCAAGATGGCGGCAATTCTGGTCATACCAGAAGTGGACATCAACTTCACTATTTTAAATGGAAAGCTATATTTTTTAATGCTTTTATGTTATTGTTTTGATGATCTTCATTTTTGAAAAAATATTGATGATTCAAACTTGGTCAAAACATTCAAATCACTCTGTATAATATTTGGTTAAATTCAGAATGGATAAAGCTTCCACACATGTTAACACATAACCAGAATCTTATTAAAAAAGTAAGTTGATGATAGTTCTACAAATCCGACATGCACGTAGATAAATTAATACCTTCATGTTAAATCTCATCAAATTATTGCAACCGCATAAATAACGTTTTTCACTCATATAATTCGTTCATCTTCTTAACCATTCCATCAAAATTCAATTTTCCCTGATTTTTCGTCCTTTGCATTGTGTTTTTAACTGCTTTCCTCTAAAAATCAGATTCCATGCTGGCAATTACTCTAGGTATTTGTGGAATGCTTTGTTATTGTTAGGTACATGAATAGCATGCGGTTTGGGGTCACCGATATTAGCTATAAACAACATATAATGATAAATATGGTATATGATAAATTAACAATAGACGTAATTAAAATCGACTTTGTATGGCGGGCTGGACGTTTTGTTTCAATTTGCGGCGGAACTCTCTTTAAATCTCAGGGTTTTTTGATTTGGGTCCACACTGTATATATATTTGCAGCAAAGAAACGAGCAGAGTCAGACAAACCAGTTTTATTATTCCTAAACTTGCTAGGTATCTGCAAACTGACAGAAAACTTTAATTTCGTCGCGTGACTGATTCGCAATTATTAGAAGAAAGAAAAATAGGAACTTAGCGGAGTCCAGTACTTAATTGATATATCGAAGATTGTTATAAAGATGTTATTAGCATCAACTCACCTGACAGATCAGGCACACTGCTACCTACTCAAATAAACGTATTTCAGCGCAGTTGGAAACCACAAAATTCTGTTCAATAGCAAACACTTCGCTAGGTATAAAAGGAATTAATAGTCGTAGGTGACACTCTCTGATACGCAATCCCAAATTCACTCAGCACGCGAAGAACGACTATTTCTTGAAAATATGAATATACTTTTTTCGACGCTCTAAATAAAAACTGGCAGAGGTACCACAAGGCAAATAGTAAATAGCTCCAGTGCAGTACTCGTGGGGTGATGATAAGCCCAAAACCAGAAATGAAAAGGACGAAATTGGAAAGTTGGATACTACCCTAACTCAGTTTCGCTACATCTCGCCCCCCCCTAAACTTGGTGCCGCCCTAGGCGGTGCGCTAAGTTGGAGAACAAAATAACTTCAAATGGGAAGCGTGAAAAATTCCCCGTTCTCTATCATCCTGGTCGTTTATTAGAACATAGGTGGCGTCACTAACCTTTTTCTTAATACGATAAGGTCCTGTAAAGAGTAATAGCATTTTTTTCGTCTCGGACTTTATCGCTGATGATACATTATTTGCACGAAGTAAGATTCTGTCACCCGGCTGGAAATCGTAAAATGGTTTCCCGGGATTGGCTGCAGCACGACGCGCAGCTTTTCCTCTTAACGTGGCTTCAGCTAAGATCAATTTTTCCTGGACAGGTATTTCCAAACCCTGATAACCTTCAGGCAGGTTGAATTTACCTTTTAACAACCTAGGGCGAGAAATGCCGGATTGGAGTTCGCAAGGAGCGAACCCGGTACTCTCGTGGACAACCGAATTCAACAGTTCAATAAAACGGGGCACCTCCCAAGCCCACTTGGAATGTTGCTCGTGGCAATAAGTGCGCAGCAAGCGGCCAAGTTCGCGCATAACCCTTTCCGATGGATTGGCACAAGGGTGGCGCACCGAACTATATACAATCTGAATACCTTGAGCTTGTAAAGTTGTTTTCCAGCTACGAGATGTGAACTGAGTGCCGTTATCATGTAAAACTCGTTTAGGTATTCCAAAAGCGGGAAAGTATTCTTTCACCAGGCGATTCAACATAGCCTGAGTATTCGCTTTTTTCAGGGGGTATAAAGCCACATGTTTCGTAAATAAATTCAATACCACGAAAATATACATCACCCCTCCGCGACTGCGGATTAATGGCCCAAAAATATCCATGGCAATGATATCCTTCACTCCCTCTGGTATTATCTGCATTTGTGCAGGTTTTGGCAAACTACAAATTTTTGTCTTTTGACAAATTTCACAATTTCTAAGCCTCCGTTTAACCGATCGATGCATGTTCGCCCACCACAATTCTGTTTTCAACGCAGACCAAGTTTTATAAATGCCAAAGTGGCCAAAAACATCATGATACTTGTCAATGAAATCCGAAATAAGATGACGAGGAACACACAACAAATAATCTCCATCGGTAGTTCCATTTTTGAATAATACTTCATCAGATATTGTAAAAAGAGTTTGAAGTTTGGGATCCCTTGGCAATTTTTCCTTAATTTCCTGAAGTTTACTGTCTTGGTCCTGACTATGCCCAAAGTTATCTATCAAAGTGTGGAATTCTTTCGGTAATTTTAATGTGGTCAGTAACTGAAAACATTTATCCGTCGGCACCGGAAATCTAGCACAAGCGCACCTACTCAAGGCATCGGCTTGTAAATTTTCTCTTCCAGGGACAAAAATAACCTCAAAACGATATTCCTGTAATATCAAAGTCCAACGAGAAATTCGATCTGACAATAGCCTACATCGATAGTGATATAAAAGGGCATCATCCTGCAACAGAGACTTGAGTTTCTGGAAAGCCTGGTCATGCTCAGCAGTCCATCTCCAGGCAGTCGTTTTTCGCAGCAAATTTGTCAAAGGCACTGACAAATGTGCAAAATCTTTTGAGAACATCCTGTCATATTGACATAACCCTAAAAAACCCTGAAGCTGTTTAACATTCGTTGGCTTCGCATAATCCTGAAGGGCCTGGATGCGTTCGGGATTTGGCCTAATTCCGTCGCCGTTGACGATATACCCCAAGTACGATATTTCCTGTTGAACAAATCGACACTTACTAAGTTTGACAGTAAGTCCAGCTTCCCGGAGCCTGCCGAAAACCCTAGTGAGATGTACCACCTGATCTTCGAAGCTAGCACTCATCACCAAAAGATCGTCCAAGTAGGCCACCAAAAATTCCTGATAAGCTGGTCCAAAAATGGTATCAATAGCTCGACTGAATGCGCTAACAGCTGTCTGAATGCCAAACGGTAAAACACAAAAACGATAGGTTTTATTATCCACCATAAAACCTGTGTACTGTCGGTCTTCCTTGCGCAAACCAATCTGCCAATAACCATGCGATAAATCGATGCTCGATAAGAATTTTTTTCCAGCCATCAACCTAACTATTTCCGAAATAGGCCTCGGTAATTCGAAATCTGGTTCCATTACAGAATTTAGCCTACGAGCGTCCAAGCAAACTCGTACACTCCCGTCCTTTTTAAGGGTAGTCATCAGTGGGGAGATATATTTTGAGGGAGCACGCTCTATTATGCCCCACTCTTCCATTTGCATTAAAGTTTTCTGTACCGCATCTCTATGTGCTACAGGTATAGGATACGGCTTTACGAAAAATGGCGTATTATCAACTAATTTGATAGAATGGGTATACATATAAGTTCTACCCGGTTTGTCTGAGAAAATCGATGAATATTCTAATAATAATTTCTCGAAAATAGCTTTATAATTTTTTGACAAGTTATTTTTCAAAATAATTGATCGAAATAAGTTATTCTGAATGTTCGGACACCCTGTATAGCAAATATCCGAACTATTTTCACTTTTGACATTGATATCACAAACGCTCAAAAATTTGCAATGTATGCCTGGACTATCACCAACATTTAACATCGGTAAAAAATTACTGTTTTTATTCACTAACGCAGATATATTCAACGAGGCTGGACATTCGTGAATATCTGAAATTTCAGGTACAACAAAAAACTCGCCATTTATTTTTATTACTAGATGTTTCTCGGACAAGTTTATATTCACATGGAAAAAACGTAGAAAGTCGCATCCTAGAATAATGGGATATGTTAAATCTGAAATTACCAGAAATTCATGACTGATCTTTTTTTCATTTATAGAAAAAGGAATATCAGCTTGTAAAGTTACTTTTTTAAACTTAGTTTTGAATGCGCCCACAACTCGTATACCTGTACATTCAAAATGTGGAATATCACTATGAAAATTGGAAAATTGATTCCACACATCTTCCGAAATAGCAGATATTTGACTCCCAGTGTCCACTAGGGCCAAAAACCAAAAATCAAAAAATTTCACACATATTCTGGGTGAACGATCATCAAGGATTTCGTGATCAAAATTACATTCCTCTGTCATTTCTTCCATAGGGTTATTTTTTATTATTACTGTCGCCCCATTTCGCCCTACCTCCAAATCGGAGCTTATTCTTGAAGGCTTGGCTCGTTTTCCGAAAAATCATTGTCTAGTTCCAATTTAGATATATTTTGAGGATTTCTACTGTAGTTTTTATTAAAATTTTGGGATCTATTCATCTGATTACTTTGAAATTTTTTTGTATCCTGGCACGAACTACCACTATTTTGCACTGCGGAATTATTGCAAAAATTGTCGGCTTGCCGGAGCCTGTTCAGTGCTTGTGATAGATCATTGACTCCCACAAGTAACACTGAAATATTTGGTGAATAGTGGCGTGCAATAATACTAATTAATTGTGATTCCGTATAGGGGGGTTGAAGATGCTTAGCAAGTACCACATACTGATTGAAATGATCTGTTAAAAGTCCCTCACGGTATTTTCCGGACTCTAATTTGAGTTTCACTGTTAACTGCTTATCATCACCCCAAAAATGTTCCGTAAAAGCGAGTTTGAATTCTCTATAAGTTTGAAAACGGTTAGCAAATGCGTCCCACCAAGTTTTTGCAGACTTATTCAAATGACTATTAATTATGAAAGCAATTTTCTGAAATGGTAAATTTTGAACATCTAAAATATTTTCTAAAGATTGTAGAAAGTCTATCGGGTGAACTGATGCATATTCATTATCAAAATTTGGAAGAATCTTACTGGCCTCCACTATTGACATGTTTGGCAAAGGATTATTATTTGTATTATTATTTGGACTTGAATTAATGTTACTTTGAGCCATCATTGTGGAAACTACGGTGGTGACTAATCGCACTAAATCTTCTTGACTTGGTGGAGGATAATACATCTGTTGCGTTTGACTATATGAGGGTGGTGGCTGCATCGGAGCAGAAAAAGGAACAAAATTTGGTTGAGGTGGTGCCGCAGCAGCCGCTTCATCTTGAGTTGGATTTGCTGTTGCAGTGAAATTCCTCTCCCCAGATGGTACATTTTGAAAATAATTAGGAAAGGTCCTACCTTGTGATGGTGGAAAACCTCGAAAAGGTGATGTTGAACCTGATCCCGAATTATTGTTTGTCGGATTTTCATTTCTTCTTACTGCCCCCGTATGTCCTGTCTTCGGTGTATTAGTAGAGTGCCAAACGAACCGTAAGTCGCTTAGATCAAAAGGTGGTGGGAAATCGGAGGTAAAAAGCTGTGACATGGCTAGAATTGTTACCTACCATCTCCAGATCATGGATCCACTTGTCGTCAAAAAATCGTCCTGTGCGTAGGGGGTAATTTATACAAAAATATGGATTTTTTTTTTATTCGTGGAAAATATTGATGGGTTCCAGAACTTCCACCCTGTCGAATCTTGATTTCGTGTGACAAGTAGAACAAATCATAGAATATTTTGAAATTCACCAATTACATTACGATATATGAGAAAATCATATTTCAAACGGCTATAATTCGAAACTTGTAAACTTTCGTTGAATTGCTTTTCATATACCTCGCATTATCTCAGTAACTATAACGTTTATCAAAAAAATACTCGAAATAATGTCGATGCGCCTATGTTTCAAGATGCGAATGGTTCTTCGATTTTGAAAATCGAACCATAAATAAGGAAGATATTGGAAAAATCATAATCCAATGCAGCTAGTACGAAGGACGGCGACTCGCCGCTTTCATACCCCGATTCTCCCCGCAACGCCCGCAGCCGTCCTAGTACGATCACCGTAAATATGAAATACTGAGTGTTACGTTACAGAATAGTACGATCTTGGAATTCACGGGAGAAATGGAATTGATCGCTATTTTCCAAGTTAACAGAAATTTATTTTAACTTGCTGTTTGATTGAAAGTGCCCTCCATTTATTTTATTAATGATTCTATCTCGAAAGCATCGTCCACCAATTCGAAAGTACATTTTTTATCCATCAGAGTAAAATGTCAACCATCTCATTTATCAACAAATTGACAAGTATTGAAACAAAACATGATGCATATATTATTAAAATAAAAATAAAATATCCTTGTAGAAACTTGAAAAAAACATTATTTGATACCTATCGAATTGCGAAGTTGTAAATACACGTAAATACGATACACACAATGCAAAACATTTTTCTTCGGAAGTTGCATTTATTTTCATGTTGAGAACGGGAGCAGATTCGTTGCCGAACCGTCCAAAGAAACGAGGAGAGAAAATCCCGAAAAATCAAGTAAAATGAATGTTTCACCTTCTCGATTAACCTACAGACAGTAATATTCGATTGAGATTTTCCTACCAGTTTTGCCACCAAGTTCGGCATATTTTTGATATAAACAGTTGAATAAGTATACCCTTTTTCATTAGAAAATCTGCACCATCTATTAATTTTATCAGATTATCAAATTCTTTGTCATGTGTGGCATGACAACTTCATTCTCACTCAGTGATCCTCTATAATGTTTCCAATTCGATACAAAGCATTGGTTATGATACTTGACTTCCATGGCAATAAACAATGTTGGTAGTCAATACTAGGTAAAAACTTGACTCTTATTTGAACGTTTTTGGTAGAAAATTCTTTCAGACACATCAAAAATACCTTCACATCAATTTCACTATAGAAAGCGTTTTATTCCTGACATTATTGTCTCCAGTTTTCAATATTCCTGTGCCAGAAGATCAATCGACCTTTATTTTCATTGAAAATATCATCAATTCTCTGGAGTTCCATATCGATTTGCCTCGATAGTTTTTTCCGAGGTTTTTTCTTATATTCATACAACTTTCAAATGTTTTTATCGATAATTCTGTACAACGAAGGAGTTGACCATCTTTTCCACAAATGAAACATTTTCTCGATGATTCTGTTCTCTGCTGGAAAGGAATCTTCAACTTCAAGACATATTCAAGATCAGTGTCTGATTGCTAGTACTTTCCATCTTTTATCTAGGGAAACATAATTATATCTTATGGTAAATTTACAATAATAGATTTCGTTAACTAATCAATACTTATTTAATTATTGAAACAGAGCACACAGTACCAAATATCGAATAATTAATTCACAATGCAATGGTCAACGCCTCAATGTTGATGTGTATAACGAAAGCGTATGGAACCATGATAGCCGCGGGTATTGCGGGGAGAATAGGGGTACGATTGCGGCGAAACGCGATCGTCCGTGGTACCTGCATTGCATTATGATTTTCTCAATATCTTCCTTATTTATGCTTCGATTTTCAAAATCGAAGAACCATTCGCATCTTGAAACATAGGCGCATCGACATTATTCGAAGTATTTTTTTGATAAACGTTGTAGTTACTGAGATAATGCGAGGTATATGAAAAACAGTTTAACGAGAATTTACAAGTTTTGAGTTATAGGCGTTTGAAATATGATTCTCTCATATATCGTAATGTAATTAGTAAATTTCAAAATTTTCTATAATTTGTTCTACTTGTCACACGAAATCAAGATTCAACAGGGTGGAAGTTCTGAAACCCATAAATATTTTCCACGAATAAAAAAATAATCCATATTTTTTTATAAATTACCCCCTACCCCCCAAACGCACAGGACGATTTTTTGACGACAAGTGGATCCATGATCTGGAGATGGTAGGTGACAATTCTAACCATGTCACAGCTTTTTACCTCGGATTTCCCACGGGGTGAACGATAGGATTCGATTGGCACTCTACTATATTACTCAGACCCATTTCTTCACACAAATCCAATGTGGCCGTGCGTTGGTCGACAAGTTGCGGCGGAACTCTCTTTAAATCTCAGGGTTTTTTGATTTGGGTCCACACTGTATATATATTTGCAGCAAAGAAACGAGCAGAGTCAGACAAACCAGTTTTATTATTCCTAAACTTGCTAGGTATCTGCAAACTGACAGAAAACTTCAATTTCGTCGCGTGACTGATTCGCAATTATTAGAAGAAAGAAAAATAGGAACTTAGCGGAGTCCAGTACTTAATTGATATATCGAAGATTGTTATAAAGATGTTATTAGCATCAACTCACCTGACAGATCAGGCACACTGCTACTCAAATAAACGTATTTCAGCGCAGTTGGAAACCACAAAATTCTGTTCAATAGCAAACACTTCGCTAGGTATAAAAGGAATTAATAGTCGTAGGTGACACTCTCTGATACGCTATCCCAAATTCACTCAGCTCGCGAAGAACGACTATTTCTTGAAAATATGAATATACTTTTTTCGACGCTCTAAATAAAAACTGGCAGAGGTACCACAAGGCAAATAGTAAATAGCTCCAGTGCAGTACTCGTGGGGTGATGATAAGCCCAAAACCAGAAATGAAAAGGACGAAATTGGAAAGTTGGATACTACCCTAACTCAGTTTCGCTACAAATTAGACCATAATTAACGATATTCAACCAATAATACTATTGCAGTAAATTTACACATTGGTCAGGCTGACACAGACAAGAAACGCCACAAGTTATAGCGCCTCTATTCACTATCCGATTTTGAAAAACACAAAAAATCAAATGAAATGGATCATTGGATACAATAAGTAGACTCACTATTTTTTCAAATTTCATCTGTAACGTCAACGATTGCCAACTTTTTTTGTAAACGTCACTATATGTTTTTTATTCATTTTTCTGGGTAATATTTCCATATTGATATACAGGGTGGTCTAGTTTAAACGTCAATAATTTTGACAGTTGTTAGAAAAACAAAAACTAAGTAGGCTTTTCTGTAAGAACTTTCTCGAGGAATATTTCCTTACAAAGATAGAGGGTTTCAAAGTTTTTGACACAAACTGGTTTTCTCATCATAACTTCTGAGCCACTTGACCGACTTCAAATTCCACACACAAACTAATGCAATACATCTTCAATAATTCTTCAGTGGCGTAGACAATGGGGGTCGGCACCCCTCTCCTCCTCCCAATCTTTGGTACCACTAGATATTTTGCAAATTAGATTGAAATACTGGATTACCTTTTCAATTTGGAAAAAAAATCCCCTGCAGGTTTGTGATTTATTGCTTTGCTTTTGAGATATTCATTTGAATTTGAAGAGCCACTCACACGTCTGAATTGAAAAAATCGAGTGCGCCTTGACTTGCCAATCGGACTAATACAGTAGGCGATCAAGTGACCCTCAATCATTTTCATTTTGACATCTCTTAGAGGTTGTATATGTTCTTGAAGGAAAATGCCCGTGTTTAGCAATGTTGAATATGCAGATGTGCATTTTATTTATGGATTTTGTAATGGAAGTGCAGCAGCTGCTGTCAGGGAATATCAAATATGGTATCCAGACCAAAGGCAACCAAGTGCTCGTGTTTTTGTGAGTATCCATCGCCATTCTCGAGAATTCGGTTTGAAACACAATCGAGATCCAGAGCGGCCTGGGAGAAGAAATAATAATGAAAACATCAAAATCAACAGTGTTATGTGTACTCCATAAAGATGATGATACCATTCACAGTCCGTACAGAATCTACTCTCTGGTGACGAAAACCGTCGCATGACATTTTGTAATTGGCTACTTAATTCAATCGCAGAGAATCCAGAATTTTCAAAAATAATTCTTTCGACAGATGAGGCTACCTTCACTGGAACTGGAATTTTCAACCACCACAATTATTGTCATGTCTGGGCTTAAGAGAACCCAAGAGAAACCTGTGTTAGTTCATATCAGCATGAGTTCAGCGTCAATGTATGGCTAGGCCTTATAAACGGTTATGTTCTTGGTCCACTCTTTTTACCTCCGCGGCTTGATGCTAACCTCTTTGAACTTCTTGACCAATAATCATCATTTCAAGTTGTTCGAAGTACCTATCGCTACACGAATGAATTGCTGGTTCCAAATAGACGGTGCTCCCGCTCATTTTGGAAGACAGGTGAGGGCGTGGATGAATGTAATCTATCCAGACAAATGGATAGGGTGGATTACAATAATTGATCAGCCTGAAGTTGGAAGAGGGCCAGTGGCGTGACCTCAAAGATCACCAGATATTACGCCTTTGGATTTCCATGTGTGGGGATACTTGAAAAACATTGTTTATGAGACAACAAATTCATTGAATATACAAACGTAACAAAATTTTTAGGTATTTATATAATAATAATAATCTTTATTATTCCCAAGAAACATATATGTTTATATCTGGGAAAATTATGAAAGAGCAACAAAAAAAAAAAGATAATCAGATTATAATTTTTAAATCATATACATAGTACATAATATAATGTTTCTTCTTGATGAACAATCATCGTGGACTCTAAATATAGATCATTTGAGGAAAAAATTTGCTGCTATTATAGATAAAATTCAAAATTTTCTTCCTGTTAGATACCTCCTTACCTAATGAGTTGAAAAATATAGAAGAAGCAAAAAAATTCAAAATCAAATCAATGAAATATCTGCTCAGTAAACTTTAATTCCATATCTACTAATAGTAATCATTCACAATTCGATAACTTGTAATGGATTATAATATTTTCATTTCATATTATATTATAATTTTTTTTATGAAAAACAATAATTGTGCAATTATTATTGTTTCGATTTATTATGTTATATGTATGTTTCGTTGTATTATAAATAATAATGTTTCTTGAGGTAATAAATACAATCAATCAATCAATATCCTATTTTCTTGGTAGTTCAGCCATAAGTTTTGGCCTGCTTGCAAACCATCAAATTGAAATAGATATCTCAAAAACCAAGCCACAAATCTCAAAAATTTTCTCAGGTAGTTTTCTCTTTTGAATTGAACAGGAAATGTGAAATATGAATCTTTTTTGTGAAATATCAAATGGCGCCAAATATTGGGAAAGGAGGAACCAACCCCCATTGTCTACGCCAATGAAGAAGTGGTTCAGAAGTTATGAGAAAACTAGTTTTTGTCTTGAACTTTGACACCCTGTATCTTTGTAAGAAAACATTTTTCAGGGAAGTTCTTACAGGAAAATATACTTTATTTTTGTTGCTCTATCACCTGTCAAAATTAATGACGTTTAACCTGGACCACCCTGTATATTGAGGTATGTTAAGTTGACTTTCGGACAAAAATAGTTGAAATAAAAAAACAATTCTCAGTTGACGAGAAATAGATATTTTCATAAAATTTTGAGACGTATATTGAATGTCCCATTGAATATCACGACGTTAGTTTATCAATTGTCAGGTAATAATAATAATAATATCTTTATTGTTGTAAAAATCTGTAAAGACAATAGCAACTTCAAAAATTGTAACCACTAATAAAATGACATTAAGAACGAAAAGAAAAAATAACAGTAGGGAAGAACTATTTCGAACAGTTACAATCATACACTTTATCTTTTAGAAAACAAGTGACTGAATTTCTGAATATAGCTGGATTTTTAATGTCCTCAATATCTGATGGTAATTTGTTGAATGCCTTTTTTGCTCGGTAATGTGTATTATTTTGGGAAAAAGCAGTTGAATGTTGTGGAATACTCAGATTATTTCTGTTACGGGTGATCATGTCCATATTCAGTTTTTGTTAAACGAATATTTATGTTTTTTTACAAAGACTACCAATGATAGATAATACAGGGGTACAGTAAGCAACCCATGTTGTACAAAAAACGACCTATATGATGTACCATATTCTAATGCAAGAATGCACCTCAGAATATGATTTTGGTAATATAAACAATTATATTGTTAACATGAGAGCCTGAACCCCAGGACAATATTCCATAGGAAATAGCAGATTGCACATGCGCAAAATAATGAAATATTAGGCTGTTTACTTATACATGTTCCCTTAGATACCGTATGACCCCAAAAATTGAGGCTATGGCAGAGGCTAAGCTATTTCGAAAATACATGTGATAATGTTCAAACTGGTCACCATTATGTTGAACACCATAATATACGCTTACTGATTGTTCCGTGACTTCTATTCAAGAAGAAACTGATATTTCGTTTCATTTTAAGGAAATGATGAGTATATATGACAAGATCATCACTTCATATGTAATAGAGCAATCAGTATGTGTGAATTGTGTGTTCAACATAACGATAACATGTTTCAACATTTTATTTTCTTCACAGCACATTTAAAAATCACATGGGTTGTTAAAATATCTGACAAATGAAACACTGACATTCATTTTCAATGACACATCTCAAAATTTTATGAAAATATCAATTTTTTTTCATCTGAGCATTTATTTTATATTTTATCTGAATTAGTCCAAAAGTCAACTTGTCATACATTATTGTATCCAGAATAAAAATTCTAAACAGAAAAAAAAATGTGCCATTTGAAAAACAAAGTTGACAATCGCTGACGTTACAGTTGAAATTTAGAAAAATAATGATCAAAGTCTAATTATAGTATCTGATGAGCCGCTTTATTTCCTTTTTTGTTTTTCAAATTCGAATGATTCATAGCGGCGCTATGGCTTTGGGCATTTTTGTCATTATACATTTTTAATTCCTAATCTATGTAATAAAATTCCAAATGATATCATACAAACAAAATCACTACAATCCTATTGGATAAAAATGTAAAACTGGATATTCGACCCCTAAAATTAATTTTTTCTCGTTCGATAATATAATTAGAAACATTAAAATGATAATTGTGAATAAGTATGTATAAATATTAATAATTATGCGAATTGAATGAAGACAACTTTTCCCTCGTGATAATTTAATATTGTTAAATATACACCGTGTCCCAGCTGAAATCGATCGAATGACTTGAAATTTGGTCACCCAGTATATTTGATGATGCTCACTCGAAGTACGCTATTGAATAAATCATAGATATACAGGGTCACCCCGAAGTGCACATCAACTTTCTTATTTGAATAGGGACACACAGTATATTATTCCATATTCAAGTAGAGTTCATTATTACAAATTCTACAATGCCGGGTTTGATGGGATTTTTTCTAACGATTACGACGATATCGCAAAAAATAAAACGATGCAATAAAAAATTTATATGATTTGATTTTATTAATATGACACGATTAAAATCGAATGATGGGTGTCCTGCACATAACTACAGACCCTATCTGATTATCTTCGCCATCGGTTTGGAGAAAATCTAATAACCACCAATTCTCTCGATGGTGATAGCAACTGGCCAGCTCGGTCGCCAGACCTCACCCCACTTGATTTTTATTTGTAGGACTACTTGAAACAACGAGTTTATGAGTCGCCAATTGTGAATATGGAAGAACTGAAAGAGAAAATCACAAATTTATGCGCACAAATTGATCTAGGATGAGCTAGGAAATGTTTGCAGCAGAATGGACGACATATTGAGCAGTTGAGGTTTTATTTATTTTCTTTTTATTCGATTTCAATCATGTTATATTAATTAAATCTAATCGTATAAATTTTGTATTGAATCGTTTTATTTTTTGGCATAGTCGTTTGAAAAAATCCCATCAAACCCGGCATTGTTGTAATAATGTAATAATGAACTCTACTTGAATATGGAATAATATACTGGGTGTCCCTATTCAAATAAGAAAGTTTAGGTGCACTTCGGTGTGACCCTGTATACCTACGATTTATTCAATAGCATATTTCGAGTGAGCATCATCAAATATACTGGGTGGCCGAAATTCAAGTCATTCGATAGCGTGGTTGATTTTTCACAGGGGGAGATATTTTAGCTGGGACACGGTGTATATTGATCTATGTACATTTGTTTTTTTATCTTCACTACAAGGTTCACTTCATAAGGTTTTTCCCAGTTTATTCAAGATAACTATCTGTATGTTCCAATGTATATTTTGTTAACGTTTTTGAATAAACATATCAATCATTATTATTCTTATTATTATCTTATACTTTTTTAGGTACTGAATCGTCTAACATTCGCTTCAACATTATCCCATTTGCGTCGCGTCAACTCCCCAATTGGTCGCGACGGCAAATTGGCCAAGCCTCGCCAATTGCACAACACCCTGTGGGGCATGATCTGCCCCGCGGAGACGCCCGAGGGCGCCGCCGTAGGCCTTGTCAAGATCTGCCCCGCGGAGACGCCCGAGGGCGCCGCCGTAGGCCTTGTCAAGAATCTGGCCTTAATGGCATACATTTCTGTCGGATCTCAGCCATCGCCGATCTTGGAGTTTTTGGAGGAGTGGTCCATGGAGAACTTGGAGGAAATTGCTCCGTCGGCTATCGCCAACGCGACAAAAATCTTTGTTAATGGATGCTGGGTAAGGAAATTGAAAAATTAATGCATTTGTAGCCGCAATAGGCCTTTTCATCTAGATATATTTTTAAGACGCATGCCCTTTTTTTTAGATCCAAAATTTGATTGGGTAATGCGAAAGTGAAGTCTCATTGGCTATAGTTCCTAAATAAAATTCTGATTGGCCATTTCGAATATTGCGGTTTTTGTAAAAACTTCACAAACGATAAGATTTCCACAAAATTCTCAATAACACGACATGTTTCTTTAACACTTTTTTTTTTTAAAGGCTTTATTCAAATAGTTCACAATCTGATTATTTTCAATTTCGTACATACATGTTTCGGACACTATTTGAAAAACAATTCCAAAACAGCATGTAATGCTGGTCTCGGAACTTCTTAAGTCTACACTTTTTCATTTCATTGTTACTGCCCAATCTGATTTTCGTATATAGTGATGTTATTGTTAGAGATTCTCTTAGACAGTTCATTTTTAAATATTTTTATGTTTTCGGCTTTCCTCAGAGCCACTGGGAGACAGTTAAAAGTTTTGATACATTTAATGAGAGGGTTATTCAAAGCAATGTTCGTTCTTGTGGACTCGATGTATATATTTCGTTGATTCCTTGTCTCATAGGGATGGACTTCATGGTTTAATTTAATTCGTGAATTACACTTCTGTTCAGATTTGCAAACCTTGTATATAAATTTACTCTGTTCAATTTTCAATATTTCTGAGATTGGTAAAATGCCAGTTTGCTTATAAACCAGTTTTGTTGGTGTTCTGAATTCGATATTGAATAAAACTTTTACAATTTTATTTTGTAGTTTTTCTGCTTTCTCAAATAGTGTACGCCCACAGGATCCCCATAAGGGAATCAAGTATCTGAAAATAGATAAAAAGTATGCATTATAGATTTGAGTATATAGTTTGTGATCAATATAGTCTCTACATCGATAGATCGCTCCGATCATCGGTACTACTTTATTTTCAATGTGGTCAATATGTTTACTCCAATTCATTTTGTCGTCTACAACTAGGCCAAGATATTTTGTATTTTCAACTCGTATCTCCTCGCCTCCAATTTTTATGTTAATCTCCTCAAAGTTTGTATTTCTTTGCGTAAACACCATAAAGGTTTTTTTTTTGTATTTATTTTGAGTTTGTTTTTTGTTATCCAATGATTATACAAATTTAAGTCAGAATTTATTCTTATCTCTAAATTTTCGTGGTTTTCGTTACTGTAGATTAGGACGTTGTCGTCTGCAAAAGTAAAGTATCTCCCAAGTAGTTCTACTTTTTCTAGGCTCCTAACATGTAGTGAGTACAGTAGGGGTCCTAATACAGACCCCTGCGGCACTCCACAATACACAGTAGCTTCATCAGGTGCTATACTGGTACAATGAACTGTACTCATTGTACCAGTATATCACCTGACGAAGCTACTGTGCTAGCGAAACATCTCGTGTGTTTGAGAATTTTGTGGAAATACTATCGTTTGTGAAGTTTTTACATTTGCCATGGATTTCCATCAAGTAACGGCCGAGTCAATTAAAAAAAAATTGCTGTTTTTATTGACTTTATTGACGTTCTGTCAAATGTCAACAGTGTCAACCACGTTACTTATTCGTTACTGAGCAGTGTGGTGCAATTGTTTCGGTGAAAATTGCCGCCACTGTCGTTGGATGCGAGATGTGAACACGAATAGTTATTTGTAATCTAAATGAAAAGGCCTATTAATGACAGTTTGTGCAAGTAAAATATTGATAGTAATCTGAGGTATCTTAACCGATTTAGTGATGATAATTATGTGTTTACTGAATTGATACATTGGTGATAATTATCGACCAGGGGCCTAATTCTCCACAAGTCAACTTTCAATGCATATACATATTTCAACAGTTTTATACATTTTGATATTCTTGACTCGTGATATTTGGATGTATACATTTACAAATTGAGCGTTTACAGGGAGAACTTTGTTTCATCGTTGTTGTCAATGTCTGGCAGAAATGTAATATTTTCTACTATCACTGTCATCTATTATTGTGAAGCTGAGGAGGTATTCTGATCACAATATATGTTTCAATAGTTCAGTAGGTAAACTCATGATGTGGCTGATTAATTGATTTGGAGGCTATGAACTCTGCAGTTCCAAGATACAAGCTAATGGGGAAGACCACTGATTTTTTAAAACGACATCATGAGCTCTATACTGTATTTTATATATATTTAAAAAAGGCTAGTCAAGTTTTTCGATGAGCATAAGGTTCTTTCTGACAATCAGTATGGCTTTAGTTAGGGAATGTCAACCGACGATGCAATTAGATCACTGACAAAATTGATATACAACGCATTTGGCATTTGACTAAAAAATACCGTATTATGTGTTTTCATCGACCTCTCTAAAGCTTTTGATATGGTTTGCCATGAAACCTTGTTGAAACAATCGCGACCTAATCTGAGTTCTGCGGATGACACCGCAATATTCTATCAATCAGATACATGGATGGCGTTGAAACAATACATAAGTAAAAGAACCATTTAAATAAGGTAAATTTATCACAAAAACGGATATTGAGACTAATATACCGAAAACAGAGAACTTCGTCTAGCGATGAATTATACAAAGACAGTAAAATAATGGTTATTCGGCAGCTGTACTGCCGAAAAATCTCAAATTATTTACATTCTAAGAAAATAAAACTCCACCCTGTGGAACACGATTACGACACTCTTCACGGAAGTGTGGAAATTCCTCAATGTGAAAAGAGTGTAGGTCAAAGAAGCTCAATTTTCTTATGTGCAAAATTATTCAAAAACTTACCCATTCAACTCAGAACTTTGAAAAATCATGGGTTTTTCAAACGTAAAATCAAACAATGGTTACAAAATATTGAAAGGTCAATAATCAGCAATATTGTCAATAATAATTATATCTAATTTTTTTGTTTTGAAAACAGAGAACGCCGATCACATTGTCTACGCGGACTATTTTAAAAAAAAATCGCTAATATGAATCCTCGATTTTTCACCCTGTGAATGTGACCCTAAAGTCTGAAATAATCTTTTGTACTTTGTATGGTATTTTTGGTGATATACAGAGTCGTTTGAGAAGCTTACAAACCAGTAGTTCTTCAACTTACAGTGGGATTAAAAACTTGAAAATCAGTATGCTGTTATAATTGATCATTTTCAATCTACCTGAGATATTTTTAGTCCTACAGCCATACAGGGTGTGCCAATAGTGGGCACCATTTTTCTGATTTTAAATAGAAATCTACATTTTTTCACACGGTTCGATTGGCCTTCTAATTCTGAGTTGAGTCAACCTCATTTATATCAACTTATCTATCATAGTTATCGAGATGTGGATTTATCTGAGAATATTGAAAAGGAATATTCTCAGATATATTATAAACATGAACGATGGAAGCTTGTTATTTTTATAGACCTTCAATCGCAGATTCGTGATTGGGTTTTTCTCAATTCAGAATTTCTTTCCACGCCCTGTATGATAAATGTCAGTTTGTCATACATCTAAAACAATTATCTGAGAATAACTACCAAAATTAGACCAGTAAATTTGTGAAAAAGTTAGCTGGACGTCCAGGCTAACTCCTGATGTCTCACCAATAGTTCCTTCTTGTATCACATGGGCGCAGGCGATTTTCAAATGTTGCAATGAAAGAATGTCAAAAACTCATATTTCTTGGCTGACACCAAATGGAAAGAATTTTGATTTGAGGATGAGTTACTTGAGCATTCTCTATACCTAACTAAAATCTCCATCGGATTTTTTTGATTAAAATCAGGAAATACCTTATCTAGCCGAGAGATGTGTGAAATCAACGATACATTTTTCTCCGTGTATACGGTGGTGCTATTGAAGGTAACGAATTTTGGTTCAGGAGATTAATTAGAAATGGATAGTTTGGCTAAAAATGTTTTTTCACCACTAGCCATAAAACCTGCCATTATTGATTATTATTATTTATTATTCAATTTGAACAAGGGCAGAGGCTAGGCCTATTATGCCCAAAAATATATAGAGCAGATAATTAAATTGATTATTGAAGTGTACAGAATATTGTATGGAATGAATGGAAGTAAATGATATACATATTGCATAATACATATGGATACGCTGAAACTAATATGAGTCAGAGCGGTTTTTGACAGTACTAACACTTGGCGCTGATACCACATCACCAGGTAGACCGTTCCACCTTGAAAATATTCGATTTGGAAAGAATTGTTGTCTAGTAGTAGTACGAAAGTTTTCTCGTTTTAGCTTCATGTGATGACATCTGAATCTATCGTCATTCTGCAGTTGAAATAATCCAGAAAGATTCACTCCTTTTCGAGGCGTAAAGCGTGTTTTTACTACCTAGGTAGTTTTCATCATTTTATGAACCACTAGTCAATAAAGACATAGCCCTCTTATATAACTAACCCGAATTCACTGTTCTAATGCGAGATTGGTAGGAATGACACTCAAATCTAGTAGGTATTTATCAATAACGACTTGTCATAATATGCTGTCATGGTCATGGCTACTAGATTTTAATTAGAATTGAAAAGAAGTGCTTTCATAGTGACAAAAGGTTCCAGTTTCACGCAACTAAAATGATTGAAGTGTATTGCTAGTGGTGAAAAAAACTTAATATACACCTTGGTAGTAAAGAATATGATTACCACCGGACCTTATACCCCTCGGCTGAAGCCTGGAGATATAATTTTGGTCCCTGGGTAATACTAATTCAGTACTTAACGAAAGCGGTCAATTCAACGGACGCACTGTATAGAAACCCATTGTGTGATATATTTTTGAATTCAGCCTTCCATGGAGATTCCAAGAAATCGAATAATATATTGGATGTTCCATTTGAAAATGGGGAAAATTGAAAAATTAAAATCGACCTGTTTCAGGAGATAGCAATGTATAGTTTGGCTAAAAATGAATTAATTCACTACTTTAG